>JAFFSR010000307.1:2285000-2885000 GCA_017163975.1 Anastatus disparis
AATTGGGTGTGCCACCATTTTTTTTTGTAAACTAATGACGGCATCGTGAAGAGCAGGAAAAAATACATAAAAAATACCTATATTGAGTTTAGTGCCTCGAAATCTGGAATGTAAAAACACTGATTTAAAATTTTAATGAGGTTTTTCGGATCCAATTTTGAGGTTATGAGTTTCGTAAAAAATTTTAATTATTTAGAAAGGAAAAACCTACTTTCATGATTTTTTACAAGTCTCTGGAATACAGAGCCTAGCTGTAAAAAAATAAAATCGAAAAATCACGTTTTTTAGCTTTATAATTCCTACATGGGGTTTAGGGGTCTGTAATTTTGGCTTTCTTAATATTTTTTGATAACCTTTTGAGTGACCCATATCAGATACGCCATTTAGGAGGGGGCAATCACCATGCTTATTCTGCTATAGCCTTTCAAGGACATTCAGTTCCTATTAAAATCTTCACGGTAATAGATATCTTCCAAGTACAATATAACACGTTCGACATCAAAGCAAATTGCGCAGGCAAAATAGTCGTAGATTTAATAGATTTAAGGGGAATCCTCATACCGACATAGAGTTCTACCTTATCTACATTTAAATTATGAATTTTAATAAAAATTCAACTATTCATGACTGAAATTCGTAGAAGAGGCACATTCTTGACATTCTAAAAAATTCATTGCAACGTTAAAAGACAGAATAAAAGTAAAAATGAAGACAAAAACTGCATAATACGATTATTCATAACTACATTGAAAAATTAATCGTATTAAGCAGTTTTCGCCTTTATTTTTACCCTAATATTGTCTTTTAACGTAGCAATAAATTGTTTGGCATGTTAAGAATGTGCCTCTTCTATGAATTTTAGCCAAAAACAGTTAAATTTGTATTAAAATGCATAATTCAGATATAGATAAGGTAGATCTCTGTGCCGGTATGAGGACACCCCTTAAGAGGTATAAACGCGACCTTACAACTTTTATCGATAGTAGATGAGTTGTTTGAGTCACATACACTGTGCTTGGGTGATTTTACTGAATGTTTTGATAAAAATTTTTAATTTACCAATGTACATAATTTAACGTTAGAAAACAACCAAAAAACTAGATTAAAATTTTTACTACTAGATGCTTTCACTAATTTAAAATCGATAACAATCAATAATTGTCATAAAATTCTTAGCTCATACCTATCTGATCTTATCTGGTATAATCGATCAATAACAACTGTTGTAGTTACAGTTTGCAAAGCCATCGACCCAGATGTACATTTTTTCAGACTAAATGAAGCCTTCTTGTCAGGCAAAAACCAACTTAAAAATATAACTTTTAATCACTCAGTGCCCAAAGACACCATGGTAGAGTTCGACTACTTACCTGATTTCGATGATAATCCAAATGTAAATAGATTAGATCTGTCAAACAACGGCAGTATGGAAAAGATAGTTTCTAATACAATCAACAATGTAAAAAATGTAATAGAGTCGAATTTGCTAAGTATTAAGATAGAGTACGCGTTAGATTTGTCAACGCTTAAATCACTCAAAGTTGTAAAGATAAGCTACTATCCAGCTGTGAGTCAAACCCTTAAATCAATCAAACTTCTGCCAAAGAGATCTCAGTAATCAAAACTCTTGGCAAGAAAAAAACTAAATTTTTAGAAGTTCAATTCATAGAATCTATTGTCAAATGGACCAAAAAGCTGTACGCCCATTTTGTAAGGTGTAACATAAGTTTAAACTCACTGATGATTGAAAGGTTTGATCGCAGCAAAATTACAAGTACAGGGAAAGATTTTTTTTTTTTTTTTAAAAAAAAGGTTAATTATATAGAGGATATTGTCATCCTCTATATAATTAACTTTTTTCATATGATAATATTAGATAGATTCTAGCCCGGAACCGTTTAACACATTACATCAGGCTAGCCCATCTGATACACCATACCGAAATCTTTGACTGCCGATCGATGGTCAGTCACATTTTTTGTGACCAACAATCAATCGATACCCAATGAGATCGGATTTAGTAAGAGCCGCGCGAAATTGTTAGCACATACACTAATTTTTCTTTAGAAAAAAAGTCAGAGGTACCTGGCCAGGATTCGAATCCATGCCCACCGCGTTGAAGGCCAGAGCTCTATCCGTTAGGGTGAAATCAAATGGAGCGGAAAATAGGCGACGGAACGTCACAGAACCTCAATTCCGCATCTTTGTATTCCGCCAACGGAGTAAAGACGACGTAATAGACGACATCAATTTTTATTTTGTTTAAAAAAATTATTAGTGCTTCATTAACCTCACGTAATATTTTTAATTTGCTTTCCATAGCTGTACTTTTAATTTCAATCAAACTTTTAAATTCTATTTTGGTTAACTATTTGTTTAAACAATTTCAAAAAGTCTGTGACGCTTCTATTATCCCGTCAAATTTGTTTCCCTATATTCACATGGAGCGGAATAGAAGTTCTGTGACGTTGATTAGCAATTTTATAATTAAAAAATAATGATGTTAATTGAAATATTTGGTTATAATAACAAACTATATTTTATTTTTATAAAAAAAGAATCTCATTACAATAACAATAGGTGATTATTTCCAACTTTTTTAACATTTTTGTTGTTAATTTAAAATTCGCGGATACATTTGTATGCTATTTTTAACAATTTTTCAGCTACATTCCGCACCATGTGAATATAGGGAAAAAATTTGACGGAAAACAAGGCGACGGAATGAATGTTTTGTGACGTTCCGTCGTCTATTTTCCGCTCCATCTGATTTCACCCTTACGCCACCGCTCTCTAGTACAGGGAAAGATAATACACATACGTTTAGATTTAATGTAAATAATTAACCATATATAATTGTAAAACAACAGTACAATGTAAACCAAAAGACTGTAAAACAACAGTATAATATGAATCAAAAGACTGGAAAATAGCAGTTTAAGGGTGAAATCAGATGGAGCGGAAAATAGACGACGGAACGTCACAAAACATTCATTCCGTCGCCTTGTTTTCCGTCAAATTTTTTCCCTATGTTCACATGGCGCGGAATGTAGCTGAAAAATTGTTAAAAATAGCATACAAATGTATCCGCGAATTTTAAATTAACAACGAAAATGTTAAAAAAGTTGGAAATAATCACCTATTGTTATTGTAATGAGATTCTTTTTTTATAAAAATAAAATATAGTTTGTTATTATAACCAAATATTTCAATTAACATCATTATTTTTTAATTATAAAATTGCTAATCAACGTCACAGAACTTCTATTCCGCTCCATGTGAATATAGGGAAACAAATTTGACGGGATAATAGAAGCGTCACAGACTTTTTAAAATTGTTTAAACAAATAATTAACCAAAATAGAATTTAAAAGTTTGATTGAAATTAAAAGTATAGCTATGGAAAGCAAATTAAAAATATTACGTGAGGTTACTGAAGCACTAATAATTTTTTTAAACAAAATAAAAATTGATGTCGTCTATTACGTCGTCTTTACTCCGTTGGCGGAATACACAGATGCGGAATTGAGGTTCTGTGACGTTCCGTCGCCTATTTTCCGCTCCATCTGATTTCACCCTAAGTAATCATAATGCAATTTGCAAGCTGGATAATAGCAGCTCAAAAACTCATGTATGTTAAAAACAAAAATGTGATTTAAAACAATATAGTAAAAAAACTAAAAGGTATTAATTGTTAATAAAAAAGAAAAAGACTTTATTCATGTTGAAAATATTAAAAAGAGTAACTATTGTAATCGTTTAAATAAATAATATTGAGTCAAAACAGTTTGTTAAAAAAGATTGTAATTATGAAAAATGTATTTTTTAAACTTTATAAAAAAACTTTTGTAATGTAACAGCGGTTGCAATATACTCTCAAAAATGTTCTCTCTAACTCTCTCTATTCTTAAATGATATCTAACAATCGCGAGTAAATACTCGAATGTTTTAAAATTTTCAATTTCCCTCATTTATATTAACATTTCTATAATTAATAATTAATATTTTAGTCGTAAAAACGATAAATTTAGAAAGAGTAGACGTCATTTAGGGGAGAGTCATGTAGGCAGGCTACATATGTACGAGCTAACGCGCAAGCGCAGTCAAGAGAAAGAGAGAAGAAGACCTGTAAGAGCAAGCAAGGAAGGCGGCCAAGCTGCGATAGCCAGTCGTGTGACATGCTTGAAGCTATACACACGAGAGCCGAGAGTTTGGCGATACAATAAAACCTCTTTACTAATTACTTTCTGTTGTTCTGATTCATGTAGATACGTTTTGTATCCTCTTCTCGAATACGATAATTGGTGGAGTGTGGACACCCATAAATTCCGGTCAATTCAGACCGGCAATCCCACAAGAAAACTTAGAAAAACGCCACCTAGTGATTTACAGTCGAATTGATGGTCGATTGCGTCAATTTAATTTTAACTTACCAAGGGGCTTATTCAGTAATACCGTAACGTCTAACGGCAAGCTTAACGCCGACCCGCGCATGCGCATTAATCATTTTTCAGCAAATACTATCGAATATCGCGAACGTTATCAGAGATTATGTTGACGTAACGTTGAAAATCTTCTAAACTGAAGCGCTAAGTCGATTTTATCGACAAATTTTACAACCAACTTGAAGCTTGGTTGTAAATCGTACGTTAAACTGTAAAACGTTATATTATGCATAACATATGTATATACATTGACAGAAAAGATTTCTAGAAGCAAAATAATTACTCCGATTTGATGTGATCATTTGAATGGAAAAATAATTTCTTAGATGTAGGTAACTAGATGTTTAAATTAATTTACTGCTTCACAAATTTTAAGTTGTATCTAAGAGGATCGATATATCTTTTCTGTCAGTGTATATATATATATGAAGGGAATATTATTTTATTATTATTTACATTAGTGATCATAAAAATTATTTGTAATCATACATGATTAAATGATAAATTGTGTATAATTTAAAATTCAATCGGATCTGCAGGTTTTAAAGTGACTTATATGTACTTTAACAAAAACGAACAGAAAAAAATAATATATTGTTTTAAATAAACTTATCTTATCACCAATAAAAAACGTTTTTTAATAAAATTATATATTAATCTAAATTTGCATTTTATATTCTATAGCAACAACTACAGTTTCTCGATTGAATTGTTAAGTTTGCTGCAGAATTTGAAAATATTGATTTTCAAAATTTCTTCTTTCAAAATGAAAAAGTTGGTTTGGATAATATTGAGTTAGAAGTATATATATGAATGTTACGTGTTGTGCGTTTTAAGGCAAATACTGTTAAAATTCATTTTTTCTCTGTATTCCCTAGTGGAAATCGAATCTGTGAATAACTGGGAATAACTGTGAATAACTGGGAATAACTGTTATAAACTGTTCAGTTTGAGACAGGAATAACAGTCATTCCCAGTTATTCCCAGTTATTCACAGTTATTCACAATTATTCCCAGTTATTTACAGTTTAGTTTAAAAATAATTTGAAAATATAAATTTGAAAAAATGAAAAAAATATATTTAAAAAAAATTTTTTTTTCTATTATAAATATATTTGGGAATAACTGTTATTCGTACCTCTGTTTTTTTAAATTATTTTTAAGCTATAAACTGTGAATAACTGAGAATAACTGGGAATAACTGGGAATAACTGGGAATAACTGTTATTCCTGTCTCAAACTGAACAGTTTATAACAGTTATTCCCAGTTATTCACAGTTATTTCCAGTTATTTCCAGTTATTTCCAGTTATTCCCAGTTATTCACAGATTCGATTTCCACTAGGGTTGGAATTTAAAATGAATGGATCATGATATTTTTTCTAATTATTATTTTGAATATATAATTATTAGCATATAAAATTAAACAAGTTATAAAATATTACTTAAGGGGAATCCTCATACCAACATAGAGTTCTACCTTATCTATATTTAAATTATGAATTTTAATAAAAATTTAACTATTCATGACTGAAATTCGTAGGAGAGGCACATTCTTAACATGCCAAAGAATTTATTGCAACGTTAAAAGACAATATAAGGGTAAAAATAAAGGCGAAAACTGTACGATTAACTCTTCAATGTAGTTATGAATAATTGTATTATGCAGTTTTTGTCTTCATTTTCACTTTCATTCTGTCTTTTGACGTTGCAATAAATTCTTGAGAATGTTAAGAATGTGCCTCTTCTATGAATTTTAGTCAAAAATAGTTAAATTTGTATTAAAATGCATATTTCAAATGTAGATAAGGTAGATCTCTGTGCCGGCATAAGGACACCCCTTAAAGTTTAATAATGTCCCAATCAACTGTCCATTTGAAATCCTGATACTGAATGTGTGGAGAATACAAGATCTAATATAAATTTACAAATAAACTAGTAAAATTATAATTTATTTGCGTATAAATATGTTAAAAACTTAAACAATTTTTTTGTAACCATGTTAATTTTGATGTAATAATTATTTGAAATTATTTTAATTTTGAATATGTAAATGTCTGTTGTAAAAGATTTAATAATTAACTAAAACATTTTTCCATATATGTTTATCGATTACTTGAAAGAGTAGAGTCCTAAACGCTTTTCGACGTCGAAACGTTAAGTCAATCGTTATCGTTAAAAAGTTAGTGAATGACCCCCCAGGTGGCGATTTTCAAGTTTTGCGATTCCTTATACAAATTTCAAAGACGCAAATATATAAGGCCAGAACGCTCTCAGTTTAATCGCAAACGCTCTTCGTTTTTCGAAAAGTTGAAACTACGAGATTTATCTCGTTTTTGTTTTTTTCCTTTAAATGGGAAATAAATATCATGTAAAGACATTTTTCAATGTCATAATTTATGAAAAATAACGTTATTCTTTGCTAAATTTAGAGAAAATGACGTCTAGATGTCTTTGGTCATGTCGTAAATTGGAACAAAAAATACATCATTTTTCCAATGCTTAGGAAAGCTATTTAAAAAATAACGTCTTTTTATAATTTCAAAGACGTATTTTTTTTATATAAAAATACGTCTTTTTATAATTATAAAGACGTATTTTTTTTATAAATACATCTTTGAAATAATAAAAAGGAGTCATTTGTTAAATAGTTTTTCTAAACATTTGAAAAATGACGTCTTTCTTCGTTCCAATCTAAGACACGACCAAAGACATCTTACAAAGACGTCATTATTTTCTACAGGGGTAGCTCCGATTTCACATTGTCATGTTTGTGAAAACATCAAAATTTTTGTGGGAAAGATTGATGTTTTCACACAAATGACGATGTTGCACTTCTCAGGGAACACGACGTAATCTAGATGGGACACTTTGAGCGGGTTATTGTGCGTTAAAATATCTTAGGCTCGAATTTAGGGTGAAATCAGATGGAGCGGAAAATAGACGACGGAACGTCACAAAACATTCATTCCGTCGCCTTGTTTTCCGTCAAATTTTTTCCCTATGTTCACATGGCGCGGAATGTAGCTGAAAAATTGTTAAAAATAGCATACAAATGTATCCGCGAATTTTAAATTAACAACGAAAATGTTAAAAAAGTTGGAAATAATCACCTATTGTTATTGTAATGAGATTCTTTTTTTATAAAAATAAAATATAGTTTGTTATTATAACCAAATATTTCAATTAACATCATTATTTTTTAATTATAAAATTGCTAATCAACGTCACAGAACTTCTATTCCGCTCCATGTGAATATAGGGAAACAAATTTGACGGGATAATAGAAGCGTCACAGACTTTTTGAAATTGTTTAAACAAATAGTTAACCAAAATAGAATTTAAAAGTTTGATTGAAATTAAAAGTACAGCTATGGAAAGCAAATTAAAAATATTACGTGAGGTTATTGAAGCACTAATAATTTTTTTAAACAAAATAAAAATTGATATCGTCTATTACGTCGTCTTTACTCCGTTGGCGGAATACACAGATGCGGAATTGAGGTTCTGTGACGTTCCGTTGCCTATTTTCCGCTCCATCTGATTTCACCCTTATAGTCGACACTCAACACTCAGCACTCGGATCTTTAAGTTTCATTGTTCCGTGTTCCCTATAAACGTGTGTCTACGTTCATAGGGAACACAGAACACAGAAACTTTAAGATCTGAGGGTTGAGAACTAAGTGCTGAGTGTTGAGTGTCGACTATAATATAGAGCCTTACTATTTCCGTCTTTGTATATATTAAATAAGTTTAAAAAAATCTTATATTGTACACTTGGCGGAAAGGATATTTTTCCGAATGTTAACCTCAAATGGCAACATCGCATATTTTACCACAGACATATGACAATTCGAAATTATGAAGCTAATTTTGCATCATCGTTATTTATTACTTAATGACATAATTTTAGTAAACAAACATTCTTTCTTTTTTTATGATCCGAATTATAATTTTATAAAATAAAATATTTATTTCTTAGTTCAATAATTATATAGAATCTAATATTGTTAATTAAAATTAGATAAGCAATAAAATTTAAGCAGTTATTATTTGAATTTTACATAAATAACCTATATGAAAAAATAAAATAATTATGATACGAAACTCAATGCATGATTTGAAGTTCTCTTAAGTCTGTGGTAAAATATGCAGCGCTGCTATTTGAGGTACATATTTGGAAAAATATCCTTTCTGCCAAGCGTACAATGGAGCTCCTCAGTACCCGGAAGAAAATTTTGATTTTCTATAAACCTAATATTTGCGTAAACGTTTAATTGCAACCATTTCGTACATTTATATGGGCGATTGATTTATTTAGGTTAGAATTCATAAATCTAACTAAAGCAATGTCTTAAGTCAAGCGACAGCATTTATTGAGTATCGATATTACTTGAGTAACGTTTATAAATTTGAACGTCAAACGTTACTCAAGTAACATTGATACTCAAGTAACACTTTGGCTTGAGGTGAGACGATGCTTGAGTCAGGTCTATGAATTCTTATCTTAGGCTGAGTCCAGACTTGTACCATGTGAAAGTGTCTTTGCGATTTTGACAATTCCATTGGAGCTAGCCAATAAAAGTCCACGTCACAGGCACAAAGTCGCAAAGACACTTCCACATGGTACAAGTCTGGACTCGGCCTTAATTACAAATATCATTTTTCTTTGGGTGGCAACTTCATGGCTCTGAATGCTAATTTTGTGAAGCTTTAACTGTTACGGAATTGGCGATTATACGATACTGCAGCGCCAAAACCTCATACTAATTTCCATAAGGTGGCGAAATTTGGAACCCTTCTAAGAGTAGTTTTATATATATATATAGATATATTACCTGGGCTTTCTTAGACAGCTTCCAAGTAAATCCGCCAGGATCGTGACGGTATCGTATAATCGCGAATTGACTGGTCGAAATCGAAAGATTATGAAAAAAACCATTTTCATTTAGACATTAATGGTAATATAAAATAATATAAAAAATATCAAATTTTTGTTCTATTCTTTATTGACGAAAAAATTCTTCATCGCCATTCAAAGAAATAATTGAAATTGCGTATCATCATGTTAGCTATAGGCAAAAAACAAATAGAACTAGCCGCTAAATGGTAAGGAAAAATATTATATATTATATTATTCCATATCAAAAACGTTTAATAAAATCTTGAATTAGAAAAAAAAGTAAAAATCTATGATAAATCAGTTTATTTCATTTAATATTGAATAAAAAATATTACAAATTATGTGGTTTAATTGTACAGCCAGCTAAGTCCATGCTGAATAATTATTTTACACTTTTGACTGATAGGATTCTTCCCATACATAGGACTATATAATGTTCTGCTATTATTACAAGATAATTTATTATCAATAGACTAAAATAGACTAATATATTCAAAGGAAATTGCATATTTATCAATGTAAATAAATTATAAAAATTTTAAGAGCAACAAATTGATTTTCAGTAAATTAAAAAAAATTATGTAACACAAGTATGTCATATTTTATGTAAACTAACACAGAAGTAAAAATCATTCTTATTATATGAATATTTTTTGTTAAAAAAATAAAACCATAAAAATTTCTGAAAACCAATCTCAAAATATAATGATGAATACAAAAAAAACTATTTCTTTAAAGTTTTTAATTCTGCAAATTTAACCTAAAAGAATTTTTTTAATTTCATGAAATCATGCTATTTCTGATTGATTGAATTAAATAACCATAATTTACATTGTTAGAATTTTTAGATTAAACTTCTTCATATTTTATTATCTTTTTAATAATAAATAAAATAAATATACAGTCAACAATAATGTACGTTAAGCAAATAAAATTTAAAATCACAAATTTTTACTGTAAAAATAAATTAAAATTTATTTCTTTATGTATAATTTACCATATTTTTATTGTAGTATATTATGTAAATGTCACCCAAGCCAAAGGCGAGGGTGACAAACATACGATTTAAGGCATTTTTCATTTACTCTCGTGGTGAATAATATACTATAATAAAAATATGGTAAATTAAACACAAAAAAATTAATTTTAATTTATTTTTACAGTAAAAATTAGTGATTTTAAATTTTATTCGCTTAACGTACATTATTGTTGATTGTATATTTATTTATTATTAAAAAGATGATAATAAAATATGAAGAAGTTTAATCTAAAAATTCTAACAATGTAAATTATGGTTATTTATTTCAATCAATCAGAAATAGCATGATTTCATTAAAATTAAAAAACTTCTTTTTATTCTATAGTAATAAATTTTTTAAAAGTTGAAAATTTGAAAAAAATTTATTAAAAAATAATTTTTATTGTCATATAAAATAAATTTATGTGAATGATAATAGCTCTGATTTATATATTTTTAATATTTTATAATTTAAGGAGATGTAAAATACCGACATTACAGTTTTCCAAATTTTTCATTCTTAATTCAAATTTTTCAAAAATATCTCTATATTGCTGCCTTCTATTTTAATTAATAAAAAGCATAATATAGAGATATTTCGGAAAATTTTCGAATTAAGATTAAAAATTCGAGGAACTGCAATGTCGGTAACTATGTATTAAACATGTACCTTATTACATCACCTTAAAGTAAGTAACTATTAAGTTAATCATTATAAAATGTGTAGATTTCTGCACAGAAATTGTGATTGCTTAAATTTATTTACTTTTGTTTTATTTCATCAAAAATTTATAATAAATATTCAAAGTTGATTTAAAATAAACTTTTTGGTTGATTACAAGACCTATATTCCTATATAAACTGTAATAAAATATTTATTTTATCATTAATTATTATCAAAAGCACAAGTAAACTGAAATTTCTTTAAAATAAATAAATTTTTAGTGGGAAATCCAGACTAAAATTGACAGGGGCAAGTATTAAAAATAAATTTACAGTGATACAAACAGTTTTACAGGTTTCATAACTGACTGTTAATGTTTAGTATAGTTGCTTCTGTTATGTAAACATATATTTACTATTTGGTAAGACCTCACAGAAGAAAGATGTAAGATACAGCCATCTTTCTTGCAGGTGACAATAAATCTTATACATCAATGCTTCACAGTGATCCTCGGCTAATTTTGATTGTGAAGTTATTATACCTCTTTGTTTCTTTTGAATATAAATCTAGACACCAATAAGATAACATGCCAAAAAAACCAAAATCAAGGAATAAACGATTGATATTTAATTCAATTTTTTATAATATGGTTGTCAGCATATTCAATGTTGGATGTAGAAATGAAAATGAAACTAGCTTACCACAGCAGGCCTTTGGGCTGCTGTGGCTTGAACCAAGGGGTTTTCAATAGCTTAAAAATAAAATTTTCTTATGAAGTTTTTATTCGACCTAAATAATTTCTACGAAAAATAATTTAAAATAATGATACAAATAAACTTTGGCAATTTGAAAAAAATCGTTTGAGCTGATTTAAAATAATCCATTTAGAGATTCAAAATATGATTTTTTTGAAAAAATAGACAAAATAAAAGTAATAGAGAAAAAAAGATACATCTAAAAATGTATAATATAAAAAATATTTACTTTTTCATATTCTATAGATTTTATTTTATTTTTTTAAGAAAATTAGTTTTTTTTAGAGTTATTACCAAAAACTCCTTTTTTTGACCTATATTACGACTATTATGGAAAAATGGCTATAACGATTTTTCTTCTAAATAGAAACGTTCATTTGTATTATTTTGAATAGTTTCCCGTTGGAATTATTCAAATTGATTAAAAACTCGTAAAGAAAATTCATAAGCTTGATTCCTCACACACATACATCCATACATGCATTTTAAAGAAGGCTTGTAATGACTTCATTTTGCGATAAAAATAATTTTTTTCATTATAATATAACATATTTTCAAGGGCTACATTTTTCGCGATGTCGAAAATATTAAGCATTTTCATACAGCGGTGGTGCCTAGAAATTGAAAATGAAACTGAATTTTTAAATTAATGTAGATCCGTTAATTTTCGACCTTTTTGGACATATTTTAACGAAAATATACGGAATTCAATCGAGTTTAGAATGCCATTCCAATTTTTGTAATATAAAGGACATACTTTATCTTCTCTAGAAAAAGAAGTACTTCGGTACAAACGCTTCAAAGACTTCGTTAGATCAGCTAATTCTCTAAACATATTTTTGAAGTGATTGTAAACAACTTTTTTCAGTCTTTTTTCAAATCCTTGCACTTTATTTTAACAATCAATGATCCCATTATTATTAATTAGTTCTTTGATAGACAGGAAAAAAATTTTTTTATCAGACAATTTAATTTATCTTACCTTTCTTATATACTTGAATACGCCAAGTCGTTAATGATAATGCAAAAAACGAATAGTCACCATCTAGTGGCATAGGTTAACTCCCTGCAAACTAAATTTAAATTTTAGAGGAAATCAAAACTAAAAAAAATTTTTAATATCTTACGAAAAAAAATTTGTATTTTTATAAACTTAGAATCAACATGACTTCGGTTCTAATTGATCAAAAAATTTTATCATAGGTTTATTTAAAAGTTCTTAGTTCATATTTTTTATACATACCCTGTTAAAAATAGTTAGCTGGATATCCAGGTGGATTATCTACTCGGATATCCAGGTGGATATCACTCTGATCTTCATTCACCTGGATGCAGCCAAAATCCATTTGGATATTTTTTACGAAAACTTATAATTAGGCATTATAAGCATTTGTATAACATAATAATACTACCAATAAAAGAAATTTGAAAATTTTACCCAAATTAAAATTATCTAGGAGGATATACTCATGGATATCCAGTTGGATTAATAAAATCGAAAAATTAAGAAATAATTTTATCAAATAATTTACTGAAAAGCATACTTTATAATTTTTCGATTTTATTAATTCAACTGGATATCCAAGAGGATAATCCTCCTGGATAATTTTACTTTGAGTAAAATTATCCAGGATTATTACAAATAAAAGACAATTTTCAATTTTCTTTTATTTGTAGTATTATTGTTATACAAATCCTTGTAATCCCTAATGATTAGTTTTCGTAAAAAAATATCCAAATGGATTTTAGCGGTATCTAGGTAAATGAAGATCAGAGTGATATCCAATTCAATCAGAGTGATATCCAACTCAATCAGAGTGATATCCAACTCCATCAGAGTGACATCCATCTGGATATCCAAGTGGATAATTCACCTGGATATCCAGCTACTTATTTTCAACAAGGTAACTAAATGAAAGCATGAACAAATTGTAAGAATATGCGATAGTTGGAAAAATGGCATGATGCGCCATGGTATTAAAATGCTTTAAAATAAAAATATAAATAAACGTTCAAAAATCTGTTAAACAAAAATAAGGCAAAATCGTATATTTACCCCTATCCTATAAGTTATTATTTTTCATGTCAAAAAACATCAAAATTTAAAAAAAATATATATCATTTTTTAGAAAATTGCGTTTGAAAAAAATCGCCTACTTTCGATTTTTCATAAATCGGGACGACATTTAAAATTAGATTTAATTCCGTTCATTTTTGTTAAAAACGCCCAACAAGGCAAAAAATTGACGGAGCTGCAGCAATTGCAAAATTCAAGTTCTTTTTTAATCATTATTTTTACATTCAACACTAAATACGCTATAAAAAGAATAAAATTTTTTGATCGTTTTATGAGCTAAATTATATTTTTACATACATACTAGTAAATATTTTTATCACTTAGAAGAAAAAAAAGTTTAATCAGAGACGGCCTATATGAATCTAAATAGAATCAGTCCTTTAAGGGGAATCCTCATACCGACATAGAGTTCTACCTTATCTACATTTAAATTATGAATTTTAATAAAAATTTAATTATTCATGACTTAAATTCGTAGGAGAGCAGGAGAGGCACATTCTTAACATGCTAAAGAATTTATTGCAACGTTAAAAGACAATATAAGGGTAAAAATAAAGGCGAAAACTGCTTAATACGATTAACTTTTCAATGTAGTTATGAATAATCGTATTATGCAGTTTTTGTCTTCATTTTCTCTTTAATTCTGTCTTTTAACGTTGCAATAAATTCTTTAGAATGTTAAGAATGTGCCTCTTCTATGAATTTTAGTCAAAAATAGTTGAATTTTTATTAAAATGCATAATTCAAATATAAATAAGGTAGATCTCTGTGCCGGTATAAGGACACCCCTTAAACTATTTGTAACATCTCATATGGAAAAAATTTCTGTACATGATTGTAAATGTTAATTACAATAAATAAATGTAAATGACTGTAAATAATTATTATAAAATGTCAGAATTGAGACATAAATGACAGTTATTTACAGTTATTTACTGGTATTTACCGTTATTTACTGTTATGTATACTTATTTAGTTATTCACAATTTTTCATATATATTTACAGTTATTTACGACTATTTATAGTTTTTTACAGCATTCTACAGTTATTTACATTTTCGAAAATTTTCACCGATTCACTCAATTTAAAAAAATATATTTACAAATTTTTGAAAATGTAAATAATTGTTAAGAGCAGGCCAGAGTCGCTGCCCTTGTCTAGTTGAGTTTTTTTGTTATTTACTCAAGTATTAATTGATGTATCTGCAAAATGAACGTAAAGCGCAATAGATATTATTAGTATAAATATTTATGCACAAGAAAAAAAAATTCTGTCGCATTGTTTTTGAGAAAAGTAAGGAATGCTGAAGTAAAAGCTTATGTTTTTAATATTTTCGCTTTTCTTGCTTTTTCCAAACTAATGCGATAGAATTTTATTTTCTTATGCATAAATATTTGCAATAATAATATCTATTGCGCTTAACCTTTAATTTGGAGATACATCGATTAATACTTGAGTAAATAACAAAAAACTCAATTAGACAAGGATAGCGAATCTGGCCTGATCTTAATGATCGTAAAGATAATGTAAAAACATGTAAATAATTGTCAATAATTGTCATTAACTGTAAATGACTGTAAATAATAGTGAATGTCTGAAAATAATTATTATTTATATCTCAATTCTGACATTTTTCATTAATTATTAACTGTTATTTACTATTATTTATAGTTATTTACAAAAATTATTATCGTATGGGATGACATTATACCAGGTTAGTCTGCCTTAAAAAAAATGTTGAAATTAAATAAAAACTGATATTTAGATTAAAAAATATATGTTATTCTTTTTTTTGATTTTGTTAAAATAAAAATTTTATTTTTGTTATTTATTAAAATTTTCAATTTATAAAATGATAAATTTTTTAATAAAGACATTTTTAATGAACAACAAATTTACAACAGTGAATTTTTTAGATACCTTTAATCCGTTTTGCATTTTCTAATCATTCCATTTTTTTTGTTTGTCGAATAACTACTAGTTCATCCTTGCGAATAACAAGAATTTTAATGGAAGGAGTATACTTTGACATATGAGTGGCGAAATCTCCAGCATTTCTAATAAAATCAGCACCGTTCTTGGACAGATTATGTGTAGTAGCATAATGTTTGACTAAGCCCCCGATGCCATCACAAGCATTGTTATCATGACCTGTTGCAGAAAAAAGCCATTTTCTGCTTATTTTTGAGTTTTGAAGTTCGTAAAATTGATATCTGTTTTTGAAATGACTTGCAGATTCATCAGAAATGGTTATGATTTCATCAAGCTCATGTGGAATGCGTTTTTCTTTTAAGCTGTTGATAATTAAATTCATAGTTATTAGAGCATGAGACGAATCATGTTTAAGAGCAGGCCGGATTCGCTGTCCAATTGAGATTTTTGTTATTTACTCAAGTATTAATCGGTGTATACGCAAATTGAAGGTTAATCGTAATAGATATTATTACAAATATTTATGCACAAGAAAAATAGCACATTACTCCATCAGTGAGCAAAATAGGTCATTCCCTCACGAGTCGATTTTGTCACCCGAGCGAAGCGAGGGTTACAAAAAAGAAGAGTGAGGAATGACCTTTGCTCACGATTGGTGTATACTATTTTTCCCAATAAGGTGAGCGGAATCCGATTTTGGTGTCTGTTTTGAGCGAGCAAAATACCACCTTTCCTCACCAAGTGGGGGAATGTAATATTTTGCTCACGCAAAACTTATTTCCCTCACCAAGTGGGGGAATGTAATATTTTGCTCACGCAAAACTTATTTTGCGTGAGCAAAATATTACATTCCCCACTTGGTGAGGCAATGTGGTATTTTGCTCACTCAAAACAGGCACCGAAAATCGGTTTTTGCTCACCGCGTTGGGAAAAAAATCTACCGCTTTGTTTTTGAGAAAAGTAAGTAACGCGAAAATATTATAAACATAAACTTTTACTTCAGCGTTCCTTACTTTTCTAAAAAACAAAGCGGTATAATTTTTTTTTCTTGTGCATAGATGTTCATAATAATAATATCTATTGCGCTCAACCTTTAATTTAAAAATACACCGATAAATATTTGAGTAAATAACAAAAAACTCAATTGTTACTCGGTTGGTATAAGATTCTACTCCGGCCTGGTCTTAATATCGTCAGAGATGATGACATAACTGACTGTTTTATAATTTTCAAAATAGCATACTGATGTGAATATTGGTAATTGAGCTAGCTTTGAATTTCATTTTGAAGTAGGACTGCCCGATTTTCTACAAAATTAACATGAATAAATAAATGGGATTGCCTTTTTTTGCTAAAAGTTTAACCTCTTGAATTGCAACACGTTGAATTTCTTTAACCATTTTATGAATACTTACAGTGAGAGCGTACTCTCTTAACTCAATTAAGAAATCTTTAATTGTGTTAATTTTATTCAGTAAATCAATACTATTTCCAATTAGGCATTCTTTACATTCTCTTAGTATATATTTCATATCATCTTTTGGACGAAATAGTGAAAAATATATTTTCAATTCCAAAACCGCAATGTCATGTTTATTATCTTTTTTATAGTTATTCAAAGCATCGACATAAGTTTTAGGTTCTTGCAATAAACGCAAAAACACAAATCGTTGGGTAGATGGGATCCCACTTTGGTCTTGGCATAGAAAATTGATTTACCAATTTTAGCTTTAATTTAAGGATTTTCTTCTATAAATAATTATTATTTTTCTTGTATGCTTCGCGTAAGAAAGCGTTTAACTTTTTTGGTTCTTATACCATTTTGTTTAACAGATATTGTGTCACTTTTATTTGCTCTTTGACGAGAACAATTGAAATCATCGTTCAAATAATAATTTTTTATTATAATTTACTTAATTTACTTTCGTTATAATTTTACTATCTAAAAAATGGCCACAATAGTTCTCAGGCTTTCTGTAAATATCTTTATTATTTACCAACGATCTTGCTTGATTAATCATATAAACAGTCAAATTTGGTAAAACTGATAATAAATAATTTTTGGAAATGTTGCTTGGTATAAGACTTAATAATCGCACTTTTAAATTAAGTATCTTCCATCTCTTAGCAGGTTTAAGATGGCAGTGGGGGTATACTTGCTTGACCTTGAATAATATATACTCTCTTTATGTTAATTTATTATGTGTAGTCCTGTATATAGCTTTAAGGTGTGCTTGTATTTAAAGTATGGTTAATGAGCGCATGGTTGAGAGTGAATATGTTACTTTTTACTTTTTGATTGACTCGTTTGATTTTTATTGTTTCATTTTAATTTTTATTGTTTTGACTGATAGATATTAATTAGACAGATTAGTTTATTTTTATTTTTATTAATGTTTATGTGTGCATTTTATTATTGTAATGATCTGTGATATCACTCTGAAAAGTAACTTACTTATGTAGTATTATTAGTTTTAGGAAATCGACTTTGATATCATGAGTGCAATATTTACACGTAACGTTACAGTATTATCTTATTTTATATTTTATTATGTATTTTCTTTTATTACACACTTTTGTAAACTGTTTTAAAAAATACATTATATACTAGGGGGGGGGGGTACCCCCCTGCTCGCTCCGCTCACCAACCCCCTATTCGTTATTTAAGTTACATTATCTTTTTTTTTAATTTTATTAACTGTAAAAATATAATTATTAAAATATATTAAGTTGTACTCAAAAATATATTTAAGAGGAGGTCACGTATCTCTGTCCTTTTCTAATCAAAGAATTGAGTTTTTTACAGAAACTAATAACTTTAGCAAAAAATGAAGAGAAAACCGCATTTCGTATAAAAAAAAGCAATATTTTCGTTGATAAGAAAGAATTAATTTTATTGCTTCGTTTTCAAGAAAACTTTGAAAAACTTAAATCATAGAGGTTAGGGTGGACAATTTGGTTTTTCAAGGTTTTCTTGAGACTGAAGCAATAAAATTAATTTTTTCTTATCAAAGAAAATATTGCTTTTTTTAATACAAGATGCGGCTTTCTCTTTATTTTTTGCTAAAGTCATTAGTTTTTGTAAAAAATAATTTCTTTGATTAGAAAAGGACAGAGATACGTGACCTCTTCTTAAATATCTATTACAAACCTATTTTTGTTTTCTTTATTTATATGATGTTATATATTAAAAGTTTTTATTGTTTATATAAAACCAATTTTCATAAATACTAATATCTTATGAATGTCCATAGCATTGATAAGATTTTGTTTTTTTACCCAAATTATTAAATTTATAAAGTTTGTATTATAAATATATTTCTATATTTTCCACACCACCTAGTATTTTTAAGTACCGAGGTATATTATGTAGTCGCGTTTTTTTTAGTGGTTTCCCCAGGAGGCCTATTTCCACTCACCTTTTTAAAAAATGTTTTTTTTTAATAAATGAATGAAAAAAATAATTTTTTTATTCGTATATTAAAAATAAAAAATAACATCTTTTAAATATGTTCGCTGAATTATGAAATATTAGAAATAATATGTATATTGAATTTAATATATTTAAATATACAAAAAAATATTACTTATGCTTACTATTAAACAGTATTTAGAAATTAAAAAATTTTTTAGATTTATAAATTTAGAATATTAAAAAAATTGTACCTGTTTTCATTATGACTAAAAATTTTGAAAACAGAAATTTAAAAATTTTTTTATGTATTATCCTTTTTTTTGTCAATATACTTGGAATTTTTTTTATCTTATTGTTCCAATTTTTGTAAATATTGTAAAATTATTTAATATAATTGTTTATAAAATTTTGTATAATTTTTTATTTACTTTTACAAATAAAAAATAATATTTCTGGAAAATATTTCTTGGAATTTTTATATATAATATTAATTATATATACATGATTCATACATATATTTTGTATAAAAATAAATTATTTTTCAACTTTTTATATTTGTAGTTAATAGTGTATAACATTTAAAAATTGAAAATATTTAATATAAATTTTTGAAAATATGATAAAAAAAATTTTTTAATATAAATTTATATTATAAAAAATATAATACCTTTTTTAATGTTTTTATATTATATAAACTGATCATAATTTTTAATTTATAAACCAAATTTTTTTTTACTGCATGAGTTGGTTGTCTGCACGTGAGTAGCGCTAAACGTCTTTCGTGACGCTTTCTGTTTCAGATATTTTTTCTGCCGCAAGGCTGCCTTCGGGCTTTTTTGTTACAGATTTCTTGCAAGCGCCTTAAGAGGCGGTCGGAACCAAATCGGTGACTTAGTTCGGTGCTTGTAATAAATGCTTATAATAATTTATTGATTTATTAATATGGTAAAAATATAGTCATTTTCTCTAGTCATGTATATAAAGAATAATTTAAAATAGTTAAAGCCACAAAAATATACAAAATATTGTTATAAAGCGAAAAATGCCACCTAACAATCGACACGACAGTTTTTTGCATGCGGTATATGTCAAGTCAGTTTGATATTTGTAATAAATGCTTATAATAATTTATTTACTTATTCATATGGTAAAAATATAGTCATTTCCTCTAGTCATGTATATAAAGAATAATTTGAAATGGTTTAGGCCATAAAAATATACAAAATATTATCGTAAAGCGAAAAATGCTGACTTGATATATACCGAAAGTCACCGATTTAGTTCCGACCGCCTCTTAATGTAAGACAGCGTCTATATTATAATCAGGTGGTGTGATGCTGTACTTGCATAGAATTGGAAGTTTTTCTGGAGTTGCTGAGATTTTTGAGGTTAGTTGAAACTGGCTGTTTTTGCGGAAATTTGTGGAACTATTAGAAAGACGAAATTCTTAAATTTTACCACAAGAGGGCGCCATAATGGATTTGTGTGCTATATGTAAGTTACCACCCACAGACGCTCGAGGCATGAAAACGTTTTATAGCTGTGGTAATTGTCGTCAACGTTGTCATGCGAAATGTATGTCTCGCACAAAAAATAGCACAAATTATATCTGCGGTAAATGTGTCGAGACAAAGACAGAGAATGGCGCCCCTACCACCAATCATAAGCATAATTTCGGCTCTAACAGTCAGCAGTCGCAAGGCATCAATAAGAACGCTAAGAAGCTGCCCCTAAGTACCTCTACGCCATTAAGAAACGACACGCAATCAGCACTGATCACCGGCATACAGGGGCAACCATCAAGTAATTCGAATAGCTCCATTAGATCTTCAAATGTTAAGGCGACTTCGAAGGCGGACGACATAAGTATTAACCCTACTGTACTTTCGCGAATTAGAGGTGGCGCTGCGCACTCTGCCCCCACTTCTTTTAAAAATTTAAAAAATAACGTAGATAATAAAAATTCAAGCAATGGTGCTGACTTTTTTCAGTCCAAGCTGCTTTGTCAGAGATTGAAGGTGCTTTGTCTTGTAAGCTTGAAACAATTCTGAGTGCTCTTGATTGACTTCCGGGCCTCGAGAGTCACGTATTGGGTATTGGTGATGGTTTGCAGGGCATTGTAAACAAAATCGATGAACAAAGCAAATTAATTAAAAATTTAGAATTAACACAAATGAAACTGCTTGATGAAAACATTGAACTTAAGGAAAGAGTCAGCACCTTAGAGGGGGAGTTGCTGTCTGCTGTAAAGGAAAATTATGAAAAAACTAACAAAAACATGGTCTCTAATATAAATAATATTCAAGCATTTCTGCATAATGAGTTTCAAGAAGTAGACAGGAACTTCTCGGAACTTACAAGTAGGGCGGCTTGCGTGGCGCAAACCATCGCTGATCTCACTGTCTAGGAAGAACCAGTAATTGCTTCGCATACTGACACAATTACAGGGCCTGATATTTTAAATAATTCCAAGGTAGACAGTGGAAAAATTTCCCGCCAAAACATGAACAATTGTGGAACCGGGGTTAGTTGCTTGGTAATCTCTAGTTGACTGGATTGCTTGGCGACTAATGTCCGACCGGATGATTATGCTTTTGCTATTCTCGGTGCCACAGTTCCGACTATTCAGCAGACACATATATTGTCAGTAACTGCATTAATATCTTCCCAGACAAAAAGCAATGCGTCTTCTGAAGACCAGGCCAGTGCGATCGGTGACGGTTCGGTGGGCCCTTTCTCACTGCTGGTCAGACTCAGCGAGGAGGATCTGGTTCATCAGATATTTATAGAAAAAAAAAATTACTAACTTCTCATCAGCGGATGTGGATTTTTCTCGACTTGCTGGTTTGCCTGCCACCAAGAATTTTCAAATTTTTATTAATGAATACCTTCAGAAAGATATTTATAGGAATTTTAAGGATCTTTAAAAATACGCGAAGGACAAAGGTTTTAGTTTTGTCTGGCATCGTGGTGGTAGGTTTCTGGCAAGAAGAAAAAGAGGAGAGAGAGCCTTTGCCTTTACCTCTAAAAATGATATTGACAGAAATTGATGTAACAAAAGCGATAACGATGCTGTTAAGGTAGCCACAAAAAATTGTAATGTTGACGATACTAAAAAGAGGGGTCGTTTAGGGAAAAGGGGTGAACTGCGGGCGGGCTTTCTTAATGTGACCTCCTTGAGGGCTCATGTTGAGCAGGTTCGTGAACTCTTGTGTGGCTCTTCTTACGATTTATTTGGTGTGGCTGAGACCTGGCTGGGTCCGACTGTCTCGGATGACGTTATTCGGATCAAAGGGTACAAAGTTTTTAGACAGGACAGAAATCTTCATGGTGGAGGAGTTGCCCTCTTTGTTAAAGAGAATTTAAAATGTAACATATTATCATGTTCAAATACCACAACGAATGAAAACAGTGGTAAGCCGGAGGTACCAGAATTTATTTTTTGCTCTCTTCAGGCTGGCAGCTCTGAACCTGTGTTGGTTTCTGTCATTTATCGTCCTCCAGTAATTTCATTTACCAAAGATAGTGATTTATTAGATTCTTTGAGAAAACTGATCCTGATTTCTCACATAAAATTATAATGGGAGATGTGAATGCCGATCTCCTACGAGAAAGCAGTGACGCCAAGTTTCTTAGTAAGCTGTTGGCAGAGCTTTCGTTTTAGTTGGTACAGCACGGTGCGACACATCACACACAGACTTCTCACACATGGATTGACCTGATTCTTGTTGACGAGAACGATGCTGTACTTGACGCACGTAACTTACCAGCAAATTTTCATAGTTGGCACAATTTAATTGATGTGCGTATTGCTTATAATGCTTGCATTGTGGACCATAAATATATTAGGTATAGAAATTATAAAAAAATTTGTCGAAATTTATTGTTATCGAAGTTGGCCGGCTATGATTGAACGCCACTTACGGTTGATACAGTTGACCCAGAGACTGCACTTAGCTGCATTTGTGACAATCTTACCACTGCAATAGTGGATTTAGCACCTGAACGTATGTTAAAATTTTCGAAAAATAGATCCCCATAGATTGATGGAGAATTGTCATAGATGTGGCGCAAAAGAGACGCCACGTATCGCAGATACAAAAGGACAAAGGAGGATCAGTACCTCACTGAATTCTTACAACTCCGGAAAACAGGGGACGAACAGACTGAACAAGCTAGAACTACTTATCACAACAGACTGTTCGAAGCTCTTGCAGGCGGTAATGTCTGGAAGGAGTTAAGAGACCTGTGACTCTTATCCGGACCTCAAGGGGACTTGAATGGATTTACGCCTGATGAGCTTATTAATGAGCACTTTGCTGGGGTGTCAGTCTCGCCACACGATGATGTGAAAGAATGCGAGAAAATTCTTGCTGGCTGTAGTAAAAATGGTTTCACTTTTAAAAAAGTTAGTATTAACGATGTCATTCTCGCAATTTCACATTTCTCATCGCAGGCTCCTGGCTAGGATGGCATTCCGCAAAGTGTAATACTTAAAGCCTTGCCATTTATTGGTGAACATTTTGTGGCTCTGTTCAATTCCTCTTTTGCGCGGGGGATCTTTCCTTGCTTTTGGAAGCGGGCACGTATCTTGCCGTTGAAAAAGTGCTCTGCACCTAAGTCACCTAAAGATTTTAGGCCTATAGCTATTTTATGTTTTCTTTCAAAGGTCCTTGAGAAGATCGCCCATGACCAATTGCAGGAGTATATTATGACAAATAAAATACTTGATCCTAAGCAGACTGGTTTTAGAAAACATCACTCGACGCAGACAGCTGTAATTAAGCTAACAGACGATATAAGAAGGGGTCTAGACAAGAAATTAGTAACACTGCTTCTGCTTTTTGACTTTAGTAAAGCATTCGACACGATCTTACCTTCGAGGTTACTTTCGAAGCTTAGATCGATGGGGTTCTCCGGGGCCGCACTCAAGTAGATCAGCTCCTACATTTCAGGGAGGGAACAAATGGTTTCTACACAATTAAAGGAGGAATCAAGTTGGTTGACTACCAACTTAGGAGTTCCACAGGGTTCGGCGCTGGGGCCTCTTGACTCCGGTAGTGTTGAGCACCTACTGTATGCTGATGATCTGCAAATTTATACGCAAGTTCCCCGCGAGAATGTGGAGGAGGGTATTATTATCCTGCAGAGAGCGGCAAGAGCGGTGTCGGAGTGGGCTGCGGACGCTTCTCTCACTTTAAATGCTAATAAAACTAAGGCGATCGTCTTTGGTAGTAGTCGTTTTGTTAACTCTTTTTATGCTGGAGAGACCAGGACGGTCAACCTTGGGGGAGGCGTCGGCATACCTTTTTCTGACTCCTTAGTAAGCCTGGGTGTTGTGCTTGACTCCAAACTTTGTTGGGAACCACACGTTGATATAATTACTAAAAAGTTTAATAGAGTACTGTATGCTCTACGGTTTTTCTGTCAGTACACTACGGAGGTGTTACGTAAACAGCTCGCAACCGCTCTACAGTTCCCACATCTCGATTACTGCTCAGTGGTTCTGCTCGATGCTTCTCAGGAGTTGAGAAGACGGATACAAAGACTGCAGAATGCATGTGTGAGATACGTGATGGGTGTTAGTCCAGTAGAATTAGCGAAAAAAGAGCCAAAATTTAATGTAATTAGAGACAGGTTCAGACCACCAAAAATGGCTTTGTTGGATGATTAGGAATGAAACTGTGGAATTACCCTCAAAATTTGAGCCGTCAGGAATTAGTAAACAATGATTTAAGGTGCAAAATTCGTAAAAATCACTGTTTTTTTGAGGTAGCTTGAAATCATTTGCGATTTAGTATATGAAAATTATACTATTTGTAGGTATTTCAAAGACGATTAATTTGAGACGTCATAGATGAAAATCGGTTAATAAATTTTATAAATAATGATAAACAAAAATCGAAAATCGCGAAATTTTAAAATATTTGTCATTTGATAAAAAAAGGATGTACATGTTTGTAATTCCCCAAAAATGTGCCTCTTATTATCCTTAAGTTACCATAAAAATTTCATCAAAAAATATTAATTATTTTAGGAGATATTCTATTTGTTTATTAAAAAGAGGTCAAATGTACATTAAAAAATTTACCCAAAAATATCATCGTAGAGACTTTATGATAATCATATAGTATTTAGATATTAACGTAGATTTAACGAATTTCATGTGAAATCGTGTCCATTTTATTATTTTCAACTTAAATATGGCAAAAAAAAAAGTAAATTTTTTTCTTAATGGTTTTTTTAATATTTTTGCAACTAATGAAAATATCAATATAGGGATTTGATATTCTTATTACTGGCAATTTTACGCAAATTTAAAAAAAAAAAGAATGCTCTAGCTCAATTAGAAGCCGAGATAATTTTTTTTTTTAAATTCGCCAATTGTTTATTTATAAATATTAAGGACTGAAATTTTTATCACAACTAGTATAATACTTGAACTTTATGATTTTATTGTATCAGAGATAAAATAAACATTTTGGAATGTAAAAAATTAATATTTAAATAATCAAGATTGCTACTAGTTAAACAGAGTAATTTTTCGTGCCTTGCAAAAAAATTGATCTGGCGAGTTCTAACTCTGTTCCGATTAAAAATTCATAATATCTTCGTTAATTACCGACCAATTTCGACGTTTTTTTTTTAATTTGGGGTAGCGCGTGAAAATAATAGCAACTGTTGTATTTGTTTTTAAAAAATTATTTATTTAACAACAATTATTGCAAAAAAAATTTGTTTAAACATATTTTTTTAAATATTGATTTTAGCAAAAAGCTTGAAGAATAAAGTTTGTTCGTCTTAAAAAAATAAACAATATTTCATTTCAGTGTTTTCATGATAAAATCAATATTAAATCTGTTAATCTGAAAAACAAAATTAAAAAAATTTTTCGTTGGAAATTTCAACGTAAATTTTCTTTGTCATGAAAAATTCTTTATATCTCCGTTAATCACGGACCAATTTAGACGTTTTTTTTTTTAATTCGGGGTAGGGCGTGAAAACAATAATAACTGTTGTATTTGCAATACAAATTTTTTCATTTAAATTGTTAAAAAAAACAATACGATAGTTATTATATTTTTCACGCCCTACCCCGATTTATAAAAAAAAACGTCAAAATTGGTCCGTGATTAACGGAGATATAAGGAATTTTTCATGACAAAGAAAATTTACGTTGAAATTTCCAACGAAAAATTTTTTTAATTTTGTTTTTTAGATTAACAGATTTAATATTGATTTTATCATGAAAACACTAAAATGAAATATTGTTTATTTTTTTAAGACGAACAAACTTTATTCTTCAAGCTTTTTGCTAAAATCAATATTTAAAAAAATATGTTTAATCAAATTTTTTTTTGCAATAATTGTTGTTAAATAAATAATTTTTTAAAAACAAATACAACAGTTGCTATTATTTTCACGCGCTACCCCAAATTAAAAAAAAACGTCGAAATTGGTCGGTAATTAACGAAGATATTATGAATTTTTAATCGGAACAGAGTTAGAACTCGCCAGATCAATTTTTTTGCAAGGCACGAAAAATTACTCTGTTCAACTAGTAGCAATCTTGATTATTTAAATATTAATTTTTTACATTCCAAAATGTTTATTTTATCTCTGATACAATAAAATCATAAAGTTCAAGTATTATACTAGTTGTGATAAAAATTTCAGTCCTTAATATTTATAAATAAACAATTGGCGAATTTAAAAAAAAAAAAAATTATCTCGGCTTCTAATTGAGCTAGAGCATTTTTTTTTTTAAATTTGCGTAAAATTGCCAGTAATAAGAATATCAAATCCCTATATTGATATTTTCATTAGTTGCAAAAATATTAAAAAACCATTAAGAAAAAAATTTACTTTTTTTTTTGCCATATTTAAGTTGAAAATAATAAAATGGACACGATTTCACATGAAATTCGTTAAATCTACGTTAATATCTAAATACTATATGATTATCATAAAGTCTCTACGATGATATTTTTGGGTAAATTTTTTAATGTACATTTGACCTCTTTTATAAACAAATAGAATATCTCCTAAAATAATTAATATTTTTTGATGAAATTTTTATGGTAACTTAAGGATAATAAGAGGCACATTTTTGGGGAATTACAAACATGTACATCCTTTTTTTATCAAATGACAAATATTTTAAAATTTCGCGATTTTCGATTTTTGTTTATCATTATTTATAAAATTTATTAACCGATTTTCATCTATGACGTCTCAAATTAATCGTCTTTGAAATACCTACAAATAGTATAATTTTCATATACTAAATCGCAAACGATTTCAAGCTACCTCAAAAAAACAGTGATTTTTACGAATTTTGCACCTTAAATCATTGTTTACTAATTCCTGACGGCTCAAATTTTGAGGGTAATTCCACAGTTTCATTCCTAATCATCCAAAAAAGCCATTTTTGGTGGTCTGAACCTGTCTCTAATTACATTATGCATTTCGACTAATTCTACTGGACTATGTGAGAATGAGCGATCACGTCTCTCCTTATAGAGTTGCACTAGGTTGGCTGCGTACTGATTCGAGGAGACAGTATTTTTTGGCTGTACTTATGTACAAAATCGTGCGCATGAATTCACCGGAGCATCTAGTGGGTCTCTTCACTAGATGTGTACCTAGGGCGGCTACTAGGGGAGAGATTAAGGATTTAGCGGTGCCCTATATGCGCACTGAGACTGGCAGGAATTCCTTTCAAGTTCAAGGTGCGCATTTCTGGAATTCTCTACCTGCTGAGATTAAACATCTACCATCTCTCAGTAGGTTTAAGACCGCAGTGAGGAGGTATTTGATCGACCTCGATTAATATTTAAAAAATGGAATTTATTGTTAATTTATTTTTGTGTAGTCCCGTATATAGGTTTAAGGTATGTATGTATTTATTGTATGAATGCTGGTTGGATGATTTTTGAGTGAATGTGCTTTTTATTAAATTGACTGCGTTTATCATTATATCAAACGCTTTGCTGGTTTTTATTGTATTAGATTTTATTTTATTTTTTAACGAAGTTAAATTATTTTAATGTATTATTCTATTTTAGTATTATTTTATTTTTATTGTATTGTATTTGTTTTATTGATTTGACTTCGTAATGTATAGTTTACTTTAATGAAATTATGACTGATAGATATTGACCGCCTGTTTTGAATTTATATTATTTTTGTTGCGTGTATTATTTTACTATTATTAATCTGTTATATCACTTTTAAATTGTTGACTTACGTATTCAGTATTATTATTTTTAAGTTTGAATGACTGTGATATCAACTGTAAGTGCAATATTTTTATTTATATTAGTAATAAGCTATATGTGATATGTTTTACACGCCTTTTTTGTATCTTACTACAAAATAAATGAATATCTATCTATCTATCTATCTACTGCAAATAAATATTTTATTGTTATAAAAAATAATTTTATAATTATGAATTTTCAAGTAAAATATTATTCACGTGATTTTTTATATGCCTTTTTAAATGATCATTTCTTGAAAATTTTTTATTTCAAATAAAGCATGTAAATTTTTGTTTCCTATGCTTAGCTAATATATGTCTTATTAAATTAGATTTCGAACTAAAATTTTTTTTACAATAAATACATAATTCTGTTTTTTGTTCGTGAGTTCTTTCATGTCTTCTAATATTTTTAATTTTAATAAATAAGCCACATGTTCTACAACTTATAGTTTTAATATAAATTCTATTTATATGTATTTTTAAAAATTCAGATGTAGAATAAGAATTTTTGCAAAACGGGCATTTAAATACATCCATTTTTCCTATCAATATTAAGTTTAAATATTAATTTTCATTAAATAATAATTTTATAAAAAACTTGGAAAACATTTTAATTATATTTTATACATGGGGATTTATAATTTTATTCAAGTTTTATTTTATTCTGTTTCTATTATATTTAAAAAAAATAAAATATAATAAGCATAACACATTTAATAATTTACATCAATGACTTTTTAGGGGTCCACCTTTGCTTTATTTGACATTTTCATTGATTGCAATTTTCTAATGTGAAAGAGAGAGAAAGAGAAAATGTCCACTTATTCTAAACTTAGCTGCCTACCCGACACTGAAGTGGCTTTTGCTGATCGCTTGCCCTACCACGCACTTTTTTTCACTGTGGAAAATTTGTTAGCTTTTGTCGACAAAAATCGCATCATGAGTGGCGCGGCTTACGAAACAGATACCACTCCGATATTTTCGACTAATTACTTTCTGACAGCTATGCAGAAACTGTTTTATCTTTCAATTTAATTTAAAACAAGTTTTACAAAAGAAAAAAATCTTTAATTTTAGTAAAATAAAAATAAAATACCCTTTAAGTGAATCAAATTTACATAACAAAATGAAATTTAAAAATCAATTAATCGTTAAAATCAAATGAAATGAATTAATAAAAATGGTAAAAATTTAAATAAATTATTTATTGAAAATTTCCGTCCAAACAATGTTATCTATTTTTGATGTATCATCTAAATTATTTTGAATATAAATATTATTAAAAGTTTTACATCTTGACAAAGCAACGTATAATTGACCATGTGAAAACAATAGTCTTCTTATAAATAAGCCTACATTATCGAAACTTTGACCTTGTGATTTATTTATAGCTATTGCAAATGTTAATACAATTGGAAATTGTTTTCTGTAAAGAATAAATGGTAATGAAGAATTATTTCTTGTATTTAAAGTAATTTTTGGAATAAAAATTTTATTTACACTTTTATCGCCTGTTATTATTTCAGCTTCAATATTATGTTTATATAAATTTATAATTTTCAATCGTGTATCATTACATAATCGTTCCGATATACTTAAATTTCTTAACAACATTACTATAGCATTAACTTTTAAATTAATTTATGAGGTGGTAAACCTTCTTTAATTTTATTTAAAAATTCTATTTGGTAATTCAAATAAATGTTATCATCAGTTTGGTCAACACCTTTATGCGTAGCGTAATCAATACTATAATATTTTTCAGTTTTTCCATTTAATAAATTTAATACTTTTTTATTTAAATTATTAATATCTTCATTATGAGGAGCTAATATAATTTTTTCTTTGCAACAATTTTTATTAATATTAGAATAAATTTTAGAACAAATATCGTTAGTTTGTAATTTGTTTGGAATTATGAAAGGGTTTATTTTGCCATCACCAATTTGTAATAGAAATGAAGCAAATTTTTCATTTTTAGATCGAATATTTTTTGTTAATTTTAATATACTAAAAAATTGCCATAAATATGAACTTTTTATTGTTTCTTCTATAATTGAATTTCTATTTCCATGTTTAAAAACTGGTAAAATTTGTCTAAAATCACCACTTAAAATAATTAATTTTCCACCAAAAAGAAAATTATTATTACAAACATCTTTTAATATATTATTAACTATTTCTAATGCTTTTTTTTGGAATCATTGATGCTTCGTCCCATATTTTTATATCAGCTTCTCTTAATTTTTTTTTATCTGATTCTAATTCTAAAAATGCATTTTCAATTGTATTTAAATTTAAAGGTAATCTAAAAGTCCTATGACTTGTCATTCCTTTAGGTAATAAAGTAGATGCAATACCAGTCCAAGCCATAGACAAAATTTTTTTATTAATTGATATAAAATAAAATATTAAAGTCTTATATAAAAAAGTTTTTCCTGTTCCTCCAGGACCATCAATAAAATATATTTTGTTATTATCTTTTTCAGTTAGAATTTCAAAAATTAATTTTTGTTCATCGTTTAATTTATTATGCATTAATTTAAAATTTTTTTTGCTTTTTATTTCATCATGATGATTATTGTTCAAAGTAATTAAATTTATTTTTGGTTCAGGTAAACCAAAATCTTTACAAGATATATGTTCATTAATAAAAATATTATTAAGTTCAAGTGAAGCATTATTTTCTTTATTTTCATTAAAATCTTCAACAAAATAATTAGTAGTGGAGGTTGGCGCGCTTGCGCACAGGAATCTTGCGGAATTTCCATTTTATCATGTTTGATGTCATTTATTCTTTTAAGCAATAATTGTACATTTTATAAAATTTATCATAAAAATTATTAACTTAATATGTTTGTTCTATATATTTAAAGTAAAAGCAGTAGGTGCAAACAATAAAATTTAGCAAGAAGCTTTTCAAATGATGGGATTTGAATGAAATTGAGGATCAAAGAGGATGAGCTAAGGAGCAGCTAAGGAAGAGCAACAAAAACGTAAAATAACGTAAAATAACACAAAAAAAAGGTAAAATATGAGGATTTATCTGAGGAGGAGTAAAAATGACCTAAAATAACGTAGAAATAAGGAAAAAAAGTGATGGATTGTTTGAGGAAGAGAGAGGGAAGAGAAAATGAAGGCATGAGGAAACTCAAAAGGAGAGAAAAAGAAGAGGGGAGGAAGGAAAAAGGAAAAGAAAAGGAAGAGGAACAAATAACGTAAAATAACGTAAACAAAAGGAAAAAAAAGAGGATCAAAATTAGGTAAGAAGACGAGGAAAAAAAGAGAAGGGGAGGACCTTGGTCGTAGAAATTTTCCTTACAACTATATAATATATATATATATATATATATGTCTGTCTGTCTGTCTGTCTGTCTATCTATCCATCTATCCATCTATCCATCCATCCATCCATCCATCCATCCATCCATCCATCCATCCATATACCCATCCATACATCGATCCATCCATCCATCCATCTATCTATCTATTTATCCATCTATCATTTTCTAAATAAAATTTAAACAATTATCTAAAGCAATTTTAATATTTTCGAGCTATTTATCACATGTTCCACATTCGTTATTTTTATTTAATGTGGGAAAATCCGTTATATCGTAGACTCTCGTAATTTTACTTGCTATTTGTAAATCAAATGCATCGTTTATTTGTTTTCTTTTTCGAAGAGCATAGGATTTTCGAATTTTTATACTAAGGTGGTTCACTCGGTAAAAGAGAGAAAGCTAGCTGTGGGAGAAAGAGATAGCGCTCATATGATCCAGTTGCGCATGCGCAGCAACGTAAATGTGAACGAAACATGCATCGTTTATCTAATAATTACATTTTCAAAACACTTTATCTCTTTAATAAAACGATGAATTTCATTTATTGTTATTGATAGCTACTGGCAATACTTGGAAAGAAGTTGAATATAATATGAACAAATATCTTGAGAAAGTGTCGGAATGGTTAGCATTAAACAAACTAACCCTAAATGTTAATAAAACAGTATACATTAACTTCGGGAATTATTGTGATAGCGTACCAACAAATTTTGTATTAAAAATAAATAACAATAGACTAAACAGAGTGAATAGTTGTAAATACCTTGGTATTATGTTTGATTACAATATGAAATGGAATGAACATATTAATTATATAATAAAGAAAATAAGATACTTAATTTTCATTTTTTATAAAATATCAGGTTATTTAGTAACAAAAATTTTAATTATGATATATTATGCTCTTTTTCATAGCATTGTTAGCTACGGCATACTTGCATGGGGAGGAGCCTACAAAAATAATTTGGATTTACTTCAAAAAGTACAGAATAGATTATTGAAATTAGTTTTTAAAAATAATTTTGTTCATAGAAAACCCATGACATTACATCAGCTGTTCTCTCTTGAAAGTCTCAAATATTACTATAATGATCTTAAAAATATCTATATTAACTCAGTAAAACTAGGCATAAAATTATACCGCTGCCAAGGGTACGTAAGACTGTAAGTGACAAGAGTAGCTTCATACACGGAGCGAACAAATCGGGAATACTTCCTTGCGCCCTCTACTGCTATAGTTCCGTACGCACGTTTTTGGAAATAGGCTTTGCGTACAAGCAACGATTCCATAAGGCATCGGGAAAAAGTCCGAACGCTCTATAAGCGTTCGGACTTTTTCCTATAAGCGTTCGGACTTTTTTCCGATGGGTTATGGAATCGTTGCTTATACACAAGGTCTATTTCCAAAAACATGTGTACGGAACTATAGCAGTAGAGGGCGCAAGGAAGTATTCCCGATTTGTTCGCTCCGTGTAAAAGCAATAAAAATTTTTAATCAACTGCCAAATAATTTAAAAGTTTTAGATATAACTAAAAAATCCTCTAATGAGAAATTAAAAGAGTGGATATACGAAAATATATTGTTATAATGTAATTCAATTTAGTTTAATTCAACTAAATATTAAATATTATGTACAGAGAATAAATAAGAATATTTTATTTAATGTTATTGATTGTAGTTTACTGCCGTCAACTTACATATGTCTATCACTAGGGTGCAGAAAGCCAAATAGAAAAGAATAAAAAAACAAATTAGTGTATGATAGGTATTGAATGAATGAGTGAGTGATGAGTGATATGTGGCTGGAAGATTTTTTGTGTGCTGTTACACACAATAATCTAACCGGCATTATTATTTTTATTATATTATTCTATTATTTCGTTTTTTCTTTTTGTAAACCAGACCTGCGAACAGGAAATATTATTTTTCTCTGCAGGATTTGCGGCGTTTCTGGTCATTTATTATGTTTAATAATTGTACTTGAGATTGCTTGCAAATGTTCGATGTAACTCTGGATTTAAATAAATAAATAAATAAATAAAATAAAAAATAAATTGACGTGAATCTTGTTGGAAAATGTTTATTATTAGTTCTTTTATATATGTTTAAATTTTCAATTATAATTTGAATGTAGTTTATAAGATATTGCGATTAACAGCTACGAAATGTAAAAATTCCAACATATATAGATATACTTCCAATGTAATTTGTAAAACTTTGAACATCGATTAATCAAAAACGAAACGATGAAATGTTTTGAAATTTTAATATGATGTTCACATTGCCTTTATTGAACTATACCTACAATTTCAAGAATATCTTGAAAAAACACGTTAGTCGAGTGAACCACCTTAACACTCTAAGGCATTTTAATTGGTGAAATCTTTAATTCCAAATTACTTGAAGTTTGATTGAACTGTTCTATCACAGCGTCATTATAAAAAACTTCTTTCGAAGATTGTTGACAGCTTGAAGTAGATAAAATATGTGTATTTTCTACTTCATCTAAAAACATTCTGTAACATGAAGGGCATACTTCATCCACTCTAGAAAAAGAAGTATTCGGATACAAGTGCTTCAAAGACTCCGTTAGATCACCTAATTCTCTAAACGGATTTTTGGAGTTATCATAAACAACTTTTTGTGTCTTTCTTTCAAATCCTTACACTTAGTCTTTACAACTAGTGATTCCATTATTATTAATTACTTGTTCAACAGATCGAAAAAAAATGTTTTTACGTGTTTGTACGTGATTGTACGTAATTGGGTCCTTGCATGAAAAAATTCATTATATCCGTCAGGTAGAATACAAAAAAATAAAAGACCCGTATTTTTTTGTTTTTTGTTCTATACTATACATAAGTTACCTCCTCACCGCTCCGACAACGCTTATTCATACGTGAAACAATATTTAAATTTATGATTTCATAGAAGATGATTTCAACAAACAATTTCACATAATATCAATTATATTGATAAAAATTAATTATTATTACACATTTTTAGTATATTTTTAAAATTATAGTCTTTTTTTCTTTTTCGATCCATTATTCATGAAGTGTTTAGTTTTAGCTTATTTATAGTTTTTGTTTCTTTTTTTCGATTTATTATTCACTGGATGCGTAGTATGTGTTTTTTTTTATAGTTTTCGTTTTTATTTTTTGAATTATAATTTGTGAAATGCATAGTTTTGTTTATTATTGACTATAAATAGTACAGATTTGATTTGGTGGATTTATGTTCCACGTGCTACAAAATAGTATACGATACTCGTGACCTTAGTGGAACTTTATTATACGGCACTACGTTATCGCCCTAGCTGCGTTAGGGTGATAACTCCGGCCGTGTGATAAATTACCACTTAGATCACTTGTATCGTAATGAACTATTCTTTAAAGGCAAAAAAAATTCGTATATATTTATTGATGTATTTATATCTTTTCATGAAAATTGGTTTAGTTAACATTTCATAGATTTTTTTTAATTAGTTGAAAATTCTGTATTCAAAGCGGTTTCACGATGTTTTCAACGTAATTTTAATACATTTATAATTCTTTCATTTATCTCAAAAAAATATGAGGTTTACTAATATTGTATTTACATTTTTTTATTTAGAAAACTTTATTTTAATAATATGTTTTTTTCATGTTTGCAATCTTTTATAAAGTACGCATTGTATTAAAATAAGTTATTAAATTAATTAAAATTTTGGATTATACTTGATTTTTTTTATATTTAGCTTTATTTAAGTTTCATTATTTATTTATGATTATTCCATATTTGAACTTTGTTTTTTATGCTTAATAATATAAATTTTTTTAGATAAAAAAGAATTTTTCTTTATATTTTGGTCGAAAATTCTACCTTCCTCCCTACATATCTGCATCGAAAGTCAATGTTCCCTCCCTATAGACGCGCCACCTAGACAATCAGGAAGAAAGTAATATAACTTTTGCTCGTTCTTCTTGCGCTCTAACAAAGACGATCCTAACATTAATTGCAAATGTAAGGAAACTTGGTAGTGTAAATTTGCATCGAAAGTCAATGTTCCCTCCCTATCGACGCGCCACCTAGACAATCAGGAAGAAAGTAATATAACTTTTGCTCGTTCTTCTTGCGCTCTAACAAAGACGATCCTAACATTAATTGCAAATGTAAGGAAACTTGGTAGTGTAAATTTGCATCGAAAGTCAATGTTCCCTCCCTATAGACGCGCCACCTAGACAATCAGGAAGAAAGTAATATAACTTTTGCTCGTTCTTCTTGCGCTCTAACAAAGACGATCCTAACTTTAATTGCAAATATAAGGAAACTTGGTAGTGTAAATTTGTGTAGATTTATAAGTAATTAAATATAATGAATAATGATTATTCATCTGAAGACTCTACTGATGAAGAAGAGACAATCCGTGATTTTGATAAAGAGGCGCAAGCCGTAACAAATCACTAAATTTTGCCTATAAAATCTGCTCATGGCTACAACTTAGTGAACGAGACGTTAATGGAATGGAAAACCGATAACAAGGCAAATTCATTTGATGAAGGTATTTTCATTTGTTATTTCAAGAATTTACAAAAAAGAGTAGGACCAAATACTCTATGGAGTGTTTGGTCTATGCTGAAGAAAATGCTGAATTTGAAACATAATATTAACCTCAGTACATATCTCAATTTAAAAAATATTCTCAAAAACAATTCTAAAGGACACAAAACAAAGGAATCTCTTACTTTTACTTAGGATCAAATTATGCAGTTTATGAAAAATGCAGATGATCATATCTACTTAAGTGCAAAGGTATTTATAATTATTCTCATATGCGTCTAATGGGTTTGGTCAGGGAATTAATAGCGTGCGCATCGCTCTCGGTGTGCTCGTTCTATACTTTTACGATTTTCGCCCTAAGATTAATAAAATCTATCGAATTCCATCTGAAAGTGTATACATGCCAATCACTGTGTATTTCAGCGTCATGTTTTCGTTAAATTATAAGTATTCTGTGTATTAACAGAAACATTAGTGAGTGAAAAGAGGTTGCGAAAGCAAGACATCAAAAAATGGCTTCGGAAAGCCAAGAATCCATTCCCGTAACCTCAAAGCGAAGGCAGCCAATGCAAAAAATCATGGTGAAACGGGTCGAGTTACCCACAGCCACATAATTTAAAAAATTTATTCTCATCAAATTTCATGGATAGATGAATAAAAAAAGCTTTCAAAGAATTTGGATTGAAAAGACATAGTACATTCCAGCCCAATTTACTAGCAAAAAGATCATTTCATTTATCAGATATGAATCTTGAATATCAAAAAGACAAAGCCAGAGAACCCAACGATAGTACGATATCTCTCGCCGCTAGCTCCGGCTTATTAGTCGGAGACATAAATAATAGTCCCGCAGACTGTACGGATATACGCAAAAAAAAAACAATGAATTGATTTTTCCAAAAAAGTTCGTTAAAACGGCCACCACAACTAAAGGTACACAGCAACAAGCACAATTTGATACTGTGAAATCTAACATGTTTAATGTACTAGACAAGGATAGCACTCAGTCAGGAGTAGACGATCAAACAACCAACTCTCAAGCCACCGCCTATATATTGCAAACACAGTTCAGCTAAATCACTGATTAATGCCATTGCTCAAGTAATCGATAAAAAAAGTTTTATTTAAAGGACTTCGTAGAAAAGAGTGTGACACACTGATAGAAGTCTTAGCGGACTGCCTGCTAAGAGGGGAGGTGTGCAGTCCGCTCATACTCAGCGGTAAACAGCAAGAGAAATGTTGGCGTTTTGAATCCCAACGAGCTGCGCGCGCACGGTCGGTGGCTTTCAAAACGCTAACACTTTATTTCTATTTACCAAAAGTTTTCAACCGTACTGCGCAGGCTTGTAGTATACTGCGCACTCACACTTCGGCATGCAGTATACAAAAAGTTCTTTCAGTGCACATCTGACAATCAGAACAGCTGATATGGAAACCTATACTAAACTCAAAGAGCATCTAAAAAAATAGATGTACAATTTTTACATATACAGCACAAAACGAAAAGAGCGAGCTTCTTGTCTTGAAAGGAATAAACGATATATATACGCCTGAAGAAGTAAAATCAGAATTTATTAATATGAACATATCGAATGTTGAAATAAAAAAAATTGAAAAACTCAAAGTTAGTGCGAATCGTACATGTAAAACCCATTTATTAGTTCAGCTCAACTTTAATAGCATTCAAAAAAATATCACGGCAATCAAAAACATCCTCAACCTTAAAGTACGATGGGAGACCTTTAAGAAAAAAATGTCTATCAATGCCATAGATGTCAGCGAGTAGGACATGCAAGCATAAACTGTAATTTAAAGTATCGCTGTATCAAATGCAAGGAAGATGATAAGCCTGGCCAGTGCAGAAGAACAAATAAAGAAAAATCATCACCACCATACTGTGTCAAATGCTGTCAAGAAGGTCACACAGCCAATTATCGTGGCTGCGCTTATATGCAATTTGCTCAATCAATAGTACAAGATATAAAAGAAAATCGCACCAAAAACAGTTCTGCAAAGAATCATAGAACCACCACGCCATTAATATCAAATGCTAAAGTCGCAGCAAGTAACAACACACACCAGCTCGCAGGAGCCGCAACATAACACCGTAGCTCACAACTCTACTGAAGATGTCACCACGACACAGACATATGTAATCAAGAGCGTCGAAATCCATTTCAACAATTTTAAAAGAGAACTTCTAAATACGATGAACACACATAACGCTAACCTACAAAACCAAATCATAGAACAAAACCGTAAGCTAAAAATTATATTCGACAAACTAAAAGGTACCCCCGATAAGATAGTCAAATTTGCCCTGTTCCTGAAATTTTTGTTTGACTTTGTAACTTTATTTTAGATCGAAAATAAATAGTTTTTGTCATATTTGCAGACCGCAACCCCCTCCCCCTGTCCACAGCACGAAAAAAATGACTTTTTCACTATTTATTTTTTTTCTCCGAATCTAGTCAGTAAAGAAACCCCAAGAAAATCGTGCTTATAGTTTAAATGTATACAAATCTTGTAGAATTTTTTCATAAAGATTTGATGATGCTATATAACCTAAAAAGATGAAAAAAAAATTAAAACCCTTCCCATTTTTACGGAATATGCAGTAGAGGGCTAATTCTTGCAAAAAATTTGTATTTTGTTTAAAAGTACTTGCCTCATTTTTTTCAAATATATCCTAGAGGTGCTCCACAGTGAAAAATGGGAAAAACTCATTTTTTTGACGTTTTTAGCTGATTTTAGCTCATTTGCAGACTTTGTATAATTATTTATATTATGAAATTATATTCTGGAACTTTATTTATGAATTAAATTATGCAATCAAGTCAGAAAAATAAGATTTACAAACAATCGCATCATATTTTTGCACGAATCCACATTTTATATTAGGTATTCAAACACTTCTTTCATGATTTTGTTGATATTTCACTACTTCATATGTGATAAAATCTTTTAAATATTATATTACTTTAATAAAAGAAAATGTTTTGATAAATAAGTCATTTCACAGGTACAGCCATATTAAGTACGGTTAAAATATCAGATTACATATGAGTCAATGAATTTATATTCCGTAAGTAATACTTATTAATACAAATAGAATCATGATTTAATAATATGAACCTTGACTTTGATATTATTAACACTATGTAATCTAAATCTGCACTTAAGTCACACTTTTGCGAGAGCTATGTGGTCTATTTTTACATTGTGTAAAAAAATGTTAGCATGCGAGTACATTAAAATCTTGTTTACATGTCTCATATTAATTAATATTAATATATATATTACAATATTAAATATATTTTTGTTAAAAAGCGCATATTATTCGCAATTATTTTATGACATTTGCAATCGTTTCAAAGATTATAAATAAAGTTTGCACTTATGCCATGTATTGTATTATATTATCTCCATTGACATAGGTACGAATTCAGTAAAAAAATTGATTATTTTATACAATTACATTTTTATTCTTACTTTAAAAGTATAATGATGTTAACTTTTTTATATTTGCACTAAAAAATTAAAACCTAAAAATGAATTTACTAAGATACCACTGATAATAAACAATATGAACACCACATAATATTTTGCCAACAGTGAGAATTAAACGAGTTTTAAGGTTATCGATGATATTAATGACTATATATTATCAATGGTTTTGGATTTATTATCTTAACTTTATACAAATTATTCGAATATTTTGCCCTAATGTTTTATCGAAAAATCGTAAACTACAATAATAATTATAACGAACAATTTAACCCTTTCAATCACGAATTATTTTCGCAAAAACACCTATTTTCTATCATACATTAATTTTTTTAGATTTATTTACAATCATATATTCAAAATATATCATATGATACTTATAAAATGAACACTTATTTATATGAAAATGCAAAAAGAATAAAGATAAAACTTAAAGAGCGAACTACACAATAAAAAAAATAAAATGAGAAAAGGTGCCACTATAGTGGCTCCTGTGACTGAAAGCGTTAATATCGAATCAATTTTTATTATACAATATTATTCTAGGCTTGAATTCATAGTCATGACTTGAGTTGAGTATCACTTGGAACTTTAGTATCGTTACTTGAGTATCAGCTGTTACTTTAATTGAGTGTGACATCTTTACCGACGACTATCATATCTGTGTGATTTTATATTTCATATTAAAAAATTGAAGTAACAGCTGATACTCGAGTAACGATACTTAAGTTCCAAGTGATACTCAATACTCAAGTCTTGATTATGAATTCGAGCCTAATATTGTAATATAGCACATGAAATAATATTATCTTTTTTAACTAAAATTTCGTTAGAAATAAAGCCTTAACTAATATATAAAATTAATAAATATAGAATTTTATTTTTTATACTAATAATATTCGTAATACTGTTTCAATACTAATTTTCGTTATTTTATTTACAAAATATTCTACATGTTACTTTTCTTTAGTGATAAAATGGCGTTTAACATAATGTTTTTTATGGCTCGAATTCATAGACCCAACTCAAGTCTAAGGCTAGAAGTTATAGTCGTTACTTAGTTCTCAAATATTCTATCCTTGTTCTTCTTATGGAAAAAGGGTAAGGAGAACATAGATAGAATATCTGACAACTAAGTAAAGACTATAACTTCTAGCCTAACGATTGTTGCTTGAGTTATGTTACTGAATTCGTACCTATGCTAATTGAGATAATATAATACAATACACAATTTTTTACATAATGTAAAAATAGACCACATAGCTCTCGCAAAAGTGTGACTCAAGTGCAGATTTAGATTACATAGTGTTAATAATGTCAAAGTCAAGGTTCATATTATTAAATCATGATTCTGTTTGTATTGATAAGTTTTACTTACAAAATATAAATTCATTAACTCATATGTAATCTGATATTTTGACCGTACTTAATATAACTGTACCTGTAAAATGACTTATTTATCAAAACATTTTCTTTTATTAAAGTAATATAATATTTAAAAGATTTTATCACATATGAAGTAGTGAAATATCAACAAAATCATGAAAGAAGTGTTTGAATACCTAATCTAAAATGTGGATTCGTACAAAAATATGATGGGATTGTTTGTAAATCTTATTTTTCTGACTTGATCAGGCAAGTACTTTTAACGGCATGTCGGAGCTGCAGCAATCGAGTTTTGCTTTTTTTATTTTATCGATATCTTTTTAAATTCTTAAATTAAACAAATATAATGACTTGTCCGCACTAAAGTTATATTAGTACAATAATTTTTGTTAAAATAAAAAATCATTTGGACTTGTTATTTTTTTATGAGTTTGGATAGGAAATTAGATATCAAACTCGACAAACCTAACCTTAAAATACGATATATTGAAAGTTTTTATTATAACTTTGTATGTATAATATTTTGGTGGTTTTCTTCAGTTGTCCGCACTAGAGTTTAATCTTACAAATTTTTTCTTTATAGCAAATAAACTCAATTAAACGCATCGTTTATTCATAAGTTAAGATTGGAAATATTATTAGAAGGCGGACAGCTTCGTCATGCTCTTAAACAAAATACAAGTTTTTTTGCGAGAATTAGCCCTGTACCGCATTTCCCGTAAAAATGGGAAGGAATATTTTTCCATCTTTTTAGGTTATATAGCATCATCAAATCTTTATGAAAAAAATCTACAAGATTTGTATACATTTAAACTATAAGCACGATTTTCTTGGGGTTTTTTTACCGATTAGATTCGGAGAAAAAAAATAAATAGTGAAAAAGTCATTTTTTTCGTGCTGTGGACAGGGGGAGGGGGTTGCGGTCTGCAAATATGACAAAAACTATTTATTTTCGATCTAAAACAAAGTTACAAGGTCAAACAAAAATTTCAGGAACAGGGCAAATTTGACTATCTTATCGGGGGGTACCCTTTACATTGGGAGTAAATCTAAATACATTGATAATAATGTCAATTAATTTAAACATGCATAAACAGAGTTCAGCTGTAACAATTACAGATTATCTTATTTAATCATAACATACACGGAAAAAAGTTTTCATCAATAAAATGAACACTACACGTAGAATGTTCATTTCTGTGATAAAGTATTAAAAAAACAATGAGATAGTATTATTTTAATAAGTGCCATCCATCGAATTTTAGCTACTAATGTTGGTACTGCTGTATTAAGAACAGAACGCGTAAAATTCTGATACGTGGTACCTATTTTTTCGGTTCTACAAATAATATTTCCACTTTCTCGGTTCAGCAGCAATATTTCGCTTACCGAGTATCTAATTCTCAATTCCTTAGCACTGATTCTTTCCGTACTATGCATAAAAAACAAGATACCTTGTTTTATGATCATATTTTTATAAATCATATGCATATATCATATTTTTATAAATCATATAACATTACTATAATATTATTATTGTATAGAGGTTAAGATAGATATTGATTTGAAAATATATGAAGAAATTTTCTTATTACGTTACCATATATTAGTTACATTGAAATTTCAGTTATGAGTTATTTTAAAAATTTTATTTATTGCAAGAAGCTAGAAAAAATTTTTATAAATAAACAATTGAATGATATTTTTCAATTGTATTTATAACGTTATTACGCAATATTCCCATTTACTACTCAATGACTGCATAGAATATTACTCGAGTGATAAAGTATGCATGCTTTCTTATTTAATAGGAGGTCACGTATCTCTTTCCTTTTCTACTCAAAAAAATGATTTTTTTTACAAAAACTAATAACTTTATCAAAAAATGAAGAGAAAGCCGCATCTTGTATCAAAAAAAGCAATATTTTCTTTGATGAGAAAAAATTAATTTTATTGCTTCGTTCTCAAGAAAACCTTGAAAAACCAAATTGTCCATCCTAACCTCTATGTTTTAAGTTTTTCAAGGTATTCTTGAGAACGAAGCAATAAAATTAATTTTTTCTTATCAAAGAAAATATTGCTTTTTTTATTACAAGATGCGGCTTTCTCTTCATTTTTTGCTAAAGTTGTTAGTTTGTGTAAAAAATTCAATTCTTTGATTAGAAAAGGACAGAGATACGTGACCTCCTCTTAACGGGAATCCTCATACCGACAGAGAGTTCTACCTTATCTACATTTAAATTATTAATTTTAATAAAAATCTAACTATTCATGACTGAAATTCGTAGGAGAGGCACATTCTCAACATGCCAAAGAATTTATTGCAACGTTAAAAGACAATATAAGGGTAAAAATAAAGGCGAAGACTGCTTAATACGATTAACTTTTCAATGTAGTTATGAATAATCGTATTATGCAGTTTTTGTCTTCACTTTCACTTTTATTCTGTCTTTTGACGTTGCAATAAATTCTTTAGAATGTTAAGAATGTGCCTCTTCTATGAATTTTAGTCAAAAATAGTTAAATTTTTATTATAATGCATAATTCAAATGTAGATAAGGTAGATCTCTGTGCCGGTATGAGGACACCCCTTAAGATTGAATTTTACTCAGCATAAAAGAATATGATTAAAAAACATCCACCTGTGTCATACTGACTTTTATTTTTTAACAAATGGATTGCCAAAAAATTGGTGATATCTGTTTGCCCTTTTTAACTTGATTTAAATAAAACTTGCATCAATATTGGTACGACTGTTTGATCTAAATATTGTCTAGAGTTTGAAAACAATAACATTTTTCAAGAATCCAGCAAATATTAATATTTATTTAAAAAATATTGTTTTCAACATTAATAATAAGTTGAAAATATTTATCCTGTATGTATATATATATATATTATTTACAAAATATTTTTCTCACTAATGATTTCAATGTAATTTATGTCAGAAAAATTTTATTTTAAAAAATCTACACAGCTTTAATCAACAAAAAGAGAATGCAATATCACACAGGTAGATCTCTATATACTGCTTAGTGACTGTATAGAATATTACTCGAATGATAGTATGCATGCTTTCTTATTTAAGGTATCAAGCCTGAAATAAAGTCTAAAAAAAAATTAAATTTAAATGTAATGATAAATTTTTTTTTCTTATAATATTAATTGATAAAACATTTTTTTATCTTGAATATATATTAAATATAAGGCTTTAAGGGGTGTCCTCATACCGGCACAGAGATCTACCTTATCTGCATTTAAATTATGCATTTAAATAAAAATTTTACTATTTTCAACTAAAATTCATAGAAGAGGCACATTCTTAACATTCTAAAGAATTTATTACGACGTTAAACGACAGAATAACAGTGTAAATGAAGAAAAAAACTGCATAATACGATTATTCATAACTACATTGAAAAGTTTATCGTACTAAGTAGTTTTCGTCTTTATTTTTACCCTTATATTGTCTTTTGACGTTGCAATAAATTCTTTGGCATGTTAAGAATGTGCCTCTCCTACGAATTTCAGTCATGAATAGTTTAATTTTTATTAATATTCATAATTTAAATATAGATAAGGTAGAACTCTATTTCGGTATGAGGATTCCCCTTAATTCATGAATAATTTCAAAAGACCTCACCTGATGGTTAAAATTCTTTTCTCTTGTCGATGAATTGATTTTTTCTATTTTTGTAGTTGCTGCAGGATTTCTCAGCCAATTTTTAACCAATTGACTTAAAAATTTGCAGAGATAAAGATAGATCGAGTTTTGCTTTTTTTATTTTATCGATATCTTTTTAAATTCTTAAATTAAACAAATATAATGACTTGTCCGCACTAAAGTTATATTAGTACAATAATTTTTGTTAAAATAAAAAATCATTTGACTTGTTATTTTTTTATGAGCTTGGATTGGAAATGAGATATCAAACTCGACAAACCTAACCTTAAAATACGATATATTGAAAGTTTTTATTATAACTTTGTATGTATAATTGTTGAGAATAGGCGCACATCCTTAGCTGGTTTTTAGTTATATTGCCAGAGACGCTAGCGCCCTCTAAACGTCCCTTCTCTACTATCTAGCCGCATACACTTTATCAGTTCTTATGGAGACGCGCGCGTGAATGCAAGGCCAGTTTTTGAACGAGCGTTTACTTTAATATTTTATATCCGACAAGTGACTTTCTGTTGAGTGTATATAAATAAATAAACTTTATTAACTTTATACTTAAATGTGTGTTTCATTGAGTGCATCCTCAGCTCTGCTAACTAAAATAATCTCAAAAGGTTATGGTAGCCCAGCAAGCTTCAACTGCGCTGTGCGAAGATGGCGAAAAGTATTTTCACCAGCAAGCTTTTACTGCGCTGTGCGAGGATGGCGAAAAAGAACCTTAACAACAACTACTAGGTAAGGTGTTGAAAAGTGAAAAAGCGTTCCTTGTGTTCTCGCGAGTAAAGCAAGGAATGGACGACAATCGAGAGGCGTCCTGCGGTCGCTGCATGTGCGAGTTTTTGTGATTTGATGTAGCAAATAAATTTAAGGAGTATTTTTGTTTTTCTTATAGTTGCATCTGCAACTTTTATCTAAAAGAAAAATAAAAAAGGCTCCATGCTGCTCTCTCATCTCTTGTCCTTTTCATATAGACTAACATGGGTTAGTTGTAGCAGAGGAAAAGGAGAAAAGAAGAAAGGAGTCAGTACGAGAAAAAGAATTAACGAATGTGGTTTACTAAGAAACGATGAGACGAACGAGAGACAGAGAGCACGCACGCGTGAAAGAAAGATGGCGCATAAAGAGAAGCTCGCGATGAACGATGCCACGACGAACTTGTCGCCACGAGTAAGAAACGAGAAACAAGAAATGCAAATGGAGACTATAACGGTGAACGAGAGGGATGTAAGGAATGAGTTGTATATGTGTGCTGTATGATAGTTATGGGACGCCATATAGCATATAAAAACGCACAAACATATAATCAAACGAGGTCTAAATAATAATGCATGCCAAATTTAATATAAAATAAATTAAATTACAAATAGAGTGGTGAAATAAATTAAATTAAAATAAACCAGTGCAAAATAAATCTGTAACTATGTCACTTATATGAGAGCGACGAGTATATACGTATATACGAGGAGTTTGTAACTTATACGTGTACAGACACGAATATAAGCAGTAAATGAATACGAGATATGAACTTACGTACGAGTGTACATATGTATACGTATATATGCGTGTATATGTATACACATAAATGTAAATGAATAATTATTAAATTCATATACAGAACGAGAACGAGACATAAAAATCTTTTATTAGAAGTTTTGTTTAATCTAAGGAGTAGTATGGCAGTAACGAGAAAATCGTTGCTCAGACGAGAACGAAAAAGCAATATTTACGATGGACTCTGGCCAAGTCTAAACCTTAAGTACATGTGTAGATATTTGTAAATACATTATATACAAGTATTCTTTATTTCATAATATGTATTTCATATACATATAACTAAATTAAATAAAAATTAAAATAATATTTTCACGTGATTTTTAAAAATAGAAATGTTAGCATAAAGGTCGGCAGTGGCGCTGTAAATAATTTTAATTTACACATTTAAGCAATTATGCTTAAATCATTAAAATATATAACAGCGCCCACTTTAAAACGAAATGTAACCGAGTTCGAGTTTGTTATATTAAAATTAAAATTAGCAATCATCTTGATTATTTTGAAACTGCATACTTGTGTTCGGTATGCCAGAATCTTAACAATTAACTTAATTGCAGTTGTTTTGATACTGATCATACTAGTGTTCCGTATATTAGAATCTTAACAACGAAATTAAAAATTACAACCATTTAAAGACTGATAATGTTTGTGTCCAACGTATCAGAATCTTTATAATGCAAATAAAAATCTCAACTGTTCTGAGTTTGACAAGCTTGCGTTCAGTATGTCAGAGTCTTGACAGTGAAATTTATTAAATAGAGTTATGCTAAATACGATGAATAACGAATACATAGTTAAATAAATTTTAGTTTCAGTTTAAATTTAGATAGTACTTGTGTTCAGTGATATCTGAATTTCTAACTGTATAACTGATTGACAGGAAAGGAGTTCATACCCAACGAGTAGATGGCAGCACTTACGAGAGAAATTACCTAGGAACGAGAAAAGGGTCTGTCATTCTATGTATCTTACTGCCGTGACCTATTCAAAACGAGACGCATCTGCGATACGAGAAAATGAGGAATTGAACGAGGAATGATACGAGAAAATGAAGAATAGAACGAAGAACGGAACGAGAGAATAAAGGAGTAAAACGAGACCAAACAACGACGCAAAGAGAAACGAAGACCAAAAGGTAAACGATGTATATAACCAGTTTTTAATTGTAAACTAAGATATAAATCAGGCAACTATTTCTATGTTAAAAGGATCCACAGAAATTGAAATTTAATATATATAGAAAATTGCCATTATCAAATTCAAAGTTCTCTTAAATGAAAATGAAACATTGTCTAAACGAGTGCATAACGAAGTTAATATTAACGATAAAAACTGTCTTATTTTCGATTCTTTTGTAGAAATCAAGGATCAAATGGCCACCTTCATGGTTCAAGTTTATGTATTCGAAAAGGAGGCATCTGCAAAGAAGTCGTAATCTAAAATTGAACTAAATTGAGGCTGGTCGCAAGGAGGCGGAGAAAACAAAGGCAACTATGTATAACGAGTCCAAAAACTTGAAAATTCAGATTGACCTATTTGATAATAAATTCTTATGAAATACTTTCATAAATAAGAATAGTATTGAAAATCTGATAACGAGATAACCGAGTTTGATTTCGTACGATTTATTGTAATTCTATGGAGATCGATACTAAACGAGTTGAAAAATCGAAAACAACTCTGCTTGTGCTAGCAGAATAAAAGTCTTTAACGAGAGTAACTTAACGTACGATTCTTGTAACGTTATAGTACAATTAAAGGAGTTTTTTTTTTAAAACAAAAATTGATCAATAGATCTGTTTCTCGTGAATTGATCAATAAGATCGATGAGATCAATAAGAATTAATTTTCAATTGATCAAATTAATGGAAATACATTATTTCATGTATCGTCTTATATCGATACATGGGCTCATCGGCTCAAAAATGATTTAAAGGAGAGTGTCGTAGAAAATCATACAGTTCGAACATGAGATATTATTATTAACTACATAGACACTGATTACCATAAAGAGTTTTTAAAATAAATGAAGAAATAGGATTATGAAAAAGAAATGCTTTTTCAGCGATTATAAAGAAATAATTTTATAGTTCACTATATAATCTGAGAAAGAAATTAACGAGTATATTTTGGATTAATTTTACAAGTCAAAAAGGAATTAAAATAAGTATCAAAGGTAAAATGGCTAGTTGATAAATATATCGGAAATACCAAAAACTGATTGGAATGCATGACGAGCAACGTAACAGCAGCTAAGACTACAGATTAAAGGACTTAGATTCTATCGATTTTCATAGTTGATACTTATATGTATACAGTAATTAGTTAACAATTTTCATTGTGTTACAAGAGCAACTGGATGACCAATTATACAGAAAAGGATTATTCAAAACGTAAAAGACGAGAAAAATAAAGAAAATATAAAAATAAATTTAAATGAAATTGTTAACGCAACATTGTTAATTAATTCTTGAAAATTATTAAAGGGAAGATAAGTAAAACGAGTAACGAAATTTCAACGAAACGAGTTAAATTTAATAACAAAAGTAGAAACATCACGAGATTTAGCAAAACGAGAAATACTAAGAAAAATATTAACGATTTAAAATTGGGAGCCAAGAGTAAGAGAAAAGACTTACAATGGAAACGATGAAAACTTAAAATCAAAAAGGAAAAAATGAGTTTAAGATCTTGAAATTAAAATCGATTTAAAACAACGTGAAAATAATCAATGACTGTTTTAAATTAAGTCAAAATTCTCGCTGACTCTGATGTGAGATATTAATTAACGAGTTTGTAATTAATTTTAAATTTCTAACGAGAATATTCACGAGATTAAGTTTGTTAACAAAACAACATCGTGAACTTAAGATCGTAGGGAGTAAATACGAGTTTAGGCACTGCTGACCAATATAAAATTTATCTTATCAGATAGTACCTTTATGCAGATGCTCTACAGATAATTTATTACATAAGTCAAAGTTTACGGACCAGTACTTGTGTATATATTTAAATAACGAGACAATTGATATGTACGTGGTCATGTGTCAAATAAAATGTTTATTACTGGAGTACAAATATAAAATTCTATGGATTAATAGAATTTGCGTTCGGAGAAAAGATTGATAATAAGTATACAATCTTAACAAACTCCAACATACTTAATTACAAGAGATAAAGAAGAAATGAGTAAAAATAATAAAAATTATAGGAAATGAGTATAGATGCGTAAGCGCTAAGTTATACTCAAATTTCAATGACACTATAGTGAAAATAATAAGTGTTATAAAGGAGGCAATAGAAATTAAAAGGATAGATTTTGAAATCATGTCTGCAGAGAATATCGAGATAACTTCTCTTAACAGAAGAACGATGATTTGATATGGATAAGACATTTTTCTTAAATGATTTAAGGAGTTACAGAGAACTTATAAATATATCAAGGATTATAATTTTAAAATATCGGAAAGCATGGGCAATGTGGCTCTGGAATCTGCTGTGTTCGCAAATAACAGATTGTTACATACCTCCAACGATTTGCTGTCACGTCTAGAAAAACTTAATCCTAATTACGAGTTTGATATAACACATTAAACGTTTTAAATGTGTAACTTGTACGAAGATGCTGAGGAAAATTGGTCTTAAATTCAGGAGTATAGAAAAGGAGTGATATCGGTAGGTTTTGAGGAAACAGAATGAATTCTATTAAAATCAGAGAAAGGAAGATTTACGACAATCAAGATATACATTTAACGAAAAACATGTGTTTGCTAACAAATATAAACGATGAACATTAAATAGTGAAATATGAAGGCGATCTGGAAGTATAAACTATGGAGTTGAAAAAAAAAAAAAAAATACAAATGGAGATATCAAAACGGAGGGAGCGTTAGAGAAAAGAGGAAGTAGAAAGAGACTGTTACTGCCAAAACAGAGAAAACAACTTTATGCATTGCTGACTGAGATGGATGATGATCATGTTATATATTAGATAGCATTAAGATCTGATGTCAAAAAAAAAAAAAAAAAAAAAAAAAAAAAAAAAAAAAAAACGTTGGAGAAAAACTTAATAGGTTTGTTAATACTACGAGTTAATTTTTATACTATATAAAAATAATGTCTAAAGGATGGTAGATAAAATAATTACACGGAATGAAAAGGAGTTTAAATTGATAGGTTCTAAAGAAAAGACAATTATATGTTGATTTCAAGTATGAGCTTGGACTTTTTATAAAAAGATCTAAAAATATATATACGAGTTACGCATACATGTGTCACGAATATTGTTAATCAAAGCCGTGCTAACTATAGCTAACTGATTGAATAAGGAAGTATTTTAAAGGATGTAAAAACAGTACCCTTGAACGACCTGCTTAGGAGTGAAATATGAAGGATATAGAATATTCATGGAGATTTCTAAAGAAGTATACTGTTCTGTTGAAACAAGATAAAATATATAAACTGGAGTGAGTCTTGAATGAACTGAAATTTCATAAACTCTAAAATGATAGTTTTTGAGTAACTGCTATCAGAACAGATTTATAACCTCACAACGAGCCATGTAAATCTACTTGAGTAAATGATTGTTGACTATCGAGTTTTGGTGTTACTTACGAATTATGTTACATTCATATTCGATATTATTAAACTGGAAGAAATAAAAAGAATTGTTAAAGGAGTTTGAAATATCTAACATTGGAGAATATAAAATTTTCTAGGAAATATAAATTTAACGATACAAACGAGCGAAAGTCTTGAAAATTTAACGAGGAAACTGTATTATAGAAATGCTAATTAAATTCAATTTTGAGGAAAAGTACCCGAAAAGAATATTGATGGTCACAAATCAAGTGAAAAACTGAGTAGAAAAAGATCACGGGGCAAACGAGAAATTTAATACTGTAAGATATTTGAAAACAGTAATAAGAGATCTTATATAGAAACTGTTGGTACTATGTTAGATCTGACAAACTCTTGTAGATCATACATTACATACACCGAGAATGTTTTGCGTTGGCATCAAAGAAAGTCAACTTAACGAGAATAAAATAAGATTAAACGAGTATCCAAATATCTAAGGAGAACAAAACTCAAAGTTTTGTAGTATCTTGAAAAACGCGATGATTTTCAAGGTTTCACTGATACGAACTTCAAAGATTAAAGGGATATTTAAAGACAAGCAAATATGCCGTGAAATTATTCAAAGTCTTTTCTGCATATGCGGATAAAAAGGAAATTGTGTATTTCACTCACCTATCAGGTAAAATATGTATTGATAAGTAATTGAAATCAAGAACTGATTTCCTTATACAACTTATCTCGAGTGTAAAAGGAGTTTTACTATAAATGAGTATTAAGAAATGAGTTTACCCCAATGGTATCCTGATTATTGTATAACCAAAACGAGTACTCAGACAGAGTTAATATGGAAACAAATATTTCACGAGTTAATTAAAGACAGAGATTGGCTTAAAATATCAGATTGTCGATAGTTTAACTGAGCCTTTGACTTTCGAGTTGCATAAAAATTAATGAGTGAAGTTATATTATTTTCTTCTGTTGCAGGCCCTAACTGTTAAGTATACTGCTCATCCGTGAGCCTTCAACATGCCCTTTTAATTCAATTTAATTTATTTAACTGAAGATGTGCGGGAGGGAGTGTTGAGAATAGGCGCACATCCTTAGCTGGTTTTTAGTTATATTGCCAGAGACGCTAGCGCCCTCTAAACGTCCCTTCTCTACTATCTAGCCGCATACACTTTATCAGTTCTTATGGAGACGCGCGCGTGAATGCAAGGCCAGTTTTTGAACGAGTGTTTACTTTAATATTTTATATCCGACAAGTGACTTTCTGTTGAGTGTATATAAATAAATAAACTTTATTAACTTTATACTTAAATGTGTGTTTCATTGAGTGCATCCTCAGCTCTGCTAACTAAAATAATCTCAAAAATAATATTTTGGTGGTTTTCTTGAGTTGTCCGCACTAGAGTTTAATCTTACAAATTTTTTCTTTATAGCAAAAAAACTCAATTAAACGCATCGTTTATTCTTAAGTTAAGATTGGAAATATTATTAGAAGGCGGGCAGCTTCGTCATGCTCTTAAATGAAAATTACAAAACTAATTTTGAAAAACAAAATACTAAGAAGAGAAAAATAAGCATTGAAAATAATATTGATAGTTCAAATGAACAAAAAACATGTGTATCATTTTCTAATTGTGAAATTCACAATTTAATAATAAATAATTGTAGTAACAAAACATAATAAATATCACTAATAATTTTTTAACGTTAAATTGAAAAATATATTTATATAAATAAATATATATTTTGTAATCAAAATAATCCTGAAAAATGTATTTATGTTGAATAAATATGTATTTTGTAAAAAATGTATTATCATATCAATATATGTAATTTTATTATTTTTAAACCAACTTTAGTCTAGGGATGTGAAAACAAATGTATATTGCGCTCGAGGAAAAAGTATGCTCCTCGCCCCCACGTAAGTGTACAACTATACGCGGGAGCGAACAGCATACTTTTTCCTTTCGGCGCATAATATATTATTCTTAGCGTAGCTCTTTGATCACTTCTTTTGATTTCTGATTTAATGCTTTCGCTAACTCTTTTCTTACTTCCTCACTTCCTCTTTGTCCTTTTTTCTTAGATTGATCCTGACTTTTACCCTATTTTCATCCGTCCTTGTCTCTCTCTCCCTATTTACTGATCATTCTCTCACATTCACTAATTTTTTTTTAATAGCAATTGTATTTTAGAATGAAATCACATTTAAAAAAATCAAATCAAATTACTTTAACTCAATGAGCTCTATGAGAAAGCATTGCGCCAAAGCACTTGTCATATTTCACAAATCATATCATATTTAGATATTAACGTAGATTTTATGAATTTATTGTGAAATTGTGTCCATTTCATTATTTTCAACCTAAATATGGCAAAAATAAAAAAGTAAATTTTTTTCTTAACGGCGTGTTGGAGTTCTTCCCTCTTAATAATATTTTTATTTAAAGTTTATGAATAAACGATGCATCAAATTAAGTTTTTTCGCTATAGTGAGAAAATTTGTAATATTAATCCCGAGTGCTGACAAGTCAAGAAATTCACCAAAACATAATACATTAACCTTCAGGCGGTCGGGGTGGCCCCTTTCGGGGTCATCTGATGTTGGCCACTTATCACTAGATATTTTTGAAAGTTTAGTATGGAAATTTTTTACAAAGTATGACTTGATAAGTGGCCAACATCAGATGACCCCGAAAGGGGTCATGCCGGCCGCCTGAAGGTTAAAAGTGATAAGCAAACTTTCGATGTATAGTATTTGAAGGTTAGGTTTATCGAGCTTGGTATCTAATTTTCATTCAATGTTCATAAAAAAATAACAAGCTCAATTGAATTTTGATTTTAAAAAAAATTATTGTATCAATATAGTTTTAGTGCGGCAAGTCATTACATTTACTTAAATAATAAATTTAAAAAGATATTAATTAAATAAAAAAAGCCAAAATGTATTTCTACAACTCCGACATCCCGTTAATGGTTTTTTTAATAGTTTTTTAACTAATAAAAATATCGATAATGGTATCTGACATGGGGGCGTGGTCTAAACTAAGATGGCGTACCAGAGCATACAATTTACATTGTCATATATGGAGTAAGTACGTGTTTTTGTTAATTATGAATAGTTCTGTGCTATTGGACAGATACTAATCCTACCAAACGTAATTTTATAGAAGGTGAACAAGTTTTTAATACAGGACATATAATAAAGTACGTTAAAAATAGCAAAAATATCGGTGATATAATAACGTTTTCACGCAAGACACAAAACAACATATAAGACGCATCAACGAACGCTTTCTGCTTGTACGCTACCACTCGTTCAGATTTTATCCACCAGAGAGCGTCTGGCCTATGTCAGATCTCAATAGGGATTTGATATTCTTATTACTGGCAGTTTTACGCAAATTAAAAAAAAAGAATGCTCTAGCTCAATTAGAAGCCGAGATAATTTTTTTTTTCTAAATTTGCGTACTGTTTATTTATAAAGATTAAGGACTAATATTTTTATCACAGCTAGTATAATACTGAAAGTTTATGATTCCATTATATCAGAGATGAAATAAACATTTTGCAATGTTAAAAATTAATATGAAAGTAATCAAGATTGCTACTAGTTAAACAGAGTCACCTTTCCTGCCTTGCGAGAAAATTGATTTGGCGAGTTATAATTCATGTTCCGATTAAAAATTTATTTTATCTCGGTTAATTATTGTCCAATTTCCACGTTTTTTTTCTAAATTGGAATAGCGCGTGATAGATAAATAGATAGATAGATACTATTCATTGTATATCATATCATTATACAAAGGGCGTGTAATACAATTCATAAATATAATAATAAATATTGCACATAAACAATATATAAATATAAAAATATTGCACATAAAACAATGTATAGATATAAAATATTGCACATAAAACAATGTATAAATACAAAATATTGCAATCGATATCATAGTCAGTTACTAAACCTAATAATACTGAATAAGTAAGTCACAACAGAAGAAGTGATATCACAGTTACAAAAAAATAGTAAAATACACGCAATCCTATAAATTAAAAGTCAGTCATACAATATCTATCAGTCATAGTATATAAAAATTTTTATTTAAAATACAAAATGAAAAATGATAAATAATGCAAAAAAATAATAAAGCGTATGCAGTAGCACAAAAACACAGTCAAAATAATAAAAACAAGTAAAGCATTTACTCACTAACCATTCAGCCAATAAATACAATCACACCTTAAAAGAGTATATATACGGGACGTCACATTATAATAAATTAACATATAAATAAAAAATAAAATTTAGTTTATTGGAGGTCGAGCAAGTACCCCCTCAGAGCCGACTTAAACCTGCTGAGCGATGGAAGATTCTTTATATCAGCAGGCAGAGAGTTCCAAAACTACGCACCCTGAACTTGAAAGGAATTCCTTCCAGTCTCAGTACGCATAAAGGGCACCGCGAAATCCTTAATCTCTCCCCTAGTGGCTACCCTAGGTACATATCTAGTGAAGAGACCCACTAGATACTCGGAAGTATTCATGCGCACGATTTTGTACATAAGTACAGCCATAAAATACTGTCTCCTCGCATCAGTACGCAGCCAACTCAGCGCAGCTCTATGAGGAGAGATATGATCGCCCATTCTCACGCCTAATACATATCTTACACATGAATTTTGTAGTCTTTGTAATCGTCTTTTCAACTCCTGTGAGGCATCGAGCAAAACTACTGAGCAGTAATCGAGATGTGGAAACAGCAGGGCGAGTTGTTTGCGCAGAGCCTCAGTGGTATACCGACGAAAAAACCGTAAGCCATACATAGTTCTATTAAACTTCTTAGTCAGCATATTAATATGTGGCTCCCATGATAGCTTAGAGTCAAGCACAACACCAAGGCTCGTAACGGTATCAGAGAAAGATATGCCGACACCATCCTCAAGCTCAATCGTCCTTGGCTCACCAGCATAAAATTCATTAATAAATCGACCATTGCCAAAAACGATCGCCTTAGTTTTGTTTGCATTTAGTGTGAGAGAAGCATCAACAGCCCACTCCGACACCGTCTTGGCCGCCCTCTGTAGAATACAAATACCTTCATTCACATCCTCATAAGAGACCTGCGTATAAATTTGCAGGTCATCTGCATATAATAGGTGCTCGACACAACCGGGGTCAAGAGTGTCACGTATGTTATTAATATAAAGGCAAAACAATAGAGGCCCCAACACTGAACCCTGCGGAACTCCTAAATTGGTTGTTAGCCAATCCGATTCCTCTTTTAAATGCGTGGACACCATTTTTTTCCTACCTGATAAATAGGAGCTAATCCACTCGAGTGCAGCCCTGGAAAACCCCATCGATCTCAGCCTTGCAAGTAATCTGGAGTGCGAGATCGTGTCGAATGCCTTACTAAAGTCAAACAGAAGTAGTAGCGTGACAAGTTTTTTATCTAGACCTGATCTTATGTCGTCAGTAAGTTTAAGTATGGCAGTCTGCGTTGAGTGATGCTTTCTAAAACCAGTCTGCATAGAGTCAAGTATCCGATGTGTCGTAATATACTCTTGCAATTGGTCATGGGCAATCTTCTCCAGGACCTTTGAAAGAAAACATAAGATTGCTATAGGCCTAAAATCTTTAGGCATTGTTGGTGCAGGACACTTTTTTAATGGCACAATGCGTGCACGCTTCCAAAGGCAAGGGAAGACCCCCCGTGCAAAAGAGGAATTGAACAGAGTCACAAGATGTTCTCCGATAAACGGTAAAGCCTTGAGTATCACGCTCTGCGGAATGCCATCCTCGCCACAAGCCTGTGATGAAAAATGCGAAATTGCAAAGACCAGATCAGTAACATTAATTGGTTTGAAGGCAAAGCCACTTTCACTACACTGGGAAAGAATTCTCTTACATTCCTCATTATCATCGTGCGGCGAAAATAATAACTGTTGTATTCGTTTTTAAAAAATTTTTTATTTAACAATAATTATTGCAAAAAAAAATTTTTTTCAACATATTTTTTTAATTATTCATTTTAGCAAAAAGCTTTAAGAATAAAATAGTGTTGAAAAAATGTTTGTCTTGAAAAAATAAACAATATTTCATCTGACTACTTTCATGATAAAATCAATATTAAGCCTGTTAATTTTGAAAACAAATTGGAAAACATTTTTGGTTTGGAATTTCAACTCATGTGATACGTAAATTTACGTTTTCATGAAAAATTCATTGTATCTCCGTTAATTACAGACCAATTTCGACGTTTTTTTAAAATTATGGTAGTTTGTGAAAAGAATAACAACTATCGTATTGGTTTTCTTAAAATTTATAATTTAACAATTATTATTGCAAAAAAAATTATTTTTAACATATTTTAACAATTTTTTATTTTAGCAAAAAACTTTAGAAAAAAAGTTTGTTTTTCTTAACAATTAGACAATTTTTTACTTTATTGTTTTTATCATAAAATCAATATTCAGCCTGTTAAGTAAAAAATATTAAAAATATTGACTTTATCGTTTGTAACCATATGAGACAATCATTATTAAAATAATTACTAGAACGCAAAACTTTAAATAACTAATGAATGGATTCACTTAACAATATAACTGATTAATATTAACGATATTTTTGAATAACATAACAAGGCACATATTATTTTAATTGAATATAATTATTGTCTCTTATGGTTACGAACGATAAAGTCAATATTTTTAATATTTTTTACTTAACAAGCTAAATATTGATTTTATGATAAAAACAATGAAATAAAAAATTGTCTAATTGTTAAGAAAAACAAACTTTTCTCTTAATGTTTTTTGCTAAAATAAAAAATTGTTAAAATATGTTGAAAATATTTTTTTTTGCAATAACAATTGTTTAATTATAATTCTGAAGAAAAACAATACGATGGTTGTTATTTTTTTCACAAACTACCCCAATTTATAAAAAAACGTCGAAATTGGTCCGTAATTAGCGGAGATACAATGAATTTTTCATGAGAACGTAAATTTACGTATTACATGTGCTGAAATTCCAGACCAAAAATGTTTTCCAATTTGTTTTCAAAATTATCAGGGTTAATATTGATTTTATCATGAAAACTGTCAGATGAAATATTGTTTATTTTTTTAAGACGAACAAACTTCATTCTTAAAAGTTTTTGCTAAAATGAATAATTAAAAAAATATGTTGAAAAAATTTTTTTTTTTGCAATAATTATTGTTAAATAAAAAATTTTTTTAAAACAAATACAACAGTTGTTATTATTTTCACACGCTACCCCGATTTAGAAAAAAAACGTCGAAATTGGACAATAATTAACCGAGGTACAATGAATTTTTAATCGGAACTTGAATTATAACTCGCCAAATCAATTTTCTTATAAGGCAGGAAAGGCGACTCTGTTCAACTAGTAGCAATCTTGATTACTTGCATATTAATTTTTAACATTGCAAAATGTTTATTTCATCTCTGATATAATGGAATCATAAACTTCAAGTATTATACTAGCTGTGATAAAAATATCAGTCCTTAATTTTTATAGATAAACAATTGGCGAATTAAAAAAAAAATTATCTCGGCTTCTAATTGAGCTACAGCATTCTTTTTTTTTAAATTTGCGTAAAACTGCCAGTAATAAGAATATAATATCCCTATATTGATATTTTTATTAGTTGCAAAACTATCAAAAAAACCATTAAGAAAAAAATTTGCTTTTTTATTTTTGCCATATTTAGGTTTAAAATAATGAAATGGACACGATTTCACATCAAATTTATAAAATCTACGTTAATATCTAAATATGATATGATTATCATAAAGTCTCTATCATGACATTTTTGGGTGAAATTTTTAACGTACATTTGACCTCTTTTTAATAAACAAATAGAATATCTCATAAAATAATTAATATTTTTTGATAAAATTTTTATGGTAACTTAAGGATAATAAAAGGCACATTTTTGTTGAATTACAAACATGTACATCCTTTTTTTATCAAATGACAAATGTTTGAACCTTTCGCGATTTTCGATTTTTGTTTATCATTATTTATAAAATTTATTAACCGATTTTGATTAATGACGTCTCAAATTAATCGTCTTTGAAACACCTACAAATAGTATAATTTTTATATACTGTGACGTGGTATTCTCACACGACAATAATTTTTTTGTTTTATTTATTTAAAATAATTATATGTTAAAAACCTATTAAAAAGAAAAATCATTCATAATTCCCCGAGCGTGTGAATTCATAAAAGCATAATCACCACACTCGTGACAGCAACCAAGGCCACCGTAAGAAACCAACAGAGAAATAATTCTGTTGTGTTCTTGTTTCGGTGCTGTGCCCTGGATGTACACAGCCGATCACATATACTATTGCCAAGTAGCCATGTATGTTGGACTACCGGCTAACGGCAGTGACGAAGAAACAACTATGCACACACACATGGTTGCACCCACGTCACTCACGAGTCACGACAAAAGCCCCGAGCAGACGATTCTCACTACTAAACGTCCAGGAGGTGGCGAAGCGGCGCCGACGGCATAAAATATATACGAACACGTGCTCGCGCGAACATGCTATTGTAGCGCTAACGTAGAGTTAGTTAAAAGGTAGAAAGAGAGAGAGAGATAGATAGAAATAGACTGATGTAATAATTAAAGTCGATAAAGTAGGATGGACGCGTATGGTAAAAAGATAGCACATGTATAAAAAACTTAATTATGATAAAAAAAGATGAAAGATTACTTGATAGGAATTGTAATGAGTCATATTATAGGAGACGCGCAAAGACTAACGATTTACAAACATAATTTAAATAATAACTTCTGTTTGCTTGCCGTAAATACCTTTTTGTATATTTTTATAGATGGCGCTACAGTACAAATAAATAAATTGACATTGTAATTGTACAAAATAATTGAAAATAAAAATAATTAATAGAATAAAGATTTAAGCAAATTTAAAATAACGAATAGTTAGAAATTGTTTGTATTATTAATTGACGCTTGTTTATATTATTTGATAAAAATTAAACTCTCTATTGTAATGAGAAAAATAATTAGTTATTTATAGAGAAAATAAGATAAACTGTAATCAAATTAAGCGTGCAGATGGCGTAACAGGTAGAGTGTAAAAATACTACATTAGTAACAGGAAATAATATGTAACTTGACTAGCGAGTAGCAAACTACACCAGAATAAGGTGATGAAAAAAAATTTACTTGATTAGTGAGTCGCGAAATAGAAAAAGATAGTAGATAGGAAATAACAAGAGTAATAAAGAGAGCAATAAAGAAGAAGAAGCCACTGATGCTCAGCATTCGCTTCCTTCTTCTTTGTGCCTCATTGTCGTTCCAGTTATCGTAGTATACGGGTATTCTTTCAGCTATTCTTAAAAATTTTGTTAAAGTTATTTCCTGACTTACATTGTTTAATTGTTATCTTTTTGGTTAAGTTTAAAAATTAGATTTTTGTTATTGGATATATATATATTTATTCTTTTCTCGTTATTATTGAATTGTAATTTCGTTCGCAAGAATTTAATTTCTTTAATTCTTTTCTTTCGCGCGTGCCATATACCTTACTTTTGGCCATCTTTCCCGAGGGTCCTTTATTAGCAACTAACGGCCATCTTGGAGAGTACATTAGTATTGCGAAGGACGACTCCACATTAATTGCGGCATAACAAATTTGAAATGGCTGATATAAATCACCGCGGAGAAGCTAAGAAAATTGGCGGCAGTCCACGGCAGGCTATAAGAATAGAAGAATAGTATTGCGAAGGACGACTCCACATTAATTGCGGCATAAAAAATTTGAAATGGCTGATGTAAATCACCGCGGATAAGCTAAAGTATAATTTGATTAAATAATTTTTTTTATTTTTGTAAATTAGTGAGAAATAAATCAGTTGATTTAGTGCGAATAACCTCTCTTTCTCGCGAAGAAAATTGGCGGAAGTCCACGGCAGGCTATAAGAATAACCACGTGGGCATTTAATTTATAAATTTTCATTTATCTTGCGTTTTAAATAAAAATTTTTTTTGTTGTGTTGAAAAGTGAACAGTGAGAATTAACTAGTGAATTTTCTTTCATATACCTATCCTAATAACACAGGCCCACAAAATGAAAAAAAATGTCTGAACTTTTGACCGGACATACATATTCCCATGTATTTTTCGACGCTGAATCCGAATCTGTAATAAAAATATAGGGTTTTCCTACCTTTTCTCAGAGTTTTATTGAAAAAACCTCATTTTTTACGGTTTTTTTGCGGTTTTTCGAGTCTAGAAAAAACAAATCATGAGATACGGTTAATTGGACTTCAAAATCGAATTCCACGGGAAAAAATACACGGGAAACCATACCTTCAAATTTTTTTAACGCGATTCTAGTCCTCTGTATAGGGCTGAAAAGATGAGGAAATCGGTAAAAGTCGAAATTTTGCCTAAAATGGATTTAAACAATATTAAAATTTAATCATGCGTCTTTTGAAGAGTCGATAAACATTGGAAATACTATCCTGGGGGTTTTTCAGATTGCTGATCATGAATTTGAAGTCAGATTGTGTAAAAACTACTTCTAGAGGGCGGTGACAAGAACTGTATATGGTAAATTTATCGATTTTTTAAAAATTTTACGTCTGAAATACTAATTTTAGAGTCTTTCACAGCATTGACTGTAAATTCAAGATATTAACTTAGCTTATTGTGTACGTTAAACTTAACATTTTGTGTATGTTTGTCTCTCTCTCTCTCTCTCTCTCTCTCTTCCGATGTTTTTTTTAAATTGGCTTACGCTTACGTACACGTTTCTCTTCGAATGACCGATGTAGTGGATTTCTGACACGTTTTTGTCCTTTTTCGCAGCTGTTTCTCTTTTTATCATCCAGCAGTAATCTGCTAACATGTTGATACCCCAGTTTCCTTGAAATCTACGTTCAAACTCCTTTAAATCTTGGTGAAATCGTTCACCATGCTCTTCACTAAAGTCTCCGTTATTTTCAGGAAACTGATCAACGTGTGAATCAAGAAAATGAAGTTTTAAGTTCATTAGACAACCCAATTTTTCAAAATTACGTACCATTCTTTTCACAATAGCTTTATAATTCGTGTCTTTGGCATTACCCAAAAATTTCGTCGATACCTCTTTAAAACTTAACCATGCTGCCTTTTCAACATCAGTCATGCTTTGTTCAAAGTTTTCGTCTCTAAATAAAGTTCGGATTTCAGGACCATCAAAAATACCTTCATTTAATTTAGCATCAAATTTATGGGGAAATACTTTGCTTATATATTGGAAGCATTGACCGTCCTTGTCCAAAGCTTTAACTAATTGCTTTATCAATCCAAGCTTTATATGCAGAGGCGGTATCAAAATTTTCGAAGGATTAACGAGTGGATCTTTTATAACATTCTGTTTTCCAGGTTCAAACGATTCTCTTGATGGCCAAATTTTCTTTTTATAGTGTTTTTCTCTATCTCTGCTATCAAACATGCATAAATAACATGGGTACTTCGTAAATCCAGATTGTTGTCCAAGTATCATAGATAAAACCTTTAAATCGCCACATATTTGCCATTTATGTTCTCTATATTTTATTTTCGTTAAAAGTAGTTCAAGATTGGAATACTCTTCTTTAAGTACTGTTGAATGTGCTAATGGTATAGGAGCATATTTATTTGTGATATTGAGGAGTACTGCTTTAAGGCTGCGCTTTGATGAATCAATGAATAGTCGCCAATTTTCAGGTTTGTATATGTTGGGTTTCAATTCATCAATAAGACCTTTCACGTCCGTGCAATAAACCATATTAGAATCATTTTTGAAATAATTTCTAAAGCGCTCTTCTCGATTACGATATGCACATACTTTAGTACCCTTTGTCAACATATTTCGTCTCTTAAACTCTGAAGCCATAAACTCTGATTGTTCCTTAGATAAACCACTCTTTCTAAATAAATCGTTCAGACTTTTTTTATCAAACTTTTCAACAGTTCGTTCTTCACCCTTAGGAATATACTCTTCATCACTATCCAGAGAATGTTCTTCAGGTGAACTTAGATCTTCTTCATTTGATGAGCTTCCGTCTGCGGCAATCAGATTTTCAGTTGTTTCATCTGTCGAGTTTTCATCTACATTTAGATTCCCTAAGCCTGTTGTAAAACTATCTCTCGAATCTTTATTTTCAAAAATATCTATAAAATTCTTGGATGGAAATTCTATACAAGAAGTATTAGGATATACTATTCCTTTTTTCTGTATCTTGTCTAAACCTTGTATCTTTGTTAAACAAAAATAGCAATCATTTTCATCTTTTGGTTCCTTCCACTTTGTAGGTATAGTAAATTTTAATTTGGACCTAGCCTGACTGGTGTTGTATCGATTCATCATAACATAACATGAAGCACATATATAATGAGGAACCCAAATTTTATCCTGCTGAGAAATCTCAATATCAAAACATTTTCGATAGATAAAATTAATATTATCTGTGATTTTTCTTTTGTTTCGTTGTCCAATATATTCTAAACATACATAACAGAAATTATCTTGAGATCCATTACACGTATGGTTAAAACTGTTATTGGATGTACCAGCGCAGTTTAAAAAAGGTTGAAAATTTGAATTAGCCATATTGTTGAATTAAACCCCACACACTAGGAATCCTGTTCCGATCGCAGGTGAGTCCGCCGTCCTAGGGGTGATAACTCTCATACCTCCCCAGGCCTAAGTATGAGAGCTTTCCGACTTTGACGAGGACAATGTCAACTCGTCGTCGGACACACTACGGCATCATTCTCACATCCTAGTGCTCCCCTGCAGGACAGCGCGCCTTCGCTGGGTTCGTTACTGCAAAGTATTGAGTACACCAAATCATTCTACACATCCCATTTTCAGGGCAGTTGTCATCGTGACCAATACTTCGCAGCAGCAGGTTTTTTTTAGGTACCCTTATAGAGTACTGATATATATATATATATATATATATATATATATATATATATATAGCTTTGGAAAAAGATCATAAGTCCCATTCGTTTATAAACAATGCTTTAAGATCGATGACAGTGTACAACAGTGATTAACTGAACGGAGCTTTAAAATGAAACCGAATTCATTTCTAAACAACAGTACCCAGTTTTACAACAGAATAAGTATAAATAAAAAATTGACAGATCAAATTGTCTCTGACACAAACACACCAAATGAAGAAGATCTAAGTTCACCTGAAGAACATTCTCTGGATAGTGATGAAGAGTATATTCCTAAGGGTGAAGAACGAACTGTTGAAAAGTTTGATCAAAAAAGTCTGAACGATTTATTTAGAAAGAGTGGTTTATCTAAGGAACAATCAGAGTTTATGGCTTCAGAGTTTAAGAGACGAAATATGTTGACAAAGGGTACTAAAGTATGTGCATATCGTAATCGAGAAGAGCGCTTTAGAAATTATTTCAAGAATGATTCTAATATGGTTTATTGCACGGACGTGAAAGGTCTTATTGATGAATTGAAACCCAACATATACAAACCTGAAAATTGGCGACTATTCATCAAAGCGCAGCCTTAAAGCAGTACTCCTCAATATCACAAATAAATATGCTCCTATACCATTAGCACATTCAACAGTACTTAAAGAAGAGTATTCCAATCTTGAACTACTTTTAACGAAAATAAAATATAGAGAACATAAATGGCAAATATGTGGCGATTTAGAGGTTTTATCTATGATACTTGGACAACAATCTGGATTTACGAAGTACCCATGTTATTTATGCATGTTTGATAGCAGAGATAGAGAAAAACACTATAAAAAGAAAATTTGGCCATCAAGAGAATCGTTTAAACCTGGAAAACAGAATGTTATAAAAGATCCACTCGTTAATCCTTCGAAAATTTTGATACCGCCTCTGCATATAAAGCTTGGATTGATAAAGCAATTAGTTAAAGCTTTGGACAAGGACGGTCAATGCTTCCAATATATAAGCAAAGTATTTCCCCATAAATCTGATGCTAAATTAAATGAAGGTATTTTTGATGGTCCTGAAATCCGAACTTTATTTAGAGACGAAAACTTTGAACAAAGCATGACTGATGTTGAAAAGGCAGCATGGTTAAGTTTTAAAGAGGTATCGACGAAATTTTTGGGTAATGCCAAAGACACGAATTATAAAGCTATTGTGAAAAGAATGGTACGTAATTTTGAAAAATTGGGTTGTCTAATGAACTTAAAACTTCATTTTCTTGATTCACACGTTGATCAGTTTCCTGAAAATAACGGAGACTTTAGTGAAGAGCATGGTGAACGATTTCACCAAGATTTAAAGGAGTTTGAACGTAGATTTCAAGGAAACTGGGGTATCAACATGTTAGCAGATTACTGCTGGATGAGAAAAAGAGAAACAGCTGCGAAAAAAGGACAAAAACGTGTCAGAAATCCACTACATCGGTCATTCGAAGAGAAACGTGTACGTAAGCGTAAGCCAATTAAAAAAAAACATCGGAAGAGAGAGAGAGAGAGAGAGAGAGAGAGAGAGAGACAAACATAGACAAAATGTTAAGTTTAACGTACACAATAGGCTAAGTTAATATCTTGAATTTACAGTCAATGCTGTGAAAGACTCTAAAATTAGTATTTCAGACGTAAAATTTTTAAAAAATCGATAAATTTACCATATACAGTTCTTGTCACCGCTCTCTAGAAGTAGTTTTTACACAATCTGACTTCAAATTCATGATCAGCAATCTGAAAAACCCCCAGGATAGTATTTCCAATGTTTATCGACTCTTCAAAAGACGCATGATTAAATTTTAATATTGTTTAAATCCATTTTAGGCAAAATTTCGACTTTAACCGATTTCCTCATCTTTTCAGCCCCATACAGAGGACTAGAATCGCGTTAAAAAAATTTGAAGGTATGGTTTCCCGTGTATTTTTTCCCGTGGAATTCGATTTTGAAGTCCAATTAACCGTATTTCATGATTTGTTTTTTCTAGACTCGAAAAACCGCAAAAAAAACCGTAAAAAATGAGGTTTTTTCAATAAAACTCTGAGAAAAGGTAGGAAAACCCTATATTTTTATTACAGATTCGGATTCAGCGTCGAAAAATACATGGGAATATGTATGTCCGGTCAAAAGTTCAGACATTTTTTTTCATTTTGTGGGCCTGTGTAATTGTACATAGTAATAAGAAATTTGGTGACTAACTAGTGAATTTTATTTATTCTTTATTTGATAATTGAAGTGTTTTTTTTCTATAGATAAAAGTTAATTGTTTTTTTTATCTGAACAAAGTGAACTTATAATTATCTATAATCAAAAATAATAATTAATAGATGATGCTAGAAAAATTTCTTTTAAGGTTCTCTTTTATTTGATTTTGTGTTTTAGTGGATTTATAGAATTAATAATTTTTGAAAGTCACCTCGGTCACATAGTATCCATTTTGATTAAATAATAAAATTATTATATAGTGGTGAAAAGCCTCGTGCAATATATATATTGAAAATATAACTAGAGAGTCTTAAAACGTCTCTCAAAGTAAATCCGACACTAGCGCCACCAATTGAGGATTGCGTAATCTGGGATACGCACTGCTGTTCGAGCCCCACCCTCACATAACCTAAAATATATATTGAGCACGTGTTGCATTCGTTGTTCAATTTTTATAATATTAAATAGATTCAAATTATTATTATTGCTTAATATTTTAAACTAATAATTTTCTTTTCTGTAACTTACTAGGAGAGTGTCACACCTCCGGATCACGGATTTTGCTCAAACTTCGGGATAAGTTTTCAGATGGTAAAATATGAAAAAAGCTAAAGTTATAGTCATAAATACTCAATATTTCCCTAGTTACAGGCAATTAAAGAAAATCACTAAAAAAGTTACTAGATTTTTAAATGCATATAGTTCTTCAGCGTCGATAGCTACAAGCTTGAAACTTTTTTTAAATTAAAGCTGAGCTCGAATCCTTTCGAATTAGTAGTTATAGCATGTAAAAATATTATTTTTTCCCAAAGTTAGAGCGTGATAAACATTGGACCTGATTTTTCTTTTAAAAACATTAATTAATAATAAAAGGCTGATTCCATTTCAAATCGAACAGTCAGTATACACTCAAATCACCAATTGCTGCGCTAATGGAGTATGTTATTCTACCCTAAAAATAAGGGTATACGTATTTTTTTATTTTGCTGAAATATCAAAATTGCATCAGATATGCACTTTTGAAAATTGCATACAAAAACTAAATGTTAAAACTGAAAATGTTGAGAATAACTTTAGAGGGCTATCGTTTTACCAATTTTTAATGAATTTTGGTAAACCTTATTTTGTTTTATTATGTTGCCCTCTTTAATTCAGTGCAAGAAATTTCAAAAAAGACTAAAAAATGACTAAGATATGTGTATTTTACCAAAAAATGCACTTTTTATGCATATGCGTTTTTCTCGAAAAACCCATTTTTTTTTTGCTGAAATTTTTTGTGCTCATAGAGGACCAAATTACCTATCTAATGGTACTTGGTTGATCCCGTACTTATTTGTTTGAAACGAGAAAAAAAATTCACAAATTTTATTGGTGAAAAATTTTTGTATATACGTTCGGAAATTTTAAGCAGTGTAGATTTAAACACTATCCCTCTTTTAGCATTACCCAGGAACAACGACGTGGACGTAGAAGGTTTCTGTTCCCTTCGGGGTGCTTTTTTAAAGTGAGTTCCCCTTGCCTCTCACTGTTGAGATGCGTCAAAAATATAATTATAAATAATTACTTTTTTTTATTTTTGCACTTATTATTTTTAGTTCTAAGTGTAGCCTTACGACGTTTGACTTTTTTTTCTTGTCTTTTACTTTAGTCAGTGCATGTATAGCTGTTCTGCCAACAAATATATGCGATTTCAATTCCCCAAGTTGTTTTAACCACATATGACTTTTTTGAATCCCATTATATTTAGGAACTGTACTCCATTCAATATTTTTTTCTTTTCTAAATTTTTCAATCTCATTTATTGGTAATAATATGATTTTGATTGCACTGGTGTACTTTTGAACCCAATTTATAAAATCGTCAGCATTTTGTATCGATTCTTCATGAACTCTTTTTAAGTTATGTGAAGTAGCATAATGCTTTAGAAGCCCACCCATTCCATCAACGGCTTCTTTCCCATGACCAGTCGCAGAAAATAACCATTTCATTTGATAAGAAAAATGTTTGAATTCATATAGCTGAAAACGATTTTTAAATTGGCTTGCAGCTCCATCTGATATATTAGTGACTTTAGTAACTAAATCATTTCTCATAAGATCGATAATTTTATTTATTGCTAATAGCGCATATGCAGTATCACGCTTTTTGTCGTCACTAACGATCGCAAAGCTTTGCGTTATCTCTCCTTGGTAAGAGACTGCAGTAAAAATAGAAATTTGGTTATTTACCGAATGATTTCCCTGAACCGCTCTATTATTTATTACAGACCAATTTCAAACCAAAATCAACGTGGATAATTAACTTAGTAGGATCAGTTTTACCTTCTTCTTTTTCTTTTTCTATAGCTTCACGTTGAATATTTTTTATGTATACGTGAGTACTTGCTTTTAGTGCGCAGATTGAAAATTTTTCTTTAAAAACTGATAAGCTTACTGTTTGTTTGATAAGATTACCATTATCCCACAAAGCAAACGTAATTTCATCTTCACAATTTTCTTTCAGTTTTAACAATTTTAATGTGATACCCTCACTACCGGGGCAATAATTGCATTCTTGCAAGAAACACGAATCAGATGGTTCAGAACACAACATTGCGTTAGTTATTTGTGAACGAATTGAATCTAATTCAGCATTATTATCGCCTCTAAAACGAATTAAACTTGTAAGAAACAGTTCAAAATTTTCGCAATGTACACAAAGACAAGTTTCCTTCACAGGGCTTGTTAAGACGAAACTTGGTCTTAGACTATAGAATTTCGATTTTCTTATTTGTAAGTTTGGATTTTCTTGTCTTAATTGACTATGTTTCTTTTAAGCTTCGAGTAAGAAACCGTTTAACTTTTTTAGTTTTTGTATTATTAACTTTAACAGTAACAACATCAGATTTATTTGGACTTTGTCTACTACAATTAAAATCATCATTTAAAAAATATTCTATAGCGATATTTTTTGTATTTTCATCAATAGGATGACCAGTATATGAATCTGGCTCCGAATAAACTCCTTTATTTTTCACGAGATTTCTTGATTTATTTATCATATACTCGCTTATATTCGGGAATAGTGAGCAAATTTTTATTTTGCTTAATTTTGAAGGTAGTAGAGTTAGAAGTTTTATTTTCTCCGAAACAGAAGAACATTTTTCTAAAGCCGATTTAAAATTTTCTACAAATTCGTTCCAATAGTTTTCAGTCGAACTTTTGTCCGATTCTATTGATTCAACTGAAATGCCATACGCATCTTCTAATTTACTTCCTACAGTAGCAGAAAAAGCTGAAATTAAAGATTTTTTCTTTTAAGATACGTAATTTTCTGTTAAATTTTTAGGTATTGCAGTTTTTCTTTTTAGCGGCGAGACGCATTGAGGTAAAATTGTATTAATACTCTCGTTTAATTCCTGTATTCGTTCGGGTGTCTTAGGGATAAAATCATCATGTTTTCCGCTAAAAAGTTCAGTGATTTCATTTTCAGATGTAGATTCAAGATCACTTAAAATCATTTTTGATATGCGTTCATGGCAATTTTTGCATACATTAGTAGAGGGCAGTATCTTTAAATCTGGATAAAGCTGTGCCAAATTAATGGCTAAATCTTCCAACGGTCTAAAACGTAAATTTCTGCTTTTATAAACTACCTTCTTATGCATTTGAAAAAAATCGGGACATCGAATTCTTGTAGAAGAGTGAATTTTGGACATCGTAATTGCAGAGTTTTGTTTACTTTTTCAAAAGTCCGAAAAGTACCTTTCAAAGCAGACGTAAGAATAACTAGCTTGTATATAACAATTCTAATATGCTGTTTTGGTTACGCGAGGTATTTGTCCGCGAATGAGCCTCCTATTGTCTGTACATCGAAACATACATAATATAGGTATACACGAATAGAATTATTATTTTCCATTTTTTAATATTTATTTTTATATTACGAATACATACATACAAAGGTAACCTAATAATGAGCGAAGCATGCGACAGCGTTGGAATGAACATTGCTTAAGACTTTCGAACGTATATACAAAAATTTTTCACCAATAAAATTTGTGAATTTTTTTTCTCGCTTCAAACAAATAAGTACGGGATCAACCACGTACCATTAGATAGGTAATTTGGTCCTCTATGAGCACAAAAAATTTCAGCGAAAAAAAAATGGGTTTTTCGAGAAAAACGCATATGCATAAAAAGTGCATTTTTTGGTAAAATACACATATCTTAGTCATTTTTTAGTCTTTTTTGAAATTTCTTGCACTGAATTAAAGAGGGCAACATAATAAAACAAAATAAGGTTTACCAAAATTCATTAAAAATTGGTAAAACGATAGCCCTCTAAAGTTATTCTCAACATTTTCAGTTTTAACATTTAGTTTTTGTATGCAATTTTCAAAAGTGCATATCTGATGCAATTTTGATATTTCAGCAAAATAAAAAAATACGTATACCCTTATTTTTAGGGTAGAATAACATACTCCATTAGCGCAGCAATTGGTGATTTGAGTGTATACTGACTGTTCGATTTGAAATGGAATCAGCCTTTTATTATTAATTAATGTTTTTAAAAGAAAAATCAGGTCCAATGTTTATCACGCTCTAACTTTGGGAAAAAATAATATTTTTACATGCTATAACTACTAATTCGAAAGGATTCGAGCTCAGCTTTAATTTAAAAAAAGTTTCAAGCTTGTAGCTATCGACGCTGAAGAACTATATGCATTTAAAAATCTAGTAACTTTTTTAGTGATTTTCTTTAATTGCCTGTAACTAGGGAAATATTGAGTATTTATGACTATAACTTTAGCTTTTTTCATATTTTATCATCTGAAAACTTATCCCTAAGTTTGAGCAAAATCCGTGATCCGGAGGTGTGACTCTCCTAGTTAGTATATTTTAATTGGATTCAATAGTTTCTTTCTATTTTAACTTAACCTAAATTTATTTAAAGAATCTGTTTTATAAAGGAATTTGTCTATGGTTTAATTTAAACTCTTTTAATTAAATTATCTAAAGTTTATTTAGTGAATTTTACTCTTTATAATTAGACGTTTATTAATTTATTTATTGAAGTGATCTATAACTAATTAGTATATTAAAGGTAGAGTATTTAATTCCCTTTTTATAATAATTATTATTATTTTTTGTAGGCTGGTAAATCTCAGAATTTGGGAATTATAAGCCAACTATTATTTCGTATTTAACGAAATATATTTATAACCTCCCAAATAAAAACCACCCTTACAATACTAAATCGCAAACGATTTCAAGCTACCTCAAAAAAACAGTGATTTTTACGAATTTTGCACCTTAAATCATTGTTTACAAATTCCTGATGGCTCAAATTTTTAGGGTCTCTCAAGAATTTCATTTCTAATCATCCAACAAAGTTATTTTGGTGGTGTGCACCTGTTACTAATTACATTAAATTTTAGGTCTTTATCGGCTAACTTTATTGGACTGTTTATCAATCTTTTCAATATGATTGCAGCGATCATCAATGATAATTAAACTACATCATCTATGAAGACCATATATTTCTTAAGAAATAAAAAGTTAGAATATTAGTAAAATTTAGATATTCTTTTATTTATATAATGAATTTATTAGATGAAAACATATTCACGTTTTTCTAACCTCAAAACCGCAATTTCTTTGAGATTTTTTGGCTCTCGGAAAAATAATATATTTCATATAACAATTAACAGAAGGTCACGTATCTCTGTCCTTTTCTAATCAAAGAAATTATTTTTTTACAAAAACTAATAACTTTAGCAAAAAATGAAGAGAAAGCCGCATCTTGTATCAAAAAAAGCAATATTTTCTTTGATAAGAAAAAATTAATTTTATTACTTCATTCTCAAGAAAACCTTGAAAACCCAAATTGTTCAACCTAACTTCTATGATTTAAGTGAAATAACTTTTTCAAATATCTATTTCTCCTTTCTAGCAACATATTTTCGATGTACCGCACGTTAAAAGATAGCTTACATTACATACAATGCCAGGAAAATAGTTTGGTTAAGTATATCAAGGTGTTTCTAGAAGCTTTAAAAACTTTTATAGGCACAAAACACCTTTTTTGTAGTCCCACCATCAGATTTGGGTTTATTGCTTTCCTTTATAGGAAATTTACTGTAGAATAAGCTCCAACAAGTTTTTTTTATCCTATCTCATTTAGTTTCGTTTTTCTGAAGAAATTAGTAGGATACACTTTTATTTGATTTTTTTGTTAATTTTGCTATTTTGAGATTTTTTTCAAATTTTTAGCTAATCACTGTTAAAAAAAATCAGGTGATAGATCACCTGATTTATCAGATAATTTATCATGCCAAAACATCATGTAACGATTTTTTTTGTTTTTACGCGTTTCAAACCATGCTTAGTTAATTCAAAACAATATTTAAAAATTTTTGAAAATTTTAAACTTAAAAATTTTTTTAGATAATTTGGTCTTAGAAAAAATTTTGACGAAATTACAAAAAAATTTCTAAGTTCAAAAATTTCAAAAATTTTCCAAAATTGTTTTGAATTGACTAACTAGGAGAGTATCACATCTCCGGATCACGGATTTTGCTCTAACTTTGAGATAGGTTTTCAGATGTCAAAATATGGAAAAAGCCAGAGTTATAGACCCCAACGCTCAATATTTCTCTAGTTGCAGGCAATTAAAGAAAATCCCTAAAAAAGTTACTAGATTTTTAAACGCTTATAATTCTTTAGCATTAATAGCTAGACGCTTGTAACTGTTTTTGAACGAAAGCTACGTTCAAATCCTTTCGAAAAAGCACCGATAGCATATCAAAATATTATTTTTTCCCAAAGTTACAGCGTTATGAAAATTGTACTACATTTCAACATTTATCATTAAGAAGGGGCCGAACTATCTGTCTTTGTCTAATAGCGTTTTTCATCATTTATGTAAACACTATCCGGTATAACAAGAAAAAAATAGCAGCCCCCGCTAGATATTAGTATAATTAGTAAATTTTGTAATAACAACCAAATTTTTTCACTGCGTAGTTTTTGAATAATTAGAGACCTACTAGCAATCTAGAATATAACCTATCTTTTTTTTGTAGGTCTCTAATTATTCAAAAACTACGCAGTGCAAAAATTTGGTTGTTATTACAAAATTTACTTATTATACTAATATTTAGCGGGGGCTGCTATTTTTTTCTTGTTATACCGGATAGTGTTTACATAAATTATGAAAAACGCTATTAGACAAAGACAGATAGTTCGGCCCCTTCATAATTAATAATTTTAAAAGCAAATTCAGCTCAAATTCTTATAACGCTGTAAACGTGTAATTTATTAAAAATTAATAATTTTACGTAAATTAAACCACAAAACCTACTAATAATTTTTCAAATGTACTTTAAATAAACAAACTTATTGCAAACTGACCATACAATCAGCTGAGACTGACTGTCATGTAGCGAAATGATACGAGCCGAAAGCGCGAACGCGCGAAATTCAAATTGATAAAAACTTACATGAATAACTATGTGCCACTCGTTTGTTTACAAAATCAAAACGGAATAAAATATGGATGTAAAACTTTTTAGAACTTAAATCAAGATAAATATTTTGTTAAAATTAAAAAAATTAACTCTTTTTCTTTTCAATTAAACCTAAAAAAATGAATTATTGAATCAAGTAATAAAAAAATAAGTTCTTATAGTGTTTTAACCTTTTAAAAACGGGACTGGTCGATATTTTGACCACTCAAGTATCATAATATTTTTGAGTGTTTTAATATAATATTATCCTCAAAATCACTCAAAAATATTATGATACTTGAGTGGTCGAAATATCGACCAGCCCCGTCCTTAAAAGGTTAATAAGATCTCTGGCGAAAAAAATCAGCTGACAAATCACCTGATTTCTCAGGTGACCTATCTTCTATGTTAGAAAAACTGTGTTGCAGTGTGTGCCATCATAAGATGAAATTTATTGAAACCTCTTTTCGAGGATAAGGATTCAAAATTAATATGACTTGTGATTTTTGTGATGAATAAGCAACTGTAAATTCTAACAAGAGAGAAAGTGCTAAGGACAATATGTATAAAGTTAACAGATATAATGTTCTTGCTGCTCGTGTACTTGGCCATGGACTTGCAAGTTTTTCTAGTTTTTGTAGTTTAATAGATTTATCAAAGCCAGTTGCCCAGTCAGCGTTCAGTGCTATAAATAGTTAAATAACAAAAGTATATGAACAAGTGGCAAAATGTTCTACATCTGAAGCTGTTAAAAAATAACTTGAATCGACTTTCCTAAATAGTGCTGATCTTGATATAACTTTCTCAAGACGTTGGAAAAATTAAACATCGACATTGGAAATGTATCTGTCGAGTGGGTCAGGACTTTGAATGATAGAAGATAATTCAATATAGGGTGATCAAGTTAGTCTCATTTGAAAGAAGCACATACTCTGAAAAGAAAAGTACGAATAGGTGTGATGGATTTTTATACACCGGGTGCATATTAAATTCATGTAAGTGTATAATTCTAATTATTATTACATATTTGGATATAAATTCTATTCATAAATTTTAATATTAATTAAAATATAAATTTTAAATCTAAATTTTATTTCTTAATTTTAAATTTGAATTATAAAATAAAATATAAAATAATTACTCTATATTAAATATTATTTCTTAGTTTCCAGCTGATTTAAGGTTAGAACCATCAGAGTAACAAATAACTATGTATTTGTTGATTCTTACAACAAATACATAGTTTCATTGATGAATAAGGGTGAGTACTGACAAAATATAATAAGAAAGATTATTATTATTATTGATTATTTTAATAACTTATATTCTTTTGCATTTCAGCTTTATCTAGTCGATAACAAGGTTCTCTTGTCTGGTATCGCTTTTTTATATTGTTAGCTAATATAAATAAGAAATACCAGGAAAGAATTATTTTATGAAAGATAAGTATAGCATTGATAATTTTAAGATATAATAATTAAAAACTTCAAAGCTGTTTTTCTCAAATATTGAATTTTTAAAATTTTAGGTGCTGCCCCGTAAGATTTGAGCTGAACCGCTGGATGGATTTGACTTTTCCAAACTGATTCAACTCCAGTATTAGCATCATTCTCGCGTGAATGGAGGGTTTTGAAATCGAATGACTAGAAGTTGTTAAAAAATCCAAAAATAAGGTAAAAAAATTAAAATTTATTTAATAAATTAATATTTTTTGTTAAAAAGTAAAAAATTTTTTGTGTTTCAGGAATTCTCTCATTCACGCGAAAATGATGCTAAAACTGAAGTTAAATCAGTTTGGAAAATTCAGATCCATCCAGCGGTTCAGCTCAAATCTTACGGGGGAGCCATTATAAGAACAAGAATTCATCGAATGATTATGGAACTACAGCTAAAGCAAAATAAGCTTATAAAAGCTTAAAATGAAGGTATTTTAGTCTACTTTTAAATATAATTTTCATTTACAAAGAATTTAATTAAATCTAATTAATACATATCTTTTTTACCAGCAGGGGGAAAAGGTGTTTTGTGCTCTTAAATCAGTAATTTTGCGAAAATCACTTAATTGATGGTTACGGATCAAAATAATACTTTTTTAAAATATGTGCGCAGAAGGGTCACCGATTTCGCTGTTTTCAAGATATGTTTAAGCATTATTGAAGTTAGAAACCTGTGCAAAATTTCAGCCCTCTAAGTGCAGAACTCGACGAGAAATGGCCTTTTAAAAGTAAAAAAAATCGACTTTTTGAGGCTGTATTTTACTCTTCTTCAAAATTCTGCCAAAATCCGAGTTTTTAACAGATTTCTATTTAACTTATAAAAAGAGCTTTAGGATGTAATTTACTAAACTTAACTTTATTAATTAGGAGCCAGCCTACATCACTTTGAACTAAAGATGAAATTTTGCCATGTTACCTAGCTTTAAATGTCCATAGCGTCTTCTCCTCTCTACTTGTGAAAATCCTAGAAAATGGGTTCGATTAAAAAAAAATTCTAAAAAAAATTAGTTTCTGTATGCGTGCATGCGTGCATGCATGCGAGAGAGGGAGTGAATGGGCCACGGAATTCCGTATTTGATTTAAGAAATAATTTCTCTCTGGTAAACAATTTTAAATGGAATATAAAATTTCGAGCTGCGCATGCTCACAAAGCTGCATTTAATCAAATAAATACTTGAAAAAATTATATTGTTGATTTATCATTATATTTATTAAAATAGTGATTAAAATGTAATTATTAATACGGGTGCCACTTTCGCGCGATTTGCGCAAATTCAATTTGATTCCTGGACAAAAAATATGTGGAATTGCTTGCAATCTTTACAAAATAAAGTTAATATTTTTGAATCAGAAACTATGTATTGCATTGATCCAGATAAAAAACATCGTACCAAAAAGGTTGATCAATTAAATATTTTAAAACAGGAATACGTGAAATATTTAAAAGAATTTTATAATATAAAACTTACTAATTTAAAATATGTAGTGCGTGTGAAAGTAGTATTGAACCTCAGATTTCAGCATACCTGAAATTAAAAAGAGATTATAAATCTTTATTAATCATAACTAGATCTGAACAGTCTGCGAGTGAAACTAGTGAGTTTCAAACCTTTGAAAATACACCATCTTCAAATTATTCAGCAGAGAGTCAAAACAATCAGAAATTAGATAATATTTCAAAAACTTTTGATATACCTTCATTTAAAAAACAAAAGTTGACTGATAATCGTGTAATAAAAGAAGGTGTTAAAATTGTACAATTTATTTCAAATCAAGTTTTAAAAATATTTGAAGAATAAAATAATGTTGAGTTACCTAATTTTAGGAATTTGAATTAAATGCATAATGAAAGTTGCTGGTTTCATAGCATGATAACAAACATAAAAGCCAAATTTATTACATACAAAACTTTTGATGAAAAAATTAGACTACTAACTCTATCACCTGAAGACAGAACATTAAAAATCGGTTCGTTAATATTTTGATTGTTCATATTATATGTTGAATAAAGCGAAAAAGTTGAAACAAAATACCGGTAAGATTACTCTTTCATTATGTAATAAAATTATTTTTTTTTACATAAGATTTATTAAAAGATAAATAAATCAAGTATATATTATAATTATAAAAAATATTAGACTTCTTAGATTATTTTTATTACAAATTTCAAACTAATAAAGGATCCCGCGGAAATCAAATGGGAAATGGCTTCCAGTCAAATGTTTCAAAATTACCTAATTTTGATAGCTCTTGGGTGGTAGATAAAAAATTTCAATGGTCAATATGCTCTAAAAACTCATGGGTAGAAGTTACAACTTACTGAAGGTTATTGATTGAGTATTTAAGAGCATGACGAAGCTGCCCGCCTTCTAATAATATTTCCAATCTTAACTTATGAATGAACGATGCGTTTAATCGAGTTTTTTTGCTACAAAGAAAAAATTTGTGAAATTAAACTCTAGTGCGGAAAACTCAAGAAATCCACCAAAATATTATACATACAAAGTTATAATAAAAACTTTCAATGTATCGTATTTTAAGGTTAGGTTTGTCGAGTTTGATATCTAATTTCCAATCCAAGCTCATACAAAAATAACAAGTCCAAATGATTTTTTATTTTAACAAAAATCATTGTATTAATATAGCTTTAGTGCGGACAAGTCATTATATTTGTTGAATTTATGAATTTAAAAAGATATTGATAAAATAAAAAAAGCAAAACTCGATTGCTGCAGCTCCGACATCCCGTTAAATACATACTGTTATCTTTCTTTGTGTTCATAAAAAAGATCCATGTAAAGGTATTATTAAAGATAAAGTATGAAGTACTCACATTCGTTTATAAAACTATCTTCGCCGTTTAAGCTGATTGTCATGGTCAAGGTCAGATCAAGGTCAAATAGGGTTTGAATCACATTACAACGAGTTTCTTCGACTATCACGAAAATATACTTTTTTTAGGGGACTTGCACGGAAAATAAAGGCTAAGTTATATATATTCAATCACAAATGTGGCTTGAAAAGTTCGTCGTGACCAAGGTTAATAATTTTGATTAAGGTCATATCAAGGTCAATTCGAATTTAATTGTAAAAGATGTCGTTTATCTGCCTGAAAATGGATTTCAGTACGTTTATGCCAATGTTCGAGTGAGATGTAATATTTTGCATTGATATCTTGTTTAAAGTCAAGGTCTTGTAAAGGTCGCCATATTCAAGGTAAAATTACGTTTGAATGCATGGATTTGATTCTTTCTTCTTAAGGTGGCTCAAGCGCTTGGTGCCGTATCAAGCGGGGCCCTGTCTGCGACATCAAAATGTTTTTATTGATAAAGCTATTATAACTAATTAAATAGTATTATTGATTATTCCTTATGATAAGAAAACAATTTTAAGTAATCAAAAGTAATAAAGAAGAAAGAAAATTTTTTGTTTTGTTTCTCATTACAAGTTTTACTATGGTACGTCCCTGCTGTTTTGTTGGTTTTGAGCACTCTGAACGCACGTTAGCTTTACGTATGGCGTCTGTATCTGACGCGCATGCGCAGAAGCTGCCATTATGTGTAGCAAATTCTATTTCGCATTCTTTTAGATTTATTTTCTCTTGTATTTCTTCGTCAAGTCCTTTTTTTCTTCTTGAAAAATGATCTCCGTGAAACAAACTATAAGTGTATAATTTTTATTTTAACTTGTACTTTTTTATATTACCGTAAAACCTAATTTATGATTCAGTCCCATAAGAGCACATGTATTATTTACAATTATTAAAACATCTTTTTCTTTAAAAATAGTTCGTCAACCTCTATTTTTCAAAATAAATATCGAAATATTACGATATAAAGAATATTTTAATACAAATTTTGGATAGTTTCACTTTTTTAGAAAAAATCGCTTGAGCCACCTTAATGATAAAGATATAGCATATCACGTAACTGCCACAAGAGATTGCCGCCTGCATTAGCGTGATTATCGCTGTTGTACTAAGTCACAAAAATAATGTATTTAAATTCCATCATGAACATCCCCAGATTGACAAGGATTGATGATAAAAATTAAATCAGGTTCATAGAACTATGATACAGTAGGATGATTTAGGTGTTCGAAAGATTTTGTGTATTTATTGATAGTCTTGGATTTTTGTTAAAAGATAAGATCATGGCTAAGGTCAATTCGTTTTGGATCATATCTAATGATTTTAGGTTTAACTGAAAGTCGACTATGTTTTTACTCTGAACCTTATCTCGATATCAGGGTTCATCAACATTTGTATAATAAACATCTTTAAGGTTAAATAGAGTTTCATATTTTGATGGCTTTTAGAAAATGATTTTTAATAACGTTTATTATAGGGTTTCTATCATTATGAATCTTTTTATGATTTGAAGAACTGAGTTTGTTGAAAGTCAACTCAAGTCTCATCGATAAATCATTTATTTGACGTTTAATATTAATTTTTTAAATGAAAATATCTATGTAAAATAATTCATTAAATTGCAATATATTTTTTAATACAGTTAATCGTTTGATCGATTACTGTTCGCGCCAAAAATCGAATGTGGCGTGCACGGTCTCACGCGCGCTCTGTATTGCGAGGTGGTCGCGTCTTTGTTGCCGCTTGCGGTGTTTCGTTCATGGCGGTGGGGAGCATGGGATGGAGCATAAATACGAGGAGAGCGGTGTGCGCGAGCTCAGTAGTCTCTGAGGTGTCAACTGAGCAGGAGCTTGAGGTTGTGGGTATACTGGAGGTTTCATAAAGTGTAAAGTGTGCTAGTGCTAAGGCGAAAAAGGGCTGTTCCCTACTACTGCGGGGCTGTTCTCCACTCCTGAGTTTAATTTCCTTGGCTCATTTAGATTGGGCTGTTCCCAGTAACAGTGGGGCTGTTCCCCACTATCGAGGTGAGTGTCGATTTGTTTCTGGATTGGGCTGTTCCCTATATGAGTGAGGCTGATCCTCATAATTAAGGTACGTGACATGTTTGCTCTGTTGTTCCATGGGGCTGTACCCCAGGCATGTGTTTAGAGAGTTTTCTGTTTATTATCTATGTATATATACGTATATCTATATTTAGTTTCTTTCTTTATCTATTATATTTAGTTTCTCTATATTAAGAGTCAGCTGTATGCCGACACAGTTACCTGTTTTACCGAATCTATTTAGAATTTATTTTTTATAAAAACTAATAGCTTCAGGCAGAAATAAAGAGATGGTTTCGATTCGTGTAATAGAAAGCAATATTTTCTCTAATAAGAATAATTTAATTCCACCGCTTTATTTTCAAGAAAAGTTGGAATAACTTGAAAATCCCATTATTTGACACTAATTTCTAATTTTTTAAGTTATTCCAACTTTTCTTAAAAACGAAGCAATAAAATTAATTCATACTAATCAAAGAAAATATTACATTTTATTAAACATATCGAAACCATCTCTTTATTTTTGCCTCTTGTTGCTAATTTTGGGAAAAAAGTCAATTTTTTTTATTAGAAAAGGACAGAGATACAGCGGACTGTTAATTCATTTATGTATATATGTATATGTCTATGTTTACTCTCTATGTTTATTATCTATGTATATATACGTATATCTATATTTAGTTTATCTCTTTATCTATTATATTTAGTTTCTCTATATTTATTCATTTATATATATATATATAGTTTCTTTATAATCAATTTATATATGTATCTGGTTTCCTATGATTAATTGTTTATTTCAATGATGTATGTATGCGTGCGTATGTATGTATCTGCCTCTTGTTCTTGATCATAATTGTATCTGAGGTTCTGAATTTCCTACTCATTCACGTTCTTAAAAAAAAATAAAATTTTTCGTTGTATTAACTAGGGATGTTAACTTATTACCCGACTGTCTATACCCTTCCTGAACTTATCCATACTCTCAGTTTATAAAGCAAAAAAGTAAAGAACAATTACGTTATTTCATATATACAGTACCGCTCAAAAGTTCGTAAAAATTTTTTTTTTAACTCAACTTCAAACTGTGATATTTCGGAAACGGCTTGATAAATTTGAAAAATCCGGACGGCGTTTGAAAGTTTAGACAAAATACTATTTTTTTGAATTCTACCAAATATTTTTATCTCTTTTTTTAACTCTATTTCTAATGATAGAAAAATTTTTTATTCTTACGAATTTTTAAATTTCAATCAATCAAATGTAACTTTTTAAGAAATTGATAAAATTAAAAAATTCGAACGCGACTGAAAAGTAGAGTAAATTTCCTAAATCTTTATGTTAAATGATTTTTTGTATCTATTTTCTGCGTGTAGCTGAAAATGCGCAAAAATGGAATGTACAATAAAATCAATTTTATATGATGATATTTTCCAATGTCACGAGTCGATTTTGGTTTACATTAGCAAGATACAAAAAGATAGTATTTTGTCTAATCTATTAAGCGCCGTCCAGATTTTTTAAATTTATTGAGTCATTTCCGAGCAGCGATGCCGAAAGTGGCAGAGTCAGAGAGGGAAATTCAAAAATGTATTAAAAAAAAGTATTAAAATAAATAGTTTTCAAAATTTGATAATTAATAAATAATTCTAAAAAATAAAGTTACTATAACAAAATAATTTTTTTTCTATTTTTTACATTTTTTGAGTTAAACAAAATTTTGTTAAACTCAAAAAAATGTAAAAAATTGAAAAAAAATTATTTTGTTATAGTAACTTTGTTTTTTAGAATTATTTATTAATTATCAAATTTTGAAAACTATTTATTTTAATACTTTTTTTTACACATTCTTGAATTTCCCTCTCTGACTCTGCCATTTTCGGCATCGCTGTTTCCGAGATATCGCAGTTTAAAGTTGAGTTTCTAAAAAAAAATTTTTTTTGCGAACTAATGAACGGTTTTGTATACTATATATTTTAACAAAATTATCACAAATTTTATCACAATTATCATAAATAATAGTGTCCTTTTTTTGAATAAATTAAAGTTATTTACAAATTTGATAAAAATAAAAAATTTTTCTATCATTAGAAATAGAGTTAAAAAAAGAGATAAAAATATTTGGAAGGACACAAAAAAATAGTATTTTGTCTGATCTTTCAAATGATGTCCGGATTTTTCAAATTCATCGAGCCGTTTCCGAAATATCGCAGTTTGAAGTTAAGTTGAAAAAAAAAAAATATTTTACGTACTTTTGAGCGGTACTGTACATGTAAATTCTGTACAAAAGTTAAAAAATAAATACCCTATATTTCAATATATTTATTGAATATTTTTGATTAAATGTTTAAAATAACAGTTTTAATCATTCTATTTAAACATAAAAAAAAATAAAAAAATTGTTCAAACATGTAATGAAAACCTGTAGCATAATTATCTCAATGCTTTTATAGCAGTTACTAAAATGACTTATAATTATTCTTAAGATAAAATTATTTTCTATTTAGAACATCAATGGTTTTCTATAAATAATTATCTTAATTTCTCTAAAAATGAATTATTGTTTTATCTCATAATTCTCGAGTAGAGTAGCATATCATTTTACTTTTTTATTTAATGCGTTTTTTTATTTACAACATTTATTGTCATCAAATATAATTTCCACTTTCGTAATTGACCATATTTGTTATTCAAAATGGCTGCTCGGGGCGGAAGACTAGCGCTATTTTATTGTTACGTTTGTGATCGTGGATTACGAGATAGACAATTAGTTCGCATTGGTGCAAACGAAAACATAATTCAAAATCAAATAGATATCACAAGACGAGATGAGTTAGGTCATCACCCACTAGAATTACATAATGAAACCCGATTATGTACAAATTGTAATATAAGTATTTTGCAAGAGATAACGCTATTAAACGAAGATCCATTCTGTATTAGATTGAATGTGTTGACATAAACAACTAATAATACATGCGTCATATGTAATGCACACAACAATTTGCACAGATTATCAGTCAATGTTTTTATAGAAACGAATATTTTTATACCATCAAATGTCAGGTCATGTTTACAACATTTAGATGAAAATGGATTACTTTTAAAAATATTGTTGCCTGATTTACGTTTCATTAACAGACCACGTAAAGTAAATGGCTCTAAAATGTTAGATTTTTTAAATCATTTAAGACAGGGATGCATAGATAAACCTTTAGATACTAATTTAACAGAAGAAAAATTCAAATGTATTGCACCCATAACAAAAGAACAGCTTAAAGAACTTTTCACTTTTTGTGATTCAGTTATGCAGAACGGAAAACTTCATTACATAAGTAAGAAGAATTTGCTTACTTTTTTGTGCAAGATGAGTCAAGGACTAAGCGATGAATTTTTAAAGGTTATTTTAAATTACAATTCAAGACAAAATTTAAGTTCTATTATTAGTTACTTCAGAAGAGCATTATCAGGGAGATTTGTGCAAGAAAATATTGGACCAGCATCGATCACAAGACAAGAATACATAGCTCAACATGTCACAGAATTTTCTAATGCATTGTACAGTCTTCAACCTAATGAACCAAGAGCTGTAGCTATTGTGGATAGTATATATGCATTTATACATAAGTTCTTGCTTTCGTGTATTACGCCATTCTTATTCTGTACATAAGCATATGCACTTATTAAAACCTACTTTAGAAGTAGCACCGGACTTATTATTATCACTGATTTATTTTGGCAATATTTTTTAGATTCTCTAAATAATGATGCACCAATTCTACAAGATGAACTTCAAAAAGATGGAGATTCTTTAAGAAATTTGTTTCAAAATAGCGACATTTTATTAGTTGATATGAATATTGAGACACTGTACCATTTCTACAACAGTTGGGTATTGACCATCAAATGCCCGCCTTAGTTCCTCCTGGAAAGAAACAATTATCTACTGAAGAAGCAAACAATACGCGTATTATAACAAAAAGTAGGTGGATGGTTAAAGCCAGAAATGATCACCTTCGATCTATTTATAAGTTTTTTAGTGATCCATTTAATATTCAGCATGCGAAAAACATAGGCGATTTTTCGCATGCTGAATATTGCATAGCTGGTGCCTTAATAAATAGGTATCGTCCTGTTATTTATATGGAAAGTGCAACCATTGAACGAATGCTACCAAGGGCGCAAACGCCTAATGTCGTTGAAGCTAGAGTTGAAGTAGACAATCTTACTAGAAGAAATGGCCAATGGAGAAGATTGCATCACAATGACATTCTGAATTTTCCAATTCTCGATTTAAACTATTTAAGAAATTTAACAGTAGGAATTTATCAAATTAAACTTGCGCCATCTTATGTTCAAGGTAAAATTGTGAGAGACAATGATGAAGAATTACAATTAGATGAGCATATTAATGAGCAAGGTTTTCTGAGAATTCGGGTTTTTTCAAGGTTTCGAAACTCAACGAAACACCAAATATTTATTGCCTGCAATAATGAAAATGAAGATAGTGAATATGATGCCAATGACAATCACGAACTGATTACTGGATATTACTGCACTTGTCAGGAAGGTGCCAGAACTTTGGGTACTTGCGCATACGTCACATGTATTTTATGGTTTTTAGGTTATGCACGATATCACAACAATATAAAGTATCCCGAAGAAACCTTGCTGGATACAACGTTGGACGCTCGTAATCAAAGTGAAGAAAATATTAATATACAAGTATTAAATTAAAAAATATTAATGAATTCTAACTCAAAAAAACTCGAAACTTTTCAATTAAAAACGGCCCTTTTCATGGCCACAAGATGTGCAAAGTTCATGCTAGCAACCTCCACGCGGTGCACATTGGGTCATGCTAATGCAGGCGGCAATTTCTTGTGGCAGTTACGTGATATGCTATATCTTTATCATTAAGAAGAAAGAATCAAATCCATGCATTCAAACGTAATTTTACCTTGAATATGGCGACCCTTACAAGACCTTGACTTCAAACAAGATATCAATGCAAAATATTACAACTCATTCGAACATTGGCATAAACGTACTAAAATCCATTTTCAGGCAGATAATCGTCATCTTTTACATTTAAATTCGAATTGGCCTTGATATGACCTTAAGGCGACTACGGAAGTTCGGTTCGATTTCATTTTGTAGTTTACAAATTACTCTTTCAGTTTCTAAAATTTTTTGAATTTTTTAATTTTCCACCATTTATTATAATCCATAGAATGGTGGAAAATTAAAAAATCTGAAAAATTTTACATATTGAAAGAGTAATTGGTAAACTCAAAAATAAAACCTAACCTAAAATCCGAAGTCGCCTTAATCAAAATTATTAACCTTGGTCACGACGAACTTTTCAAGCCACATTCGTGATCTAATATATATAACTTAAATTTTATTCTCCGTGCAAGTCCCCTAAAAAAAGTACATTTTCGTGATGGTCGAAGAAACTCGTAATGTGATTCAAACCCTATTTGACCTTGACCATGACAATTAGCTTAAACGGCGAAGATAGTTTCATAAACGAATGTGAGTACTTCATACTTTATCTTCAATAATACCTTGACATAGATCTTTTTTATGAACACAAAGAAAGATAACAGTATGTATTTAAATACTCAATCAATAACCTTCAGTAAGTTGTAACTTCTACCCATGAGTTTTTAGAGCTTAGTGACCATCGGAACTTTTGATCTACTACCCAAGAGTTATCAAAATAAGGTAATTTTGAAACATTCGACTGAAAGCCATTTCCCACTTGATTTTCGCGGAATCCTTTCATATGATTTTATCTATATTATTTTTACTGCAGATATAATTAGACAGTTCACATTATTAATTTGTTTAATAATGTCTTTAAAGTATCAGGCCTGAATTTAAGACTGAAAAAAATTAAATTTTAATAAAATGATATTTTTTTTTCTTATAATATCAAGTAATGGAACTCTTTTTTACCTTGAATATATATATATATATATATATATATATATATATATATATATATATATCAAATACAAGACTTTTATCTATGAATAATTTTAAGAAATCTCATCTGATGCGTAAAATCCTTTTCTTCTGTCGATGATTTGATTTTGTTTATTTTGGTGGTTGCCGCTAGCTATCTTAGCCAATTTTCATTTAATTGACTTCAAAATTTCCAGAGATCTTTAATTTGTATATCTTTACAAAATAAAAGTTTTAATTTTTTTTTAAATTCAAATTCAAAAGTTTGGTTTTGAAAAAGTTGAAAATTATGGAAAAAATAGTTATTTTTGTGAATTTTATGTATCTTCAACATTCATTTATCTTATTAAAATTTTAGCACTATTATTTTGTGAAGATATATAAATTAAAGATGTCTGGAAATTTCAAAGTCAATTCATTGAAAATTGGCTGAGAAAGCTTGCGGCAACTACCAAAATAAACAAAATCGAATTATTGTCAGAATTAAAGGATTTTAAGTATTGGATGAGATTTTTAAAATAATTTCAAGTCTTGTATTTAATATATATTTAAGGTAAAAAAGAGTTTCATTACTTCATATTGTAAGAAAAAAAAAATTTTTATTGCATTAGAATTTGAATTTTTTTTAGGCTTAAACTCAGGCTTGATACCTTCAATTAGTATTTCTAAAAATCTTTTCTGTGTTACATTGTCACGTTATATCATAACTTTTTAAAAATTATTTCATTTAACTTTATGTTATGACATCTTACTTTGTTCTGATTCATTTTCAAAAATAATATTCAACTCCTTTGAAATGTAAACATTTAATATACTTTTTATTTTCCTTCATAAATCATAGTTTACTTTTGTATCAATTTTAAAATTATTATCTCTAATAATACATTATTGGGATATTTTTTTTATTTACTAAATAATTCTAGTATAACGTATAATAACAAATCATTTTATCTGAAAATAAATAATGTTATTAACTACGCCTTTATTTATTTACGAATGTATTTTAGGACAACGTGTAAGAAAAAGTTACTTTCGAGTTTCATCTGAAATCAGAGATAAAATTATTGATTACTATTTGAATGGTTCAAATAATATACCTACTAGTGGAGTGAAGGAATGCGTAAAGGTAAAGATTCATGGAGAACCATCTGTATGAATCCAAAAAAAAATTTAATTTATGATCTGAATGATTTATACCAAAATTGGATAAAAGATTAATTAATTAATTATAAAATTTCCATTATTTTCCCAGAATAGTCCGAAACGGAAAAAACAGTTGAATTTGACTTCATTATTTCCGTTTCGGACTATACTCGGAAAATAATGAAAATTTTATAATTATTCATAGAATAGAATCCTTTTATCGTTTCTTGCTCTACAGCGCTCAGCCCTTAAATTTGTATAAAAATATTTAATTCATTAATTATAAAAAAAATTTAGATTAGATAAGGACAAAGCTATACGGCCGACTCTTAAACCAAAGCTGAGCTTCAATCCTTTCGAAATAGAACTTGCAGTATATTAAAATATCATTTTTTCCCATAGTTATAGCGTAATTAATATTTGATCCAATATCAGCTTCTAATGTTAATTAATGTTTTAAAAAAGAAATTCAGGTGCAATCTTATTACGCTATAACTGTAGAAAAAAATAATATTTTGATATACTATAAGTGGTATCTCAAAAGAAGTTGAGCTCAGTTTTCCTTTGAAAAAGTTTCAAGTTTCTTACTGTTAATGCTAAAGAATTATAAGCGTTTAACAATCTACTAACTTTTTCAGTGATTTCCTTTAATTGTCTGTAATTAGGGAAGCATCCATGATCGGGAGGTCTAGTTCCTTCCTAGTGAGTTCTGGTGACATTCTTTTTATTATTATAAAAATCAAAATTTTTTTCAATTCTAAAAATGCCTTTAGAAGTAGAACTATGTCAAAAAAATCAGTTATAAAAAGTTTTCCTTCTTCTAACAGTCGAAAATTATTTCTATGCAAATTTTAGAGCAAATCCATCGAGCAGTTGAATACACACACACATTCCCGAGGGATCCCTCCCTCCCTCGCTCCCATGCATGCACGCATATAGAAACCAATTTTTTTTTTTAATAAATTGAACCCATTTTCCAGGATTTTCACAAGTTGAGAGGAGAAGACGCTACGGCTATTTAAAGCTAGGTAACATGGCAAAATTTCATCTTCAGTTCAAAATGATGTAGGCTGGCTCCTAATTGATAAAATTAAGTTTAGCAAATTACATTTTAAGAGGAGGCTGGACTATCTGTCTTTGTCTAATAGCGTTTTTCATTATTTATATAAACACTATCCGTTGTAGTGAGAAAAAAATATTAGCCCCCGCTAAATATTAGTATAATAAGAAAATTTTGTAATAACAAGAAAATGGTTTTATCGCGTAGTTTTTGAATAATATGAGACCTACTAACAAACTAGAATATACCCTATCTTTTTTGGTACATATATATAGTTAAATATTATATATATAATATTTAACTTGTCGAAACCTGTAAAAATAATTTAATATTTAAACCCGCAACGTAGTAAGAAATAAATGAGTTTTGTGGGAACTGCTGAGTTGTAAGTACGAAATTCAATATGCTTAATAATCTTTTAAGAGCAGGCCGGATTCGCTGTCCTTGTCTAATTGAGATTTTTGTTATTTACTCAAGTATTAATCGGTGTACCTGCAAATTGAAGGTTAAGCGCAATAGATATTGTTATTACAAATATTTATGCACAAGAAGAAAAAAATCTATCGCTTTGTTTTTGAGAAAAGTAAGTAACGCGAAAATATTATAAACGTAAACTTTTACTCTGGCATTACTTACTTTTCTCAAAAACAAAGCTGTGGATTTTTTTTTCTTGTGCATAGATGTTCATAATAATAATATCTATTGCGCTCAACCTTTAATTTGAAGATACACCGATTAATACTTGAGTAAATAACAAACAACTCAATTGCTACTCGGTCGGTATCAGGTTCTACTCCGGCCTGTTGTTAATAATTATTTTCAATTTATTAAAAATTTTATATAAGATATTAAGTTAGCATGTACATAATTAAAATTCGGGTTGCCATAATTTCGCTTACGAGAAGGTGGGATTTTTTTCTTTAAGGCGTGGGTTATGCAATCTCATTTGTCTCTCGTATCGCGCTTATCAAACTTCGGCTGATCCTATTACAACGAATGACTTGAGTGCATCTCTTAAGAACACCTATTCTGCATTTTCGTAGTAATGGCTATTATACTTCTTAAATCTGTGTACATTACATACTTTATCCATATACTTAATTTTCATATGCACCTAATTTTCATGCGTACTTAAACTATTATTAAATATTGATATTAGGTAATATCCTTAAAGTATAAATTGTGCATTATTTTATTAAATACACATCCACTGTCAAAATAACGGATGGTATACCTCTTTATTTTTTATAATAGCCTGATACTTATTTCTTATTTTTTATCATAAATTATCGATATTTATTGCGTAATGATTAATAATTTATGAATAATAATTTATAAATAATAATTTTTCCATGATAATCATCTTTCAATATAATATATTCAATTTTGATAAATATATATTTACATATTTATATTACTTATATACCTAATTTGAGCGTACGAAGGATTTATATGAGCGAGACTGATGTTTTTGGCTTGAGCAGTAGTCGGTCGAGGGCTTTAGCCTGAGAGCAGTTATATACGCAACTTTATGGTATTAACAATGAATGCCAAAAAAACCTAATCGCAAGAGGTAGAATAGTTGTACTTCCTTTTATGTTTTGTGCTCCTGATACTCTTTATCATTTTTGTATCACTAATTCTCTATATTCATTGATTCGATGTCTTGGTATTGTAATGGAAATATATAATATATTTAAAATAGAATAACCAATTCTAATGCATGGTTTATTTGTTCATTATTTGCATATTATTTGCAGATGATTTATATATATATATATATATATATATATATATATATATTTATGGTACATTTCACACCAACTGGAAGAGCAAAAAAATAAAAATTGCTGAAACTATGAAAATATATTCTTTTTGTTACCTAAAATATGTAAAAAAATTTTCAAGGATTTGGATTAGAAGGATTTAGAGCTATAAGTCCTTGAAATTAAAAAATTTTTCAAAATTTTTGGAAAAGTCTCAACTTAATCATTTTTTTCTTGAAAATTCTGATAATTTAGAGAGAGATTCATAAAAATACTTCTTGTTGTAAATGAAGATCAGAGTTAGCATGATTTTTTACAGGCCTGAAATTTGAAGTTTTCTATTGGTTCTTATATGTATTTCATAGTAATTGAAATTACTCATTGTTCGCTACTTGAGAAATTGCTTTTCTAGGGCTTATTTTCTTCTATTTTACATGAAATTTAAAATAAATTTTTGATCATGTAAGTTAGATCCATCAATAAGGAGTTATGACACTTTGAAATATATATTTTCATGTATGATTTTTTTTCAAATTGAACAACGGATTTTTTTTTTACAACGAAAATTTTCTTTTAATTATCGCAATGAACTGTATAAAAGTAATTTCAAGAAAGTAAATTAATTAATTTAATACTTTTTAGTGTATTTTCTCCGTTATAAAAGCGTGTTTTAAAACGTTTTTTTTTTAAATTTTTGATTATCTACTTTTTAGTTAAAATTGAATTTTGCAACGAAAATTTTCTCTTAATTATCGCAATGAACTGTATAAAAGTAATTTCAAGGAAGTAAATTAATTTATTCAATACTTTTTAGTGTATTTTCTCCGTTATAAAAGCGTGTTTAAAAACTTTTTTTTTAAATTTTTTATTATCTACTTTATAGTTAAAATTGAATTTTCTATAAGTAATTTTTTTCTCAAAAGTTTGTACTTAATTGTATTTTCTATACATTACCATATCCCTTTTGATCCTTCTATTCCCTATATTTCCAGCTATACATTCGCCTATTCCCTATGCATTTTCTACAACTATCAACTCAAAACATTCCATCAACTCGCCTCCACCCAAAGATAGCCTTTCCACTTAAACTTCCTCGGAGATGACTTTGCACACCCATCATCGCCGACCTGACAACGGATTATTACATTGTCATCGGAGACCGAGGCCTGTGTAAAATTTCAGAAATTTCCATTGACAAAAAGTGCCTGAAATCGAGCGTGCAAGATTTGATTACAGACAGACAGACAGACGTGAAAGCAAGCTTAATAAAAGCGTGTAAAAAATATAATTATTTTTTTTTAATTCTTGTAAAATATTGATATAGTTGCAATTGAATAACTTTTTCAACGTTGTCAAAAGAGTTGACCTTCATTTTCATCGACTCTCCATCACATTTGATCTGGTATCAGGGAATGTTTTAATTGAGGTGAATCTCTTCCGTAAACTTTTCGCAAATTTTTGCACGTCAGAATTAGAGACCTATAATGCTCTGCAACAAATAAATAGTATATTATTAACCTAGGGAGGAAAGTTGACTATTGAATGCTCGCGTATGGATTGCCGCTCGGGCGAAGCGAGAGCTGTAAATACGCAGCGAGAGCAAGTGGTATTCCACTTTTCTACTGAGGTCAATATATGATTTTTCACCATTCCGTGTGGAAAGTACGTCCCGCTAATTCGTTGTGATGATTCAATATTGATGAAAAATTAATAAATTAAAATTATCGTGTTGAATTATTTGTTGTTTACGACCGAATATGCTCTGTCCTTCTCCGCCCCTCTCCCACTGATAATGAATCATTAATATAAACTATTTAAGTACCTTTATCATAATGATACACTACGATTATTAATTCAAAAAAATAAACTAAGTTAAATTTCAACAATAAAATGTTTATTATATAGTCAAATTCCTTATATTAATCCTGTATAAGGTATATTATATCAGTTCTATAATTCTGGTTTTAACCGGTAAAAAAAGAAGGATAGACACAACCCCCTCTATTCTAGGCTGCCTTTATAATACATAAGAAGGAAAAAGATAGATACATAATTATTTATTGCTGTACATTATATTGTACAAATCATAAAGAATATAAACAAATTGAATATAAAAATAAGATTATAATATGTATTACAAACATATAGTTCCAGGTAAACGAATATAGGTCAAAAGCGTGTATTATCTTATTTAAAATAAAGAATACTGCATTTTCGATGATCGAGATAAGGGTCTCAAAGGTCCAGGCCAAAAAATTTTCCATAACGTAACTTTTTTTTTTTGGAGAGGATATGGTCCTCTATGTAATTAACTTTTTTCATATGATGATATCAGATAGATTCTAGCCCAGTTCCCGTTAAACACATTACATCAGGCTAGCCCATCTGATACACCATACCGAAATTTTTGACTACCCATCGATGGTCAGTCATTTTTGTGACAAATAATCAACCGATACCCAATGAGATCGGATTTTTTTCAAGAGTTGTGCGATATTATTAGCACGTACACTAATTTTTAATTTGAAAAAAAGGGCAGAGGTACCCGGCCAGGATTCGAACTCATGCCAACCGCGTTGAAGACAAGAGCTCTATCCGTTACGCCACCGCAATCTCTCACTCCATAAGGTAATTGTTGTACATTCATATAACTACTTTTAAAAAAATTTTTGTGAAAATTTAAGTTGGTAGAAAAAAGTTATAGACCCTCAAAAATGGCAAAAATCGCGATTTTTACGAAATGCTTATTTTTTAAATGAATATATCTTGGTTTCCTTTGCGCCGATTTTAATTTAGCAGAGCTCATTTAAAAGATTTTGAAAATATCTTGAAAATAAGATTCATACAAAGTATTTTCGTTCATTTAATCGGTTTGAAGATGGTAAAATTTTTTAAAATTTCTTTTGTTGAAATTTGGTTGCCATAAAGGAGATTAATATTTAAATATGAAAAAATCATAAAATATACTAGATATTATAACAAAAAAATGAAAATTGGTAAATCAAAATCGGTTGACAGGGAATCGAAATATACAGTGGCGTGCATAAGTTTCTGGCCAAAAAAAAAATTAGTCAATTTTTAAAGTTTCACATCTTTGTAAAAAATTAAAATTTCTTTAAAAATCAAACGGCATTTTAAAGTACAATTGAAAATCTTTCAAATACCGGCGGGTTTGTTCAAAAATATTAAAAATTGGATTTTTTACATGAAAAAAAAAACTATTTTTTTAAGGTTTTTTTTGGCCATGAAAAATTTGATATAATTTTTGAACCACTAGGCGGATTTGAAAACAACCAATATAAAAAAGATGCGTATTCATTCCCTCTTTAAAATGAGCATAGCTGGATCAATTTTTATTAAGCGGTCCAAAAGTTACATCATTTATTGCGAAAAATTTCGCTCTTTCTTCAAGCATCATTATCTAAGTATCTATGCACCGCAGAGAAAAACTCATGAAAGAAAAAATGTTCGTTTTTTGAAGTAGAATAAGGGTACATTAAAAATTTATCATTTCAGAAAAAAAAATTTTTTTACTTTTTTCCACAGGTATGATGATATACAATTATATTTAATTTTTGTTTTAAATAATATTTTTATCGATTTCGATGCATTACAACGGACTTAAATTATTTTTATTTAACAAATTATTTCCTATTAATAGTTAAATAAAAATAATTTAAGTCCGTTGTAATGCATCGAAATCGATAAAAATATTATTTAAAACAAAAATTAAATATAATTGTATATCATCATACCTGTGGAAAAAAGTAAAAAAATTTTTTTTCTGAAATGATAAATTTTTAATGTACCCTTATTCTACTTCAAAAAAACGAACATTTTTTCTTTCATGAGTTTTTCTCTGCGGTACATAGATACTTAGATAATGAAGCTTGAAGAAAGAGCGAAATTTTTCTCGATAAATGATGTAACTTTTGAACCGCTTAATAAAAATTGATCCAGCTATGCTCATTTTAAAGAGGGAATGAATATGCATCTTTTTTATATTGGTTGTTTTCAAATCCGCCTAGTGGTTCAAAAATTATATCAAATTTTTCATGGCCAAAAAAAACCTTGAAAAAAATAGTTTTTTTTTCATGTAAAAAATTTTTAATATTTTTGAACAAACCCGCCGGTATTTAAAAGATTTTCAATTGTACTTTAAAATGCCGTTTGATTTTTAAAGAAATTTCAATTTTTTACAAAGATATAAAACTTTAAAAATTGACTAATTTTTTTTTTTTGGCCAGAAACTTATGCACGCCACTGTAAGCTCTCAAAAAAGAGGCGAAAATGGACCATTTTTTGACTTTGAAGAGATCATAGTTCTGGTCCCAAGGCTATTACAGGGCTGAAATTTTCACCGTAACTTTTTTTCAACATACTATAATTTAGTGAAAATCCCAAGAACCCGACCCCCCCCGCCAACTAAATTTGGCGAAAAGTATTGACATTCTTCATATATATTATATATATCGCCTATTCTCTGTCAAATCGAAGGACGAAAGAATTTTTTTCGCTAACAATTAGTAAAATGGTTCTTTTCATATTATGAACCACTCAATATTCTTAGATTCTTTTAGTACATATTTTTAGAGCAACAAAGCTTGAAAGTTGAGCAAAAACCATATTTTCGACATTTTTGACTAATTTTAAGCTTAAATTACTCAGTTGGGTTGCGTTTTAAGAATTTATTACTAAAAAACTTTTTTCTTTAGAATATTTTGAAATAAAAAAAAAATTAATTTAAAAGTGCTAATGTAGCTATTCACTGAGCTAAAGTCATTTAAAGCATTGAAATATTACTTTTCACGGTTTCGAACCATGATCCCATGTCCAAGAAAATCATCGAAGTAGGTAATATATGTATAAATATGGCCTACGAATTTCAGAGTGGACATCCTGGGCTATCCCTTGTAAAAAATTTAAATAAAATTAAAATAAAGAAAAATGTGATTTTTAGCGACATTTACTCATTTTAATGTTAACTTGTACTCATCGGTTGCAAATGTCCCTTCGCAAGCATTCATAGAGAAAGTTGTATACTTCACAAATATTAAAATTTATTAAAAAATATCTTATGAAAGATTTAGAGTGAACCAAACCTCGAGATTTTTTAACAAAACATGTGCCATCGTAGCACATGAAAAATATACTTAAAGACTGAATTAAAAAAATTTTTTGTTTATTTCATAGTTCAAGGTTACATAATACTGCTAATATTTCCAATAACACATGGTGACAGATAACTATATGTAAATTTCTTTTCTTATAAGATTCAAAATGGATTTTTTATTTAAAAAAAAAATTAAATGTCATTGAATTTCTTGAAAATTATGATTGGTAACTAAAATATCCTTCGTTTATTTGACTGAAAAAATTTGGAAAATTATTTTCGCTTTATTTCTTTCATAATTCGAACATAATCTATCTCAAGATACAATAACACTTCAAAGAATAATAAATTTACCTTTCAGTCAAGAAATAATTTTACATATTGAATAATGTTAACAGTAAAAGAGATAATAAGACAAGATCCACTTTGTACTGATAATTCATCACATTCGTTATTGCATTTTTATAGTAGAAGTAACTCAAATTTATAACTAACCAATATTTAATATAATTTCTTATACACTAAATACAAAATTTATATGCCTATACTTTTTTCTTAGATGTATTAGTTACAAGATACAAAACTAAAAATGCACTTCTACTTATATGCTAGAGCTTTTTGTGTAAATTCATGAGAATATTGTTAATTATTATTCAATTTAAGCCTCACTGATTTCATCCACTAGAATATTGATTCACAAATTGCTTTATACTGATCTTCGACGTACTGAGATACAAAGAGACATGAGTTCAGTTATATATCACTGCCCTGTTAAAAATAATCAGGTGATAAATCACCTGATTTTTTTCACTAGGGTGACTATAAGAATAAGTAAATTGAATTTATATATATTTATCTCTATTATATGTTGATTGTGGATAATTATTTGTTGAACTTAATTTTAAGATTTTATACATAATCACATATGATTATTGCTGTCACATCATTAAAATCAATGCCAAATTTCCAGAGAATTAAAATTACGATTTCCAATTTCCATAGAATTATAATGTTTATTACTATTATAAAAATAACTAAATACATTTAAAAAATACAACAAGAATTAGAATCAATCATTTTTTAAAACTGAACTTAATAATAACATCAGTAGATACTTTAATCTCAACAAAAGTGAGTAAATGAAATTCAAGTCAGTGTGTGTTATGCACTCAATCTATGTAAGAATATTATCATTTACCTGTTATTCCCATCCATATAATAATATTCTTTACCTGCACTGATATAAAAAGAATGCTTGCTCGAAAGGTTTTGATTATACTTAAAAAATATGCATGTTATAGTTAAAATATAGATTATTGATTGTTCTATTTACTGTATATTTAAAAATTTAATAATAATATATGAAACTGTAAAAACACATATGAAAATTAATGAATTATGTTTACTTTAATGGAGTCTACAGAACAAGAAAATAATTTGCATTTAATTACATTGCCATCTTCAATTGGATTTCATTTAATCAGTTTTGTTAAGAGCATGACGAAGCTGTCCGCCTTCTAATAATATTTCCAATCTTAACTTATGAATAAACGATGCGTTTAATTGAGTTTTTTTGCTATAAAAAAAAAATTTGTAAGATTAAACTCTAGTGCGGACAACTCAAGAAAACCACCAAAATATTATACATACAAAGTTATAATAAAAACTTTCAATATATCGTATTTTAAGGTTAGGTTTGTCGAGTTTGATATCTAATTTCCAATCCAAGCTCATAAAAAAATAACAAGTCCAAATGATTTTTTATTTTAACAAAAATTATTGTACTAATATAACTTTAGTGCGGACAAGTCATTATATTTGTTTAATTTAAGAATTTAAAAAGATATCGATAAAATAAAAAAAGCAAAACTCGATTGCTGCAGCTCCGACATGCCGTTAAGATTAAAGTATCTACTGATATTATTAAGATCAGTTTTAGAAAGTGATAGATTCTAATTCTTGTTATATCTTTTAAATGTTTTTGATTATTTTTATATTAGTAATAAACATTATAATTCTATGGAAATTGGTTATCGTAATTCAAATTTTCTAAAAATTTGTCATTGAATCTAATGATGTGACAGCAATAATTATATGTAATTATGTATTAAAACTTAGAATTAATCTAAACAAATAATTACAATCAACATATAATAGAGATTGATATATTAACATTTAATTTATTTTTTTTTATAGTCACCCTGGTGAAAAAAATTAGGTGATTTATCACCAGATTATTTTAAACAGGGCCGTGATATATAACTGAACTCATATCTCTTTGTATCTCAGTACGTCGAAGATCAGTATAAGGCAATTTGTGAATCAATATCCTAGGGGATGAAATCAGTTGGAATTAAATTAAATAATAATTAACAATATTCTCATGAATTTACACAAGAAGCTCTAGCAAATAAGCAGAAGTGCATTTTTAGTTTTGTATCTTGTAACTAATATATCTAAGAAAAAAGTATAGGCATATAAATTTTGTATTCAGTGTATAAGAAATTGAATTTAAATATTGGCTAGTTATAAATTTGAGTTACTTTTACTGTAAAAGTGCAATAACAAATGTGAAAAAACTTTAGTCGTATTTATTATCGATTATACTAAACATAACAATTCATACTTTAAATTTTCTTATCATTCGATTCGAATTTAATCATATAAATGATAAAATAATAAGTCTTTGAAATTTTTTTAATCAAATAATCTCGGTACTTTCAAAGGCCTAAATTTTTTTTCATGTACATCCAACATTTATAGGGACATCATCATCATGCGTTTCTGAATATATATATATATATATATATATATATATATATATATATATATATATACAGGGTGTCCCATTTTAAAGAAACCACCGAGATATTTTCGACAGTTGTATAAAAAAATTGTTTAGACGAAAGTTATTCGGGACAATGGGGGCTATCTTTCTATGAAATCAGTTTTGACCTCGAGATTCATTTTCGAAGTCTTTTGAAGGTCAAAGTGATTTTTTGAATTGGAACCCCCATTTTTGATCCTGGATTCAGAAAGAGCAAGAAATTCTACATTCAGATAAGGTATTATGTGTCGGGTGCGGTTGACACCTCCAAGGTCATGTAAGGATCAAATTCATTATTTTCTCCATCTATGCACACGAATGATCGGGCAAGGGTGAGTTCAATAATAATAATAATAATAATAAATAAATAATAATAATAAGAAATAAATAATAATAATAGTAATAATAATAATAATAATAAGAATAATCCAATAATCCAAATAACCAAAACCCGATAACCCAATAACCAAAATAACCAAAACCCGATAACCCAACAACCAAAATAAATAAAAAAAGTCCACTGTTTTCTTGAAAACACCCAATTTTTTTATTTTGGATTCGGAAAGAAAGTTCAACAAAATTGTCTTAAATTGTAGGTAATAGTAGGGGTCAAACAACAGTAAAATTGAGATTGAACTCCATTTTGATTTTCAAAGCCAAATTTATGTGTTCAAAGCCTTCATGAGAAGAATTATTCTTCATTTTATGGAAAAACAAATTATTTTTTTTCTGTTTTCTGGCGTGATTCCGCTAAAGCCTACAAAGTTTCATCTAAATCGTTAAATAACACTTCTTTAGTATTATTTATTACAGAGGTGACTCGTGAACAGCCCTTCTCAGTATAGTTCTCGTGGAAATTTCTTAGTGTTTAGCGACTCAGAAGGACCAAATATACCGGATTATTCGAGAAACGAAATTGTTGACATTCTGTTGTCTCTCGGGGCATGTCAAGGCCGATATCGTACTGCGGCAAGGTATTACCGCCAAAATTACCAAGAGAGGCTTCACTCCCCTGACCACGTGAGAATCCAAATCATTGAGCGAAGAGAGAGAGAGACGTCGACCACAAATACGCAGAAATCGTCGTCGCATTATGATACAGAACAACGATGATCCACGAATTCTCGTCGTTTTGGCAATGGTTGATTTGGATCATCATATCTCTTTGTGTGACATTGAGAGAACGTTCTGGAATCCCAAGATCAACAGCCGGTCGAATTTTTCAGCTTCACAGATTTCATCCGTATCACATAACTTTGACTTAAGCTTTGATGCCAGATGATCTCCACCGCAGACTCGAATTCTGTAATTCAGCTAGTATCCGTGAAGATCCTGAATTTTTTAGACACGTAATGTTTTCGGACGAAGCTACATTTCATGGTAATAGACAACTCAATCGCCATAATAGTCATTATTGGTCTATCCAGAACCCTTATTGGGTACGTCATGTTGATAATCAGCATAGATGGAGCCTCGTAGTTTGGTGCGGTATAATAAATGGTTATCTTATAGGACCTTATTTTTTCGATAGCAATGTCAACGGTGCAGCATATCTTGATTTTCTGCAGAATTAGTTACCATAATTATTGGAAGATGTGGACTCGGAAACAAGACGTCGATTATGGCTACAACATGATGGTGCACCGTGTCATCGCTCACTAATGGTTCGTCACTTCTTGAACCAACAATACTGAATACGATGGATAGGCATTAGTAGTAACATTGCTAAGTGGTGTCCAAGATCACTAGATTTGACAAGTCCAGATTTCTCTTTATGGGGCTACTTGAAAAATGTTGTTTATGCACAGCAACCAACAACACGACAAAATATGATGCAACGCATCACACAAGCTTGGAGAGTTATTCCGCGTCACGTTTTATTGTTCTCAGTTGAAAACTTTGAACGTAGAGATCAACATTGCATAAATTTAAACGAGGCTATTTTTGAACATCTTATGAAATAAATGTTTGCATTCCCACCTTGCCTTAATTGGCTAGATAATCAATTCCTTGCCTCCATTGGCTGGGTAGCCATCGTCTTGCCTTGATCGACTGGGCGTTCCCACCTTGCCTTAACTGGCTGGGTAATCAATTCCTTGCCATCATTAACTGGGTAGCTATCGTCTTGCCTTGATCGTCTGGGCGTCCCCACCTTGCCTTAATTGACTGGGTAATCAATCCTTGCTTTCATTGGCTGGGAAACCATCGTCTTGCCTTGATAGGCTGGGCGTTATTACCTTGCCTTAATTGGCTGGGTAGCCATCGTCTTGCCTTGATCATCTGGGCGTTCCCACCTTGCCTTAATTGGCTGGGTAATCAATCCTTGCTTTTATTGGCTGGGAAACCATCGTCTTGCCTTGATAGGCTGGGCGTTACTACCTTGCCTTAATTGGCTGGGTAATCAATCCTTGCTTTCATTGGCTGGGAAACCATCGTCTTGCCTTGGTAGGCTGGGCGTTACTACCTTGCCTTAATTGGCTAAGTAGCCATCGTCTTGCCTTGATCATCTGGGCGTTCCCACCTTGCCTTAATTGGCTGGGTAATCAATCCTTGCTTTCATTGGCTGGGAAACCATCGTCTTGCCTTGATAGGCTGGGCGTTCCTACCTTGCTTTAATTGGCTGGGTAATCTATTCCTTTCCTTTATTGGCTGGGTAGCCATCGTCTTGCCTTGATCAGTTGGGCGTTCTCACCTTGCCTTAATTGTCTGGGTAATCAATCCTTGCTTTCATTGGCTGGGAAACTATCATCTTGCCTTGATCGGCTGGGCGTTCCCATCTTGCCTCAATTGGCTGGGTAATCAATTCCTTGCCTTCATTGGCTGGGTAGCCATCGTCTTGCCTTGATCGTCTGGGCCTTCCCACCTTGCCTTAATTGGCTGGGTAATCAATACCTTGCCTCCCTCTTTGCCTAGATTGGTTAGATTGATTTATGTACTTAATTGTCGTATAAACACATGTAATGAGCAAACGCTCAGATAAACAAACCTATATTTATTTGGGTTATTGAGTTTTGGTTATTTGGATTATCGGGTTATTGTTATTATTATTATTAACCTGACTCTTGCCCGATCATTCGTGTGCATAGATAAAGAAAATAATAAATTTGACCCCTACATGAACTTGGAGGGGTCAACCGCACCCCACACATAATACCTTATCTGAATGTAAAATTTCTTGCTCTTTCCGAACCCGGAATCAAAAATGGGGGTTCCAATTCAAAAATTCACTTTCACCTTCAAATTATCGTGAAAATAAATTTTAAGGTCAAAACTGATTTCATAGAAAGATAGCCCCCATTGTCCCAAATAACTTTCGCCTGAACAATTTTTTTTATACAAAGCCAACTGTCGAAAATATCTAGGTGGTTTCTTTAAAATGGGACACCCTGTATATATATATATATATATATATATATATATATAGGGTGTCCCATTTTAAAGAAATTTTACTTATATATATATATATATCGCTACGGACTTTTAAGGATTGCGACGTTGTCAAATCTAAAAATGACCATTTCGATAGTACCATCCTTGTTTTGGTATCCCGCACACTCGGCGGGTGTGTGGCAGTTTCTATTGTTATCTCACTTTTTTTCTGCCAATATTTTATATTTCAAAAATCCTTAAAGTAACACGGAAATTTGAAGATTTTGAAATTTAATATGCGATTCCCTATGTACGGCAACACTGTTGACTTCTAAAAAGTCCGGTTTCTTAAAATATATATATATATATATATATATATATATATAATTTCTTTATAAAATTTATTGTTAAAAAACAAAATCGATTTATTTAAATCTTAAATAAAGATTTAAATTAATGAATTAAATATTTGAAAAAAAAAAATTTAATCTTGAACATTAGAACTTCTTGCGCTACTATATCTCCATCCTTCCCATTCTTTGGCATTATTGATAACATTGCCAATACCTTGCAGCAATAATTTTTCTTCAAGAGGCATTTCTGCACTCGCATATGCTTCTGTGAATCCTTCTATAAATTAAAAAATAAATAATCCATAAAATATGAGAAGAGAAACAAGTAACAAAGATGTATACAAAAATAAAAGTATTTTAACCTCTTAAACTTTTATAAAATGGGATTTCCTTGAAAATTAATTTTCCTTCTTTTTTTGAGTTGTATAAGCTGTAACAATTGTTTTTGTTGAAATTTTTTTTTATAAACATGGTTAAATTGTCTTGAATATCAGTATGTGTATTTAGCGTAGACAAAATATGTTTTTTCTGTAATATAAAAAATTGTTAAAAATTGAAAAATATTATAATTATTTCATGAAAAATCATAAATAAAAATTACATACCAAGTTTGATCGTACATCTTTTTTATTAAATAGTAGATTATGATTGAAATCGTTAAACTCATCCATCGTTTTAAATGGAAATTCATAGTAATATAAACCTATGAATTTATCAAAAGAAACAAAATCTTTTTGCTCGACAAAAGATCTTTTTTCACAACTTAGTGTTTTTAATTCTTCAATATCAGATTGCATGACAGTCATTTTACTTTCTATATTTTTTGAAAAATAATTGTTTAAAGATTTTTCCAGTCCTGAAAATCATTTATTTATCATTTATTTTATCATTTTTATTTTTTATTAATTGTTGAATCTATACATACTTTTTAGCTCAGATATTTTGACTATGTCATCTGTAATACCTGCAACGGTATTAATAAATGAAATAAAACTTTTTAAAAATAAATATAAAAAATAAAGATAAACTTTCTTTTGGAATAAATATAAATTTTCATATTTTTATGTACATAATATTATACTAAACTTACTTAAATTTGAAATTTCCTTATGTGATGTCGAATATGCATGTAGGGCTCCGTTACTACAGATAAGATAGGTCGTGAAAAAAAACTCTGTAATGATACAAAAGACATTCCTTTCGTTTATTCTTTACAAAGATGGCCTGGAAATACAGGAGGATAGAGGATGTTAGGGTACTTAACCTATAACTAGTCGAGAACGCTCTGAGTCTCGTTGTCTCGCTAGAGCCGTGTTATACTTGTAGCGCTCACTTAGCGCTCTACGTCGTTCGTTTGTGCGCCGCTAGTAGCGTGTGGCACTTACGCGTGCCATGTACATACATATGTCTGTATGCCCACAATACTCCCTTCTAAATGATCAGGGATGGTTATTTATATGCGCGTGACATCTTAATACTTTATATTATATAAGTGTAATTAATTACATTACAATTATTTACAATTGATTACCTTACAATAATTCTTTTTCATTACATTACCCTTCATTTATTATGTCAGTTTTATATAATTGTTATTACTATTCAATTTTGATTACTTACTCAATTAATAGTATCTACTTACATAAATTAATAACTGTTTGTGCTTTAGTTACAATTGCTCGCGCAATTAATAAATTCATACTTACAAATCATACATAATCGATTATTATTCATATTCTAAACATTTTTTTTTTACATTTTTACACTATATTTATATATATCAAACATTCTTTTATCTTAACATATTCATTCTCAGGTAATTTTTTATGTAATTTGCATCCTTCTGCTTACAAGCATCTCATTACATCATATTTATTTGATAATATTGCATTCATTTTATAATATATTCTAGTCGCTACGTTTTAAAATATTTTTAAATAGTAATATCTTACAAATAATAGTTCTATCAATCAAACTTACCATTTTGCAAATTTAACAATTCACGTGTATCGTATTACATGAACGTCACTTACAATAATAACAGATTTTTTATAAAAGATAATATAGCAATACAATACTTTATACAATAATTGCCTTTACAATTTTTTCTTAAACCTATTTACATAATTTGAAGTGAGAAACTGTACAAAATTTAACTTTTTTAACGCTCGCTTTACATTTCTTCGCTTTACCTACTTTTTATCTACTAATATACTATTTATCTTTTTCCTTTTTAAAATATTAGGTATAAATTGCTCTCTTTTTAATACTTTTTCATTTTCTCTAAATTTATCATTAGATGCACTTTGTACTATCTCAATTTCTACTCCATCGTCGCTTTGATATCTTTCATTAATGGCGTCGTCATTCTTACTGAGTAACTCGTCATTATCATTTTTTTTATTAAGAGATTCAATTACGTCATGATTATCTAATTGTTCGGATGGAGATTCGTTGTAAATTTCTACTTGCGTTGTTATTAGATTATTGTTTTCCTTTACTACGTTCGCCGATTCGTGATTATCAACAATTTGCGCATTATTGTCACTACCTGAGTGCCACTGATCATCATTAACTGCTTTACCTTCTCCCTCCACTTCATCTCTTAAGAAGGGGCCGAACTATCTGTCTTTGTCTAATAGCGTTTTTCATCATTTATGTAAACACTATCCGGTATAACAAGAAAAAAATAGCAGCCCCCGCTAGATATTAGTATAATTAGTAAATTTTGTAATAACAACCAAATTTTTTACCGCATAGTTTTTGACTAATTAGAGACCTACTAGCAATCTAGAATATAACCTATCTTTTTTTTGGTAGGTCTCTAATTATTCAAAAACTACGCAGTGAAAAAATTTGGTTGTTATTACAAAATTTACTTATTATAGTAATATCTAGCGGGGGCTGCTATTTTTTTCTTGTTATACCGGATAGTGTTTACATAAATGATGAAAAACGCTATTAGACAAAGATAGATAGTTTGGCCCCTTCTTAACAAATAAGCTGGTTCCAACCTTTCAATATTAACCGTCACATCTTTATCATTTTTCCTTATGACGAAATTACGACCATTTTCGTGCCTTGTTATAATCTTATATAGCCCTGTGTACAGTTGAACCAAGGGAGGTCTAACTGCTCTTATTCTCTCCTACACATGTGTGCACTTTTCGAGGTCTTAATATACGAATGCTTTTGCTAGATGGTTGTGCCTTACTAGTACAGGCCTGACCTCGTTTATGTATTCTTTAAATTCAGATAAAAACAGATTATGATCTCTTATATCTGTTTCTCTGAAGCCACACATGTCCCCAGGTATGGTTAAAATTGTTCCATATAGGAACTCAGCCGGGCTGGCATCCGTATCCTTACGTATTCGCGTTATCAACCCTAACAAAACAATGGTAAGGACTTTGGTCCATTCGCGCCCCTTTATATGACACATAAGTGCCGCCTGAAGATCATGGTGCCACCGTTCTACCATACTGTTTGCGACTGGGTGATAAGCTGTAGTGCGCACTCTTTGGCAGCCAATAAGTTGTAGGAATTCTAAAAACATGGCAGACTCAAACTGTTTTCCTTGATCTGTTGTGATGATAACAAGTGCACCAAAACGTGACACCCATGTATCATAAAAAGCGTGCGCGACAGTGAGAGCCGATGCGTCGCTGACGGGCACCGCCTCCGACCACCTAGTATACCTATCAATCGTGGTCACTAGATATCTGTAACCTTCGCTAAGTGGCAACGGACTTACCAAGTCGACATGAACGTGAGTGAACCTCGCATCTGGTTCACTAAACTTCATAAACAAAAACTTGTTTCCCTTGTTACTTTAGATCTTTGATATTTCACACATGTCTTACACCAAGATGTAATTCGTCTGTTCATGTTTGGCCACACGTACTGTTTTCTAATCATCTTACTCGTTGATCGAGCAGATGGGTGCGCCTTATTGTGGCAGAGCTCAAAGATGACTAGTCTCAGCGCCCCAGGAACATATGGCCTTTCGCAATAAAATGGCATATTCTCTGCGCCTACTGCTGTACTGCAGTTTAACCAACTTCAGCTGGTGCCGCGGGTCATTTATAATCCGCTGCAGCTGCTGATCTTCTTTCTGCTTCTTAGTTATTTCATCGAGAGAAAACGTAGTGGGGAATCTAAAATTGTCAATCCTTGATAGCGTATCAGCTACCACGTTGCTCTCCCCATGTAAGTAATATATCTTAACATTAAATATATGCAAGCTTACGAGCTCTTAAAGCTGGACAACTTTCAAGGCTTTGTTCCAGCGCACATGTCAGTGGCTTATGATCTGTATGAATTTTTATCTCTCTACCTTCTAGGTAGTAACTAAAATATTTTATCACTTCGTATATAGCCATTAATTCGCAATCATACGTAGAATATCTCGACAGTACGGGAGTGAAATTATTTAAAAAAGAAACTAAAGGTCGTTATACATTCTCTATTCTTTGTTCAAGCGATGTGCCTATCGCGAAATTCGATGCATCTGATACTAACCTAATTTCAGCGTTTTTCGCCGGAAACACAAGATAGGCAACATTTGCTAATTCTTCTTTTATCGTATTGAACGCCTTTCTGCTTCTTCTGTCCATTCTACTGTTCGTTTATCCTTCTTTTTTATGTCTACCGCTGGAAACTGCCTAATTCATTCGGCATATTTGATCTCTGGATCTATTATCTGGGAGCAAGTGGTAGTGTTTAATGATATCGCCGCCTAGAATAGCATACGGAACGTCTGCTATAATAAACGCCCACTTTATTCTATTACTGAACCCGAAATCTAATTCCCTATAAGTAACGCCATACGCATCTATCCTTGTATTATTAGCCGCGTAAAGTTTGATAGACGTTGCTTCCTTTTTGCTATTTTCTCTTTTCAGTATTATAGATACTTCTCCACCTGTGTCAATCAAAAACATTTCTTAAGTTGCTTTGTCTATTACATGGAAGCGTATACTCTCAATCGTCGACGAAGTTACCTCCTCTACTCGCCGGGATGGGAGTTTAAATGTCCCCTATTTACCAAGTGTTGTGTATTTATTTTCACACTATTGCTACTAAATAGGCTTTTTGCCAATGATACTGATCTATAATTATTTTCTCTGTTCCTTGGGGACGCGTATCTATATCTCTGTCCACGCTGTACCCAATCGCACGGCTTAATGCATCTATATGCCTTGTTGCCATATTTTTTATGGTAAATACAAATAATCACGTCTATTACGCTGGCACAGCCACTAGACAACGCCACTACCTAACCATTACCATATTTTGTTGCTAATTTGTTGCTAATTTGTTACGCAAAAATCAATTTTGTTGCTCTAGCCGTTCCCGAGAAACACGGGCCGTGCTAGCGTAAGTCTTACGCTAGCAAGGCCACTGCTGTAACTCTGGTTCTAATTGAGATATTTTAAAGATTCGAACGGCATAATTTGTTGCTAATTTGTTGCTGAAGGATGATATTTTCTAAAATTCGAATACAATAGTATTTGACCCTAATACCGACATCAGGCCCAGTTGAATTTCAAGAAATCAGTTATTTTTCAGGGTATGACTAAAACTAATTAGTAATTTCAATTGATTACTAATTAGTATTTCTGCCGCCCAGCATTTGCTGCATGATATAATACATCTCGGCAGCAACGAAATGAGAGTATAAAAATGACATATTACGTTAATAAAGCTTTTCAAATCTAACTTTTCATAAATTTTGGATTTCAAAAGTTTTTAGATACGTTCTTTTATGTTTAAAAGTCGAAAGATATAAATAACATATTAACGAATTTTTAGATGCATAGCATTCATTGCATTATAATGTGTTTGACAGGTTATGACTAAATAAGTTCTATTGTAAAAACCAAAAAAAAACATATTCAAATAAAATTTTTTTGTCCAAACCTTGGGCGAAATTTATATATAGATTTGTTTTAATTGTAACTATAGATTTTTACATTTTCATTATGTATTCTATTAGTACAAAATAATTATATTATATATATTTGATTCGAATTCATAATTGTAATTTAAATAGTAATGGATTTAAGTAAGAATTGCTGAGTTTATAATACAAGCTTACATCTCCACCAATGGTTATGGTTAGGTCAAGTTCTGTTTCTTCGCAACGTTTTCTTCGCGAGAGATTTTTTCTCTTGAAGCGTGGGAGGTGCGAACAGGAGGCGTATGAGTTGTTTTAGCTATATAAATATATAAATATATATATATGAATATAAATATATATATATATATCTCCCTATATTATATAGTTATATGAACCAAAATTCAGTCGGTGCCCCCCCACATCCCCCCACAGCCCCCCACAGCCGCCCCACATGATTTTTATTAATTAAATAACGTAAATTTACGTTATTTTATGTTATCGATCATTACCCCCCCACGCCCCCCCACATCCCCCCATAGACCCCCCCACTAACCGCCCTCTTGCCCCCCACAGTCCCCCCCCCGCAGTCAATCTCGGGCGCGCTTTGCGAGGCCCTCTTTTTTCTAACTCTAACTCTTTCTCTCTCTCTTTCTCTTATAAATAAAAGAACTAGTGCATCTGCTATTCATTCCTGCCGCTGCCAGCCAGTAGTACCCCTCTCGCTCGTGCAGCAAATACTGGGCGGCAGAAATAAACTAAACTTGATTCAAATACTATTGTTTTCGAATTTCGGAAAATGTTATCTTTCATCAACAAATTATGCCGTTCGAATCGTTAATAGTACATTACGATACACGTGCTCTAAGTGGTCCTTTTTAACACGGCGCGCAGTTAGCACCCGAGCGCAGCGAGGGTGCTAAGCACGTCATGTGAGAGGACCACTTCGAGCATACAAATCGTATATTATTTTATAGCACGTGTGAGATAAATCCACCACACGTAATCTATACTATAGAAAATAAATTTCAACGAAATCTATACGCTCCACGAATGATAATTCGTAAATAAAAACGAACGCTATATATCAACAAAACTATGCACTCTACGAACGATAATTCGAAAAAAATGAAAATTATATACATTATCAAAACTAAACCCTTCACAAACAAATAAGAAAAGTAAAAACGATTTCAAAAGCATTTTTAGAGTGTGAAATTATATTGATAATTATTAATATCACTGATATTTTATTAATAATTAAATACAATATGCTAACAAAATCTTGCCGATTATTCAGATTCATGTATACATAAGTCAGACAAAGCAAAACATCTAGTTCATTTTTCATATATGCATCTCTCTCTTTCTCATCGTTAAGCTGTATACACTGTACACGCATGCGCGCTCACAGAGGTTTTATATATTCCGACAACTCACGGCACAATAAGAATTTATAAACTATAGTTTTCGTTTTCTTGATGCTTTTAATTCTTTATTGAGGTATTTATATTTTTTGGTTAATTGTCTACGTGTTATTATAGGTAAAAAGATATTTCTACGTATTAATAAACGTACAAAGAGTGATTGTGACGCGTGATTTCGATATGATTACTTTTTCGAACAGTATAATAAAGTGTGAAATATATTACAGTAGTACTTTTTTACACAGTTCAAAAAAGTTGTACTTAGCTCCCGCTAAATGGTGTAGAAAACGCGGATTTAGCTCACGCAGTGCTATCATAGTACATTATTAACCTGGGGTGCAAAGGCTGGATTTACGTAACGAGTTTCGTAAAACAGCCTTTACACCAGAGGTTAATAATGATTTTTTTCGCATGAGAGCCGAAAATGAGAAAAGAAGTTGCGATTTTGAGGTTAGAATGCGGAAAAATATCTTAATTAGAACCAGAGTTACAGCAGTGGCCTTGCTAGCGTAAGACTTACGCTAGCACGGCCCGTGTTTCTCGGCTGGAGCAAAAAAATTGTTTCAAGGTGGAATCATCAGCAACAAATTAGCAACAAATTATTACTCTTTAGTTTTAGTCATACCCTGAAAAATAACTGATTTCTTGAAATTCAACTGGGCCTGATGTCGGTATTAGGGTCAAATACTATTGTTTTCGAATTTTGGAAAATATCATCTTTCAGCAACAAATCAGCAACAAATTATGATGTTCGAATAGTTAAAATATCTTAATTAGAATAAGAGTTACAGCAGTGGCCTTGCTAGCGTAAGACTTACGCTAGCACGGCCCGTGTTTCTCGGGAACGGCTAGAGCAACAAAATTGATTTTTGCGTAACAAATTAGCAACAAATTAGCAACAAAATATGGTAATGGTTAGGTAGTGGCGTTGTCTAGTGGCTGTGCCAGCGTAATAGACGTCAAATAATCCTATTGTTACTATTTGTCCTATTCTTATGCGTCAACCTATCTTTTTTTTTTATCAAATCTTGAACGCGATCCTATCTTCTCTATCGTTTTCTTTACTATCGCTTATGTGCGTGCGTCAATATCTACTTTACCTACATCTGATTCGTTACCATACGTTTCATTTACCCTTGCACGGTCAACCATACTAACGTTTCCTGCCTTACCAGCCTTTTATTCGCATTCGTTCTCATACACTTTGTCGGCGTGACACACTACCGATGCTTCGTTCGTTAAATTGATTTCTCCCACGAGGAAATTTTTTATTCTAAGTAGAAATTGAATTTCCAAGTTTTTAAAATTACTTTCCGTTTGATGTTCGCGCCTGCTACATCTAACATTTTTCTTAAGAAATCCGACGGCTTTTCTCTTTGCCTGCGAAATTTCCTAAATAGTACGTTAAAACGATCTTCTTGACCGTATTTATTTAGCAAATACTCTTTCATGCCGTCATACCTTTATCCCAGTTTCAAAGTTTTTACTATCATCGGTAAGATTTTGCAGCGTCATCTGTTTTTCGAATAACTCAAGCTACGTTTCCGGGCAATGTTTCCAGACGGGAAAATTTGTTTGTCGTGTTTGCAAAAAATTACTTTAAACAAATTCTTGATAATTCATTCTCATGTTATTTGTTAGATGATTTCTGTTAAACTGTTGTGCGTTCCGCATATCGTTATCTACGTGTGTCTCGTTATTTTCGCGCGCCCCCTGTTGGTCACTGTTGACCTCTAGTGATTCTATTCTTTTTCTTAAGACGTTAATTACTTTTGTAACTACTTTTCAATTCTTCCATTTTGCGTTAGTGGTATTCGTCTAATCTTTTCGTTTCTTTTACCAAAATTTCCTCACTACCGTTATCTTTCTCCGTATTAGCATCATCAAACGCAAATTTCCTATTCTGATTAATTTGGTTTTTGTATTTATCGCGTTCGTTCCCTTTTTCGAACTTATTGCACACAGTAGACACGAATCTAACTTCAGCTTCGCTCATTTCGCTAACATTCTTCGCGATTCCTTCCATATTGTGGTTTAAGGTTTACGTACAAATCGCAATTGATTGTTACGAAATAACCAAACTAACTACCCTCGATCAACTGTATTGTTAATATTGAGAACAAGAATAATATTAGTGTTTTATTGACTAGAATAAAAAAACAAAAGTCGGGACGAAACAAACACGTATGCAATGAATAATTTAACAAAAAATATGCAAATAAATTGATATTAATGTAAATTAAATAAAATTAAATAAATGGACAAAACAAAATTAAATTAATACGATATATATATATGGGACATTCTCTGTCAAGTCGGCCACCCGCCCGTCCGAACTCAATTTTTGAGATAAAGGATTCATTTTAGGCTTAAAATGTTCGGTTGGGCATCTACTTTTTAATGTCGCGTGGCGATTTTAGATCACCCAACCCCTAACCCCATTATCCCTTAAAAACCATCCGTACCAACTCAAGCAGGCTAACACTGAAAACAGCGACTTTAGTCGTTCATTTTTCTTGAGATAATTAAATCCCACACCACAAGCTAGCCATGCCACCTAACTACCTAACCCCTAAAAACCAGCCCTACCAAACTACCAGCAGGCTAATCCACCTGACCCTGGGTAGAACTAGTTTATTCACTCATTTTTATTTGAATAATTGAATCTTATCTCGCAACCGAGACATATCACCTTACCGAGCACTTCATCTTTCCTTATCTCCTTATCGATCTTATTATAACCCCTAAAATCTAGCTCTAGCAAACCATAAACAGGCTAACCTACCTGTTCCAGGTACAGGTGGTTAAGTTGCCTATTTTTCTTAACATAAATAAATCCAACCGGAAGTGAGCAAAATCACCTAACTTTTGAACGACCTTTCTTCACTACCTAATAAAACAATCTGTCACATTGCTTTTTCTCATGTATTATAAGTTGTGGAACTTCTTAATTTAAAACTTAGATATTTTTTTTACCTTTTTATATTGATTTTTTACTCCTATTTTATTTTTTTTTATTTCTTAAAAAACTTATAAATTGTCTTGCGAGAAAATCACCTTAATGTTTGAGTTGTATTAGTTTATCAGTTCTTCAGAAAAATAGAAAGTTTGATTTAATATTTCGCTATAAGAAATAACTTATATATAATATACTGCTGTTTATTTAATAAGCGATTCTCCTCAAAAATTAACTTTATATTATCACTTAATTAATATTTATTTTATTATATTTCATTTACTTTTTATTTACAATTATCGTTTTGTATAAGTTTCATGTTCATAAAATTTTCACTTATTAATTAATTTTATTTTCCACTGAATTATTATTAACTTTATTTTTTTTCTGATATAAAATTTTATCTCGACTTATTTGTTTTCATCAATTTGATAAGCAATTGTTTTGAGAGTACTTATAATTAAGCTAACATCTATAAGTACAGGTGTAGTGTCCGTTTTACATCTCCTTAAAGTACCTAAGAGCATATTAAATGCATTCCCTGACATATCTAATGATTTAAAAATTTGTTCGAATTGTTACAAAAAATTTCGAAAAAATTCAAAGACTATGAATACATTGGCAAACGAATCTTCTGATCCGATAATGGAAGTTGATTTTTTAAATAGCTCAATAGAAATAGACGATCAAGATTCCCACAAGCCCCGCGAAGGTAAAAGTAAAATTTTATCATTGAGAGAAGTACAATTAGAAGAAATGTTGACAGGACTTGAAGAAAAATTCGCAAACTTAGATATTAACGATCCTTCACGATTGCGAATTCTCACCATTGCTCCAGAATCTTGGAGCTGTAGAAAAATAGCTGTTGAATTCAAAGTAAGTCGACGTGTGGCTGGTAAGGCTAAGAAATTAAGATCTGAAAAAGGTGTGTTAGCTGATACTACTGCTAAAGAAGGGAAAAAGTTATCTAAGGAGACAGTTGATAATGTTATTCAATTTCATATGAATGATATAGAGCAAAATAATGTCGGGAACTAAAGATGTTGTTTCTGTTAAAACAGATAACGTACGTAAGCTTGAACAAAAACGTTTATTATTTTTAAATTTAAAGATCTTTATGCATTGTTTAAAGAGACTTATCCAAATCATAAAGTAGGCTTTAGTACATTTGCCAAGCTAAGACCTAAGAACTGTATACTTCCTGGAGGTCCTGGTACACATTTAGTATGTGTCTGTACGATCCATCACAATGTTAAGTTCATGTTGAATGCTATAGATATTAAAAGCTTAACAAAAAATACAGATAACCCTCTTTCTCACTATAAAGACTGCATAAAAGAAATGGTATGTGTAGATCCCTCCCCTCAGTGTTATCTTAGCGACTGTAAAAAATGTCCTGAAACATCTGTCATTTTAAATAATTTAAAGCAAATATTATTTGATTCTAATATTTTACTCGTTAAATTTTCTATGTAGATTAGTACTGATCGATCAACACTTCTTACCCAAGAATTAACAGTTGAAGATTATCTATACGAATTAGATGAGAAATTAAAAATTCTTAAACCTCATTCGTTCATTGCAAAACAACAATCACTTTTTATTACTGAAATCGAAGAAAAGCTTGCTGAAAATGAAGCACTTGTAATGTTTGATTTTTCTGAAAATTATAATTATCATTGTCAAGAAGCTCCGCAAGCCTTTCATTTTAATAATGATCAGTGCACAGTGTTTCCAGTAATCTGTTATTATAAAGAAAAAGATACTTTAAGAGGAGGTCGAGTATATCTGTCCTTTTCTAATCGAAAAATTGATTTTTTCACAAAAATTAATAATTGTAGCTAAAAATAAGAAGAGAGTCCCATCTCGTATAATAAAGAGCAGGATTCTCTTTTATGAGGAAAAATTATTTTTATCGCTTCGTTTTTAAGAAAATCTTGAAAAACTGAATTGTCCATCCTAACCTCTATTTTTTAAGTTTTTCAAGGTTTTCTTCAAAATGAATTGACAAAAATAATTTTTCTTCATCAAATAAAATCTTGCTTCTTATTATACGAGATGGGGCTATCTCCTTATTTTTTGTTACAATTATTAGTTTTTGCAAAAAAATTAATTCTTTGATTAGAAAAGGACAGAGATATACGACCTGCTCTTAATGCATAAGAGTTTTGTTTTTTTAAGTGATAGTTTAAAACATGATACTGCAGCCGTCTACAGCGTGCAGACTAAATTGATACTAGAGCTTAGAAAACTTATTCCAGATTTGCAAAAAGTAATATACACGACTGATAGAGCTAAGCAACATTTTAAGAACAAATTTTAGATTTCAAATTTAATAAATCATAAACAAGATTTTAGTGTTGAAGCTGATTGGCACTACTGTGTATCAACTCATGGCAAAAGTTGCTATGATGGGATAGGAGCTACGTTTAAGCGAGAAGCTTATAGAGCAAGCCTAACTGCTAAACCTCAAGATGCTATATTGACTTTTAAAGCACTATGAAAACGGGCAAGAAATCAATCGAAACAAATAGATGCGCTACATTTTAACAAACAGTATCATGGAAAAATAAGGAGAAAACTCAATAAAAGGTTTGAAAATACTCAACCGTGCCAGAAATTAGTAAGAATCATGGATTTGTAATTACGTCCAGTAGAACTGTTATTATCAAAAGGTACTCAAAAGCTGCAACTGGCATAAAATGGTCGTTAAAAAAAATAGCTACAATCGTATATAAGTTTTAAAACAACGTTGAGAAAAAAGGTACAATTAAAGATATGAAACCAGCTCTTTTAAGGGCTGAATGATATGTAAATCCAATCGTGCAACCTCCTCGTGGTATACATTGGTTAATGCTCATGCCGACGGTACATAAAAAACTTAACGAAGGGTAAAAAACTTTTCAAGTTATCTGTCAAAAGTAAAGCGCACAAAAAAACTAACAGTCTAACAATTAAAAGAGTAAACTCTTTATTTTATACAAAAGTCTATATTTTAAAATATTTGGTCACAGCATTCAACTCACTATTTAAAAGTTTTAACTTTTTATCTTTAATTCATTATCTCGTTCAACCCCTTTTTATAAACTTTTATCAACGAAACACTAGTTAAAAATATCTTTGCCATTTTAAATACAAATATTTCAAAGAAAAAAGTGAATAATCTCTCGGTTCGATGAGTCAGGAGAGTTAGCATATTTATAGTTTGGTAAGGTCATTTTATAGGGGTTATTTATCAAATGCTATAGCTCGCTCCTAGTAAGGCACTTAATTATTTCATAAAAAATCAGGATCCAACTTATTGTTACAAGAGTTAGGTTGGTTAAAATTCAATATCAAGATTTGTGTCTTCTACCACCACACAGTTCGCTACATATTTGTGTTAGACTAGTGAAAGTTGATGGAGCTGCTGTAACTAATACTAAATTAGTCAACAATGCCATCTGTCATATGTTTGAGGAAGTATGCTACGAGATCGACGTAGTAGAAATTGATAAGTGTAAGAATCTAGGTTTGACTACTCTAATGAAAAGTTGGGTTTCGCTCACACGCAGTCAAAACTTGATTATTTAGAATGCAGGATGGCTTGATGTCGAAGAAACGCAGCAGTTGACAAACAATGCAGGTTACTTTGACGTATCAATTCCTCTTGCTATGATTCTCGGCTTTGCTGAAGATTATCGTGAAATTGTGATCAACGTGAAACACGAGCTCATTCTAACGAGATCGAGAAATGATTTGAACGCTGTCATACAGACAGCATCAGACCCTGTTCGACCTAACGCGTTTGAGAATTTTAAGATTGGATTCACTAAAATAGAATGGCTCATGCCTTACGTAGTAGTATCAAGTGCGTACAAGATTCAACTATCAAATCATGTTGAGAAAGATAATCCGATCGATATGAGTTTTCGTAGTTGGGATTTGTACGAGTATCTACTACTTCCCACAACATCTACGCATGTTTGAACCGTCAAAATTCCCAATCAGCTGGAAAAGTCACGATTCGTAATACTTGATTTTAAAACGAATCGAAAAAGTCAGAGATCTATCAATGCAAGTTGTTGTGATCATTGCAATATCAGTAATGTAAAGCTGTTTCTCAATTATCAATACTATCCGTATGGAAATCTAAATTTAGATATCCCTCATAATCAATACTCAATGCTATGCGATATGTACGCCAACTTTCAAAGTGCTAACTATTTTAAAGATATCGAACCTATACTAAAAAAAGCAACATTACATCGAGTACTTACCTTTAATCGTGATCGATTGTTCTAAATGGAACAAATCGTTAAAGAGTGCCCCTGTAGACGTTCGACTAGAATTCGAATCAAGAGGTTATCTTCCAGCCGGAACTTCTGCTTACTGTTTAATCTTACATGATCGTGTAGTTCAGTACAGCACTGCGAGCGGTAACGTACGAAAACTTGTATGAGTGGTGGAGGACCGCCAGTAAAAGTTTTTCATTCAGGATTAGAGTACTTGGTAGATATGCAAGGCTTAAAACAGCCGGGCAATGCCTACATTCTCAAAGAATCGGCTACAGTTCCTCTCAAAAATGATTTCGACCCTGTTGTACTTTTATTCGAGAAGCCTTATCCTTGGCGTCGACTATCGGATAAGTATAAGAGATAAAACATATGGTGAGAAGAGCATTACCATGAACTATCTTGATATTCAGGAAATATTCCATACACAGATGTAGTAAAATTACTCAGAGGCATTACACCATGCTATTAAAGTATTGGTTATTAAAGAAAGCATGGTTACACTGCAAATTTAAGTGTGTTATTTTAACACACTTACGTGTGTAATTCGGCTGTCGCCATTTTTACACACTTTTTTGTGTGTTAAATCCATCACTCGTTTTAGATGTTTAATTTAACACACGTAAACGTGTAAGTTCAAACGTATAAAACGTGTAATAGATTGAAATACATTGAAAATTAAAAATTATTTTTGAGGGTATTTCAATCTTTTTTGTTGGAATTTTTTAATTTTAATGTGCAATTATAGTAAGAATTAATCTATTAAAATTATATCGCCTATAAAAACGCTTAAAAAATTTTCGAACTGACTCGGGCGCGAACTCACGACCTACGGGATGCGAGGCATCGACGCTACCTATTACGCTACTGAACGCTTACTACGAACCATGATAATTTCTTATATTAATGGTTTATTAATATAAAAATTTCATTATTTTTAAACATTTCTAAATTTAAATTAAATAAATAATAATAATCATGAGTAATTAATATTAATTAAAAAAAAAATAAAGATCAGTAAAATAATTTTTCTTGTATAAAAAAAATAATTTTTTATCAAAAGAATATCTAATTTCTTATTTATTAAAAATTTAATTTTTCATCAAATAAACAATTATTTTTTTACAAAAAAATAAACGTATATGAAAAATTTATTATTAAATAATTTATTTGATAAGGTTAACATTGATTACTGAATTTTATATAATTAATTTAATAGATGCATTCGATTCAATAAAATTATTTTTTTTCATATGAAAAATTTTAATTAAACTTCTTATTAAATAATAAAATATTACCATCAATTACTTAAGGGGACCAGGTACTATTAAAACCTGAAAAATTCAAATATGAATAATTAAAAATTTATTGCTTTTATCCAAAAGGAAAAAATTTTTTGAAAAAATACTTATGTTTCAGAAGACTTTTTATTTCTGAAACTTTTATCTATCTTGAAAATTCAACTGATAGTCCCCGTTAACATTTTGGTACTAAAAACTAATTGGTCGCAAGGTTTTTTCATGAGTTTTCATCTGATTTTGATGAAATTTGGTGGAGATTTTCAAAATCATCTTAGAATCCACATGAGCGAGAGACATTCCTAAAAAATTCAAATAATAAAAAAATTTACTATAAAAAATCAATTTTTCAAAAATTTGTTTATTTATTTTTATAAATAATAAGTTGATAAACAAATCAGCATATATATATTTATAATTTGCTACGCTCATATGGATTTTAATATGATCTTAAAGATCTCCACAAAATTTCATAAAGATCCGATGAAAACTCATGAAGAAACTCTGCGACCAAATTGTTAAAATTTAAAAAAAACATAATCTAAGAAAATAAACTTTAAAAATTGTAATTGTTAAATATCACAATAATATTTACTTTCTAATTCAAGCGAGTTGAGCTATTCTGTTCAGATTTTAAAAATAATATTACCATTTTATTTCATCAATTTAACATCCAATTAGATTATTTTACTGGCAAGAATGACCTGAAACAAACAAAAGAAGGAAATTGAATTTTTTTTGTCAAATACAACTTACATGAAACAAAATTGTGAACATGCTTATCTTTTCTCATTGCAGGCTCTTTTAAATTTTGGCAAAATAGCAACCTTAAAATAGCCAAGTCCATTCATCTAAAAATAAAATGATAAAATTATTTTCTATAAATATTATCTAGTAGTGTAATTGATGGTACTACTCGCATATATGTTAAATATCTTTTATTGGACTCAATAAATTTAAACTCCATAAAAAATATACATATATTGAATAGATGTACGAGTAGAATCATCAATTACATAATAATCTTTCTGTTTATGGATGCATATATTTATTATCAGATATAAAAAGTAACTCAAATAATTTACCTTGTGATTTTGACCATTTTAACTATTCTGTTTCTGATGGAAAGAGATTTTTGTCCTATTACCTGAAACAAACAAGAAAAGGAAATTGAATTTTTTTGTAAAATACAACTTGTATGAAACAAGTTTTGAACATGCTTATCTTTTGTCATTGCACGCTGAATATTTTAAATGTAAGTGGAACGACATCCTCAAATGGCCAAGTTCAGTCATCTAAAAACAAAATACTATATTTAATTTTTTATTTTGAATAATGAATATTGATTTATTTATTGCTGAATAAATATACAGTAATATATTATTGAAATTAATATTTGAATTTTTAATATTAGTATTTTTAAATATTTGATGTCAATCGATTCAAAATTTGTGTAAAGTAATTCAAATAGTAAATATTGAACAATTCTTTGTTAAGAATAAAAAAATATTTATTTAACTTACAATTAATATGCACCTGCACTGTAGTATTCGTCTGCATCCATCCTTGATCTCCGAGCCTTTTTCGTGTTGGCAACTGCTTTTCTCTCAGCGTAAAACAGTCTGCTGTCATCACTATACTTTACCCACTGCACTGCTGAGTGTCCAGGTTCAATATCAAACTCTTTCATGATTTTGAGAAATCCTTTTCGTCCATCATTAAAGCAGCTAATTGCAACAAAAACACCAATTTCCAAAACTGTAAGTCCACTAAAAGATGTTTTTGGCACAAGTTTCCAGACACTGTTATTAAAATTTTCATTAGCGTTCTGAGTAAAACCACCAAGACACCTTTCAAGTAGTTCTGGTTTAGTAAGATCTTGATAAATACACTTGATTTCATCCATAATAGCTGTTGGTATGCTGCTGATATGCTTAAATGTCTTTGATCTTCTGAGTGCTTTAGCTTTTTGCCACGAGCACCAGCTGTCAACTCCTTTAGGACACAAGTGATGTTCTGGGTTTGTATTTGTTGACCTCTTGTGGTAATATGTTGCCCAGATAGCATTAGACATATCTGACACTGAATTACTATGGCTACGAATAGCATTTCCATAATATCGAGTCAACTGGTCTATAGTATTGGATGTTAATCGTCCTCTGCCTCCAATGCTCTTGCCATCACTAAGGACTTTTCCAGCTAACTTTTTCTTCAATTCTCTTAGTCGGTTGCCCATCCTCTTCTGGACATGTCCAACACATTCTTTCTTCTCGACTAAGAGAGTGTCACCATAAGGCTGGGCTTCTGTCACTGTTTTGTAAACACTTGAGTCACCGTCACCAATATACTGATGGTACTTAACTTTATATTTCTCCTCTGAACGGAGAAACATCTCAAGCACACCATTTACTTCCATTTTCCCAGAACTTTCTTCGTGGTTGGCTTGACAATGAGGTTTATGATTTTCATACCACTCTTCATAAGCTGTAGTGCCTTTTTTATTTTCCCATAATGTACATTGGTTACAATAACTATTTTTCACTGATACGTCAATGACTTTTCCAGTTCTATATCCTATGAGACTTCTACTACTCCTTGAAGCGAAGAAAAGTCTCTTTTTTCTCCAAGTGCCATCACCAGAGATTAAAAGTCCTGAGGAATTTTCTGGAGTTTTTGCTACTTTTTCTTTCACAGCAGCATTCATTGACTCTTGAGCTATTTTTGCACTTGCTTCTCTCAGGTGGTTATTAATTTTGTCATGGGCTTTACGCGTAGCTGGTTGTGGTAAATCCATTATGCCACAAAATGTCTCTAAGCCAGCATGTCCATGACCAAGAGCACGAGAAGCAAGCACACTTCTTCTATTTACTTCTGGAGCATTGGCTTGTCTTCCAATTTTTTTTGAAGAATTGATAATGAGATTTTCTTTGCACTGTAAACACTTAACTTCTATATAAAGGCCAGTCCTTGGAAACTGCTTTCAGAAAACTGAAGTTTGCCTTTACACTTTTTGCAAACAACAAAGTCTTCAAGTTTTGGAAACAGAATGCTGATGTCAATGATTCTATTCTTGACATCACAAGATTCAAAATCCATATTTTGCACTTTTTTCGATGAAGCAGATTTGAATGTTTCTGGAGCATCCGGATCCTTTTTTTGATAAAATACATGCTTTCTTTTCTTCGCTCTTCCTTGTCTTCTTTTTGCATAATTTGCAGTACTGTCAGGCAATCTGTCTCGAGGTTTCCTTTTCATTTTTGTTGATTTTAAATACTACTACCTTGGCCTATTATTTACATTATACATACTATTTACACAATATGCACAATTTACACTATATATACCACTTACACTATACAGTTAAATATAATCACTATTTTAATTTATATGTATTTAAAACTGTAATAAAAATGTAAATATTTCTATAAAGAAATTCAGTTATACACATAAACAAAACAAATATATATGAATAAAGTCAACTATAGAAAATATTATTGTAATAATAGTTTGTAATATATTATAATTTTTAAATTAATTTCACGTAACACTATTACTAAATTGAATAACTATTATGTTTTGATACTTTATATTTCACATTATTTTACTTAGTTTTATCAAGATTCAAATGCGATACGTAATTTTACGATTCAAATTCAAAGTCAAATTCAAAAATATCAAAACTGTGGGAACACACACACTGTATGTATGAGTATGGCGCTGTAAGGCCGCGATCACATGGTGCAGAATAGACATGCAGAATAGAGCTTGCGTAATAGAAATAACCAATGAGAAGAAAGTTAGAAAGTGGCAGAATAGCTCTCATTGGGCATTTCTATTACGCAAGCTCTATTCTGCGTATCTATTCTGCACCATGTGATCGCGGCCTAAGCGCACTTCCACATGTAAGCGAATACATGAGAATGCCTCTACGCAGGCGTCAAGTCAGACGAACAAGTAGCAACGAGCAAATCACTTACTTCCAGATCAGTCTAGCTCCAGAGGTCATTGTGCTCAGTCACATTGACCGTGATATAATAAAGTATAATCACTTATATATCTTGTCTTGTATTTTAGACACCTTGTCATCTCTCCTCATCCTGGTTGCCGCCACAAAACTATATAAGTACAGTATTAGGAACAGTTTTCGTAATATTGGCTGATATTTTTGTGATCGTTACCATGACAGTCTCTAAAGTGTAAGGCCCTATGTACGAAAGAAAAAAGAAATAAAGGAATAGAGTAAACTAATTGCTCCAAGGCTCGAATTTAGGCTGGAAGTTACTTAGTTCTCAGTTTTCGAGTATTTTATCTTTATTGACTATAAATTTGAGCCTAATTGCTTTTATTGATTATTTGATTTATAAATTAAATAATCCGTGAATGTAATTAGAAAAATTAAAATTATATTAAAGGTAATTAGTTAAAAAAATTTCCTGCAGTTGAATAAAAAGAATTCTGTGAGCCAATCAGCAGCAAGCTCTGCAAAACTTTTTTTTTTTTTAAATATCAATTGAAAGGAGCAATTGTACCCGGAGCCGTATTCTGTAACTGTCTTACGAACGAGATAGATCTAAAAAATGCTGTCTAATTGGTCAATACAGCTTATGTCACTTGTGAGACACTTACAGAATAAGTAACCCTGCTTATTTTGTGAAAGGGTACAGGTAGAAGAATAATATTTTTTGTTAAAAATAAATGTCTGTTTAAAAATTGTTACTTAAAATTTATACATAAATTTTCATGTACAAATTTTTACATAAATTTTAACGTAAAGAGTAACGTTAAATTGCACGTAAAGATTTTACGTAGTATTCTTCAACCAAATACCTAGTTTGAAAAAGGTGAAATTATTTCAAAAAGTATATTTCTAAATAAAATAAAAGATACAACAAAATATTTGCAAACAACACATAACATTAGAAAAATTCCAGAAATACTGATTTTAAGTAAAATTTGTATTGAACGTCTTTTTACAGTTTCTTATGTAACTCGAAAACTAAGCTTGATTTCGATTTAAATTATTAAAATATAAGTATTTTACAGAAAAAATATTCTTATATAAGAAGCAGAAAAAACTATTCACAAAAAACACATAAAATCGAAAAAATCCGGAAATACTAATTTTAAATACAACCTCTAAAAATTTTTTTCTACATTTTCTTGTATAATTCAAAAACTAAGCCTAATTTCGATTTAAATTATTTTAAAAAATTGTTCTACAGGGAATTTCCTAATAAGAAAGTATATTTTTAAATGAAGTATGCAAAACAGTATTCGCAAAAAACCTCTCAAATCGAAAAAATTCCAAAAATAATAATTTCTAATGAAATTCCTAAAAAAATTTTTTTTACGTTTCCTCATATAACTCAAAAACCTGGCCGAATTTCGATTTAAATTATTAAAAAAAAGTTATTCTACGGAAAAATTCCTATTCAAAAATGGAATAAAAAAAATTTTGAAAAAAACTTATTTTAATGGTACCTGGTCCCCTTAAGACAATCAAAAGAAAAGACTATATAAAATTTAAAATAATGAATATTGTAGTTGTAATACAATTTAATATTAAAATATATATTTTTAGAAAAACTTTGATTAAAAATTATTTATGTTGTACTGTAACTACCTGAAAATTTATCTACTTTACTAATGTAAAATAAAAATGAATCACAGGAAATATATTAATGTACAAATATAAATTTTAAACACAGATGTGTAGATTTACGCATTTATGTGTGTAAATGTTCACACTAAACCGATCATGTGTGTAAAATTACACATAAAATGTGTATACTAATACTTTTACGCACATAAGTGCGTTTTTTTACACACATAATAGAATTTACACATTAAAACGTGTAAAAGTACTCACTATCAGTGTGTGAATTAACACACATGAATTTGCAGTGTAGAACGCTTCAAGTTCAAAGTTCAGCGTGCGAGCGTTTTCGGTCGTGCCTTATATGCGAAAAGCGAAGTTTTTTGCATGTCTTGCATTGCTTCGCGATGCAAGACTCGAGAGCATTTTAGAACTGAGCGAATCGAAGCTCTGAAAGGACCGAGGTGCAAGCCACAGCGGCCAAAGAGCCGCTGTAACAAGCTAGTTTTTATTATATAGTGAATTGAAAATTTTTTTAATCTTCTGTTTTTGCAACTACTTAAAAAACTATGTCTGATATAATTATATTTATACGTTTTCATTTAAAATAAATTAATCAACATTTTATAGAGTTTTATTTTCAATTAAGGGGATGTGAAATGGACACTACACCTGTACTCGTAAATATTGACTATCTTTTCATTTTATTGCAAAATTTTTAGTAGAAAAATTCATTAGCTTGTAGTATGTACCATAAAGATTATTCAGTTAAATTTTCAAACAAATTCATTTATTAGTTTTTAAGATATTTGGATTTCTGTGCAAAATTGAAATATTTTAATAAATAATTTTGGACCCCAAAATTCTTAATAACTAATGAATAAATTTATTTGAAAATTTAACTAAATAATCATCATGGTACATACTCCAAGCTAATGCATTTCTATTCTGGGAATTCAGCAAAAAATGGAAAAAAGTTGATATCTATAAGTAAAGGTGTAGTGTCCGTTTTACATCTTCTTAAGTAAAAATTCTGCATTCAAAGTGCTTTCACGATGTTTTTAACGTAATTTAAATACATTTATAATTTTTTCATTTTTTCTAAAAAAAAATAAAGTTTACTAATATTATATTAACATTTTTTTATTCATAAAACTTTATTTTAATTATAATCTTTCATCACGTTTGCAACCTTTTATAAAGTACACATTGTATTAAAAGAAGTTATTTAAATAATTGATATTTTTTATTGCACATGATTTGTTTTATAATTAGCTTTGTTAAAATTTAATTAATTTTTTGAAAATTATTTAACATTTAAACTTTCTTTTTTATACTTAATAACATCAATTTTTTAGATAAAAAAGTATTTTTCTTAACATGAGAAAGAAGGGAGAGAATATAGTGGGCGAATGCTACGCTTGCATGGTTATAAATTGATTTATTCTATATCTTTGACATAAAATGATATTCATTGGTAGCTAATATAAAATTTTTATCAAATTTAGTCTACATTAATTGGATTTTCTACTATTCTAATTTAGAGTACAAGATTAAAAAATATATGCTTCATATATAAGAGATTGTGAGGTACAATGATATTGCATAACATTTTTTGTAGGTCTAAAAAAACTTTTCAACATTTTTGTAGGACACATCATTTTTTTATTAAACAATACACTCCCGCACCAAGTGCCGCCCTTGTCCTTATCGTTCCTGGATAGACATCTACATGACAATTTCAGACGGGGGGACTGGGAAAACCTTCCAAACTATTTGTAGGACAAAATTACTTTTAAATTCAACTAGGAAGGGGGGGGGGGGTACCTCCTGCTCACTTCGCTCGCCAACCCCTCTTTTGAATTTAATACATAGATTTTATAATGTATATAATCCCTTGTTATAATTTTACATTCATATACTTATATACATTTATACATTTTTTATATTTCAATAATTAATAATGTACACATAATATAAAATATAACATATGATATAAATATTTATTTATACAGCGCATATTAAACGCTGTTATGGTCACCATCTCCAACCGATCTTTCTTTCGCATTATGCTCCAAGAATCACATCCTAACTTCTAAAGGCTCAATTTTTATTTCATTTATCTAGCATAAACAAATATTTTCTTTTCTGTAAATTCCTAAAATCTTTAATAATATAAAAAGAAAAATAAATCTTATGATAATTTAAATCAAATTGACCTGATTTATCAAATTTGGAGTGAAAAAGTTAAAATTTTTAATAAAATTCACAATAAATTAGCTGAAATTTACGATAAATTAGGTAAACTTTACCATAAATTAGCTAAATTTATCAGTATTAAAGAGGAGTTAACGGAGGATTTTGAGAGACTGACAGCAGCAGCGACGAAAATCTTTTATAATATAGTTTAATATAACTTCATTAAACAATGGTATTGTCACGTCTCATGAATGTATCATGAGTTTTCTAAATAAAAACTCTATCTCAGACGGGGCCTACAAAATTAATATGCTATGTTATGTCAGGAGTTTTTATCCTTCCACAACATGTATATATATTGAATAAACGATTTTTCATTAGGCGCTTTTTTTGTTCTTGGGTGATTGTATATATAAGAAAAGAATTCAAAAGATAGAAAAGAATTTGAACAGTAAAATAATAATAAGAAAAAGTTCGAACAAAATTTGTTATTCTAATAAAAATTGAAGTTGAGTAATAGAACTTTCACAAAAAAAAGAAATGAAATTTCTTTAATTTAGAAAATAGAAATAAAATGTGAAATAATAATGATATTTGTAAAAAAATTTTATGATGGCTAGAAATTATTGTTGATATAGTAGACGGTCGCACATTATAAAACAGATTATTAAAATTATTTACTGAAAATTAATAATAATAACTAGAAATAAAATAATATATAAATAATGAAAGAAGATAATAATACTTAAGAGGCGGCCGTATAGTTCTGTCCTTGTCTAATCTAAATTTTCTTTATTACTAATAAATTAAATATTCTCATAGAAAAGTAAGACAACCGCCCAATAGAGCAAAAGACAAGCAAACGATTCTTTTTTATGAAAAAATATGAAATTTTGATTATTTTTCGAGTGAAGTCTGAAACGGAAAAACAGTTGAATCAACTCAATCAAGTTCGATTGTTTTTCCGTTTCAGACTTCACTCGAAAAATAATCAAAATTTCATATTTTTTCATAAAAAAGAATCGTTTGCTTGTCTTTTGCTCTATTGGGCGGTTGTCTTACTTTTCTATGAAAATATTTAATTTATTAATAATAAAGAAATTTAGATTAGACAAGGACAGAATGATACGGCCTCCTCTTAAATATAAAGTATGCAAGTAGATTTAGATTCGCATTATATTCTTTCAAATATTTTCAAATAAAAGATTTTGTTATTATTATGCAGAATATCATAAAAGTTTGTAAGTAGAAAGGGTACTCGAATGGCAGACACCTGCGACATCATACTTTGGGATACGTATTTGCCGGATCAAGGCTTTGGTGAGACGTGTTTGCCGGATCGGTGGTCTGAGGTCCTATATAACGCGGCGTCCCCTTATCGCTCCGGTCTTATCTCGGTTCTCAATAATCGGAATATAAAGAAATAGAATTTGGTAAAAAAAAATAATTTGTAAAATACAATATAAAAATATATCAATAAATTAAAATAATAAATGTTAATGAAAAATAATAAATGTTAATAATAAATAATAAATGTTAATAATAGATATATAACAATGATATTGATAATAAATTATTAAAAAATTATATTTAAAAATTAGTAAAAATTGAAGAAAAAATTTTTTATTATAAGAATAAAATATTAGCTTTAGAGAAAAAATGATGGAAGGGTATAGAAATAAATAGAGATATATTCGATTGATACGTTTATTTTTTATAAAATTATTACAACGACGATACAAGTATATAAGTTTCGGAGTAATACGAATTTGCAAGTCTTACATGTATTTTTTATTTGCATATATTTAAAGTCAAAATTTTTTGTAGCCATTTCTTTCAGTATGGTGAAATAGCGATAAGTTCTTAACGTATATGTTTTTCTCTCTTCCTGTAAAAAAGTAGTAATATTTACAGCTTTAAGTAAAAAGAAGATTTTCTATTTTCTATGAACAAGAGAGTAGTAAAAAAGGCGATAGATATATTTAAAGAAGTTTTTGGTCACTGGAAAATAATTTATGATGTGATAAGATATATTCGAAAATTGATAAAAATTTTCGTTACTATTAATTTCAAGGCATGCGATAAGATAATTATCAAAGAGGGGATGACTAAATTTTGGTTTCTTTTTAAAGATGTAATTTAAAAAGTGAGATAAGAAATGAGAAGATTGAAATTATAAGAAAGTTGATAGAAAGTTTTTTCTCATATTTTTTAGGGACCTGATGTGATAAAAATAAAAGGTGGTGATTTTTTTATTTAAAATAAGACAAAATGTATTTTACATTATATGAGATTCAATTAAAAATACATTAGAATTTATTTCAGTAAGTTCATCGTAAAATAATTCGGAGTGGAACAGCTAATTCAAAATAAACAATATCAAAATAACATCCGAGAAAAACATTGTGTATCGAAGCATCGAATTTGTTTTTTTACATCATTTTTAATTTAATACATATTGTCGTATAATATATTTATCACAATGAGATCATCGTTTTTTTTTTCGTAAATCTGAATCATTAACTAAAACTATTAATTCTTGAAGTATATGATCCTTACAGTCATTAACTTGTTGCACCATACGTTGAATACGATTACATCGTTCGTCGATGCACACAATAGCGTCTTTCAATCCGTAAAATGTGCGTTTCTGCATGATTATGACTGGTAAATAATTTTTTCTTTTCTTGCACTTATTTTCTGCATCATCCTCGTCGTTACTTTTTTTTATCAAAAATAATTGATTTTGTTCCGTAAGATGTGGTGAATGTTAAATCTATTTCGTCGATTTGGATTTTGGTTGGAGAGTAAAGACCTTCAGGTTTAAAATATATACAAATGTCTTGAAAATAATTTTGTGATTGGAACCATTTGGTCGAATCCAAAATCAAACCATATAAATATTGGTTATTTGCTAATTGTATAGATGATACAAAGGATTTATTTTCTTGATTGTAATGCAATCCGACCGTTGTTCTTTTAGTGACTGACTAGAAGATTGTCACACCTCCGGATAACGGATTTTGCTCAAACTTCGGGATAAGTTTTTAGATGATAAAATATGGAAAAAGCTAAAGTTATAGTCACAAACACTTAATGTTACAGCATATCAAAATATTATTTTTTCCCAAAGTTAGAGCGTAATAAAGATTGGATCTAATTTCAGCTTTTATTATTAATTAATGTTTTAAAAAGAAAATTCAAGTCCAATCCTTATTACGCTCTAAATTTGGGAAAAAATAATATTTTAATGTACTGTAACTACTGTTTCGAAAGGATTTGAGCTCAGCTTTAATTTAAAACAAGTTTGAAACTTCCAGCTATCAATGCTAAAAAACTATATGCGTTTAAAAATCTAGTAACTTTTTTAGTGATTTTCTTTAATTGCCTGTAACTAGGGAAATATTGAGTGTTTGTGACTATAAATTTAGCTTTTTCCATATTTTATCATCTGAAAATTTATCCCAAAGTTTGAGCAAAATCCGTGATCCGGAGGTATGACACTCTCCTAGTGAGTTATTAAGCGTATAAGTGGTTGCAAGTAAAGTAACGTTTGAATATGTTTTTGGTATCTCAAGATTTATTTTTCTTCTCATCATAGCTTGAGCCATTTTAAACGAAACAACGACTATATTTTACTTGAAAATTTTTCACACACTTGTCTGTTTCACCACAAACCCGAAAAAGTCGTAAATTTCAGTATTTTATTATTTTACAGTCGACTGAAGTGTCGAGAAACGCTAAGATGTTTCTTAGAGTAGTCGAGTTGCGCGACTGTTGAGGCATCAGAAAATTGTGACTTGACCCTATAGGGTATACGCATATATGGATATGTACTGCGGAAGCGCTAGGATGTTCTCGATAATCTTTTATCTAGCTTAAATATATTTTTATCTCGCAAACGAGCAATGTTAAAAAAGATGCTGGATCGAATATTGAAATTCATTTTGATTGTAAATATTATGCACTGTCTTATTGCGTTACTGAAATATTTATCTTATATTTTAAAATTAAAGCTAAATTTAATACTTTACGACTGTAACTTTCAAGCTATGGTTTCATATCTTTTGAAAATATATTTGAAAACTTGGAAAAAAAGAGGGTCAGAGGTTATAAAAATAAGAGTGCCATAGAAAAGAGTATCAGTATAATTCTAAGTTTCGTTGCATTAGGAAGTGACTTTCAAAGTTTTTTTTCAAAAAATTGAAAATTTTCAAAATTAAAAATAGCATCTAACGATTACTCTGTTGATAATATCATTGTGATGAATGACGATAAAAAAACGGAAAAATTGCGAAGTGAAATTACGCGGTGCGTTGCCTTTTTGTGTATAGGCCAAGAATATTTTCGGCATGTGTACAACGCTGAGTGGTGGGATACGCTAATGTTAATGAATTTGTCAACATTAGCCGGTGAATTAGCTAAAATTTTCGGTCAGCGAACAAATTCGCTCGAGATAGCAATGCTGTATGACCTAGCATTGCGTCATAGTGAAATAGTAGTTGGTGTAGTCGGCGAAATATTAGCTTAACGAGCAAGATCGGTAAAGCACCCATTTTTTTAAATCGATTGCTGAAAAGATACCGTGAAATAAGTGAGTAATTTTTATTATATTTATAAAAATTTTTACTATATATATATATATATATATATATATATATATATATATATATATATCTCCCTATATTATGTAGTTATATAAAAAAAAACCTCCTCTCCTACCCCTTATTATTCCTCCTCCTATTTTGTATGCTTAAGACATCACAATTAACCCCTCAAAATAACGTAAAAATCTGTCTAGGAATGATCTTTTTTGAAAAAAAAGACACCCCTCACTACCCAAGTCACTCCTTTTGCTACCCCTCGTACATCACTCATACACCCCTCAGATAATTTAGCTAAATATACCTTATTTTACTAATGTATTTGTTACTCATTCTCTATACTACTACCACCCTTCCCACTACTATCCCTTCACTACTACCCCTTATTTTTTTGCTCTCCTCCTCAAAAAATCACAAGTCACCCCTCAAAATAACGTAAAAATGTCTCTTGAAATGTCTTTAAAAAAAAAAAAAAAGGATACCCTTTACTACCTCAGGCACCCCTCTACTTTATTTTTTTCTTTATTGTCATTTTTATCAAAGGTACTTGAGCGTCTTTTTCATTAGCAATTGTATGAATACTTGGCTACTAGACAGCTGTTGGATCCGCGGTAGGCTGGTTTTAGGACTGGGCATAGTACTCAGACAGCCTTGTTGAGGTTAATGGATAATATCAGGCTTAATATGGATAGACGCTATGTCACCATGCTCTTGCTATTTGATTTCAGTAAGGTATTTGATACTGTGAGCCATGCTATTCTTCTTAAAAAAATGTCTTCACTTGATGTCTCTATCACAGTTATCAGATGGTTTGCTTCATATCTCTCAGGTCGACGACAGGCTGTTATTGATGAGGATGGTAACACGTCTAATTATCTTACTCTTAACACAGGAGTTCCTCAAGAATCTGTATTGGGGCCGTTGTTATTTTCTATTTATATAAATGATGTTGCTAATGATTTCAATTCTGGCATACAATACCTAATATATGCTGATGATCTGCAGGTATATGTTCATTTTCCTCTTGATAAGTTGGACCTTTTCACGTCCATTATGAGCGCTCATGCTGATGTTATTTCTAATTGGGCTACTAGAAATCACCTTGAGTTAAATGTCAGTAAGACTAAAGCCATAATTATTGGCTCTTATTATTATGTTAATATGTTGTCTTCTGTTCCAACTACTGGTGTCCCACTGAATGGTACTATTATTAAGTTTGAATCGAAGGCTCGTGACTTCGGGGTTTAGCTGGACAGTAAACTGAATTGGAAGGAGCACATCGCTCAGGTTTGTAATAAATCATTTTCATTGCTTTATAGGCTAAATTTCTTTAGAAAAAGCACTAATATTGCATTACGCAAACATCTTATTCAAACATTGCTTTTTCCGCTCATAGACTACTGCTGTCTCGTTTATTGTGATTTGTCGGCTGAACTTGATTTGAGGCTTCAGAGAATCATCAACTCTGGTATTCGTTATGTGTATGATATTGGCAGACGTGAGCATGTTTCCTCTTATCGTTCTAGGCTTGGCTGGTTATCTACCTCTGGTAGAAGGAAATATTTTACCTCATCCTTCCTCTACAAAATGTTTTCGACTACAGCACCTTCTTATCTTTACTCTAGGTATAATTGAAACCAATCTGTGAGGACATTGAAGGGTGCTGTGAGGCCATTGACTGTTCCACCGGCTCTCACTGAATATTATAATGGATCTTTCTTAGTCACTTCATCATTCCTATGGAATGAACTTCCTGATCCAATTCGTAACTCTCCATCGCTCCACACATTCAAATCATCTGCATTGGCATACTACCTTTCCTTAGAGGATGGACCTCTGCCATTACGCTAATTTTAAAATCATGTTTTATATTAATTTTGTTAAATGTATTTAAAATTTTATCACTGTTTTAAAGCTTTTTATTTTTGCTCATTATTATTTATAAAATTATAATCTAATGTATATACTATATTATGTAAATTGTACAACATACTGTACATAAAATAAACAAAAATATCTATCTATCTATCTCTACCAACCAAGTCAACCCTCACTCCATAAATCACCCCCTCGCTCCACAAGTCACCCCTCATGCCCCTAATACACTCTTCATAAAATCATTATAAACCATTAAGAAAAGAATTTTTTAATTTTATATTTAAGAAATACTTACTTAAGGCTATATAATGGAATATATATTTAATACATAGTTACCAATATTATAGATTGTTGATATAGTTATTTTTTAACCATTAACTAATACCTACGTTCCTTAGACAACTTTCCACACCACCCATACTGAGACAAAAAAAAATAAGAAACTTCTACTTCCAACATTTAAACTTACTTTTTTTTGTGTCCAAGCTGTACTTACCTAAAAGTAAAGCACATTTTACTTTGTGCTAATTAGTCATTATTTTGGTCAGAAAAACATTAGAAAAATTTTCCACGTCTAAAAGATTCTTCTTTCAGGTTAGCTTAAATTTGTTTCCTTGTTTTTGTCTTGAGTTGATCTTGTGAAAGTCTTAAGTAGAAGTTTTTATTTTTTTTTATCAGTATAATGAGGTATTGTCAATGGCGCGTTAGGTTTTTTTTTGTTTATAAAGATAAATTAAATATTAAAAGTGGTACCCTTCGCCAGTAGCCCTACATAACCACTTTTAAGGGGAAATCTCATACCGACATAGAGTTCTACCTTGTCTATATTTAAATTATGAATATTAATAAAAATTTAACTATTCATGACTAAAATTCGTAGGAGAGGCACATTCTTAACATGCCAAAGAATTTATTGCAACGTTAAAGGACAATACAAGGGTAAAAATAAAGGCGAAAACTGCTTAATACGATTAACTTTTCAATGTAGTTATGAATAATCGTATTATGCAGTTTTTTTCTTCATTTTCACTATTATTCTGTCCTTTGACGTTGCAATAAATTCTTTAGAATGTTAAGAATGTGCCTCTCCTATGAATTTTAGTAAAAACTTGTAAAATTTTTATTTAAATGCCTAATTCAAATGTAGATAAGGTAGATCTCTGTGCCGGTATGAGGACACCCCTTAAAATAATTTAAATTAAAAAAATTTTTTCACATTTCTTTAAATGTCAAAAGTAAAAATGTTATTGTAAATTCACATTAATTAAAAAGAACAAAATTATAATAATTATTACTTCATTTATTTATAAAAAAGTAAAAATAAAAATTGTATTGTTAATGCAAAATTTTATCTTTTAAACTCTTTATACAAGTAAATAATGTTATATAATTTTTATTTTATTTATTTTTAATATCTTCAATATTTTAAGAAATATAAATTCAATCCTTTTTCGTTTGTTTATATTTAATCATTTATAATATAGATTATATAGCAAATTATAAATTTTTTATATAAAGAGTATGATATTACTTTTTTAATATTTAAATAAATAATTTAATTTAATTCAATTCTTTAAAAAACGATTCTATTCAAATTTATAATATATTTTTAATATATTTATTTCAAAATTATAACTATAGTTATTATAATTTTCTTACCTATTTTATTGTTTCTAATATATATTTAAATTAATCTAAAATAAAATAAATCATGATTAATTAATTCATAAAGAAATATAAAATTATAAGTATTTTAAATTATAATTATATATTATTTTGTAATATAATATTAAAAAATAAACTTAACATAAACTAATTATTTTATAATATAATATTAAAAAATATACTTATCTTAAATTACAAAATATAATAATATTGTATAACTAATCTGGTGAAGGCTAAAAAGAAATAAGTAAATTTTTATTTTGTTTTCAATTTGTTTTAAAAAATTATATTAAAAATTGAAAAAATAACCTTATTTAGAAACATTTCGTTTCCATTAATTAAATTGATAATATCCATTTTTGTTTCATTTAAAACTTTTCTATTTTCAATTCCTCCAATTTTTAAAATGAATGAATTCTCTATTTATAAAATAACAAATATAATATGTACATATATAAATATATAGATAAATTTATAAATTTACTATATATATAAATATAAATTTATAATACCAAATTCTTGCAAATCTCCAATAGTTTTTAATTTTTTGCCTTTTTCTATTTTTAATATATCATTGTCTGTAGAATTTATTACAATTTCTAATTTATAATGACCATCAGTTATATTAGAATAATATTTTGTACTATTATTATCTTTTTGAATGAATTTATTTCGCAAAAATCCTTCAATTTCTAAAAAATTTTTATAAAACGTATATAATATATATATTATAAGTTTATTAATTGAACAATATACTTATTACTCCTTTTTTTATTGGAATTTTATTTAAATTGATTTTTTCTGGATTTAAATTTTTCATGTCAATTTCTCCAAGAGATGTTATTAATAAATAATGGTATAAAGTTAATTCATAAGGCATATTTTCACGATTAAAGCGCATAGCACTTTTCACAGACACATTTTCTATTAATATTTTCTAAAAATACATATTTATTTTAAATAAATATTTTTAAATATTTCAATAATAATATAAATATAATTAGTATTTTACATCATGAAGCTTCAGATCATTTTTAAAGAAATTATAGACGAAAAACGATTTTTAAATAAACAAACTGAAAAAGAATTTTCTTTATTAAAATTTATTATGAATAATAATAATGGTATATTAATTCAATGTAACATATTTTTAATTTACATATATCGTCATTAAATATGTTACATTGAATTAATACACCATTATTATTATTCATAATAAATATTAATAAAGAAAATTCTTTTTCAGTTTGTTTATTTAAAAATCGTTTTTCGTCTATAATTTCTTCAATATAAGCTACGAGTGATATAAAATTTAATTTAAAAATATGTTTATTTTTATTATTAATTTTTTTTTCATGAATGATTATAATAATTTTAATTAATCGTAAATATTACGTAGATTTATCTCTAATTTTTATTTTTGTTTTTAAAAATTCAGATGAAGACATCATTAAATTTTTTTTAGTTAGTGGTTCATCAGGTGATCTTTCTTCATTAACTTTTCTTTTTGACCTTTTACTAATAAAGAAATAAAATATTAAAGATAATACCTCAATTAAAGAATTAGCAGTTCAGAAAAATCTAATATTATTGATATAAGTATAAATGTTTTATTTAATCAGGTGAAACTTTTAAATTAAGATAAATTTCGAAAGCATGAGAAAACAAATTATAAGTATTTTAATTTTTCTATTTTAAGAAGAAGCCTCTGTTGAGATTGGCAAAAATATTATAAACGTATACCTACATTTCAGCATCCCTTACTTCTTTCAAAAACAAAGCGGTAAAATTTTTTTTTGTTCTGCATAAATATTTATATACTGGTTAATAATTGAATAAGTAACCAAAATCTTAATTAGACAAGGACAGCGAATCCGGCCTGCTTCTAACAAGTACTTTATATACAGATATAATTATATACGCGCGTACATTAAGTTAAGATGTCTATAACTTTTCAAACTTTTTATCAAAAAATCTATTTAAAACGAAACACTTGTTACTTTTCTTTCATGCTTAATAATTTTAGAAAATTTTAACTATATTTTATTTAAACTATAATCTACTTATATTTCCAATCTATTTTTCTGAATTGCAAATCCTTTGGCTAAGATAATATTTTATTATCAATAATTATTTAAATATATTAAATGATAAATAATTACTTAAGTTTTTAAGTTAGCCTAGTTATCTACTTTATGAGTTCTACAATGTCGTATAAGATTATCTTTTCTAAAATATCTTTTTCCACAAATTTTACAAATAATATAATTATTTTTAAAATAAGTTTTTAAATGTCTGTTTAAATGATCAATTCTTAAAAATTTTTTTTTACAGTGTATGCAATTATAATTTTTAATTTTTTTGTCCTTTAATATGTCCTCGTAAATATATATTTTTTTTAATATCAAACCACAAATTTCACATATATTCGATTTATTTTTATGTTTTTCTTTAATATGAATAAGCAAATAAGTTTCGTTTGCAAAATATAATTTGCAAAATGAACAAATAGCTACATCTGAGTTTTCTTTTGAATTTAAATCCATATTTATAACTGTAATTAAAAATTACATTATATAAATTATATATTAATAAATATAAATTTTTTAAATAATAATAATTATAAATGTTTAAAAAAATAATAATTCGCTACAATTATTTCATTTATGTATTTAAATACAATAAACATATACACATTTTATAATAATTCTCTTTTGAACAACCAAAAATTAACTAATAAAAATTATACAATTATCGAATAAAATCATATAAAATTTTAAATAAAAATTATCAAATAAAAAATCAAATAAAATCAAATATGAAAAACCGAAAAAGCGATTTTTTAAAACGCAATTTTCTCAAAAACTATATTTTTTTTGTTGAAATTTTTATATGTTTTTATACATAAAAAATACTAACTTTTAGGATAGGTGAGAATATGCAATTTTGCCTTATTTTTTTTAACAGATTTTTAAACGTTTTTTTTAAATTTTCCATTTTAAAGCATTGATACCATGGCGCATCATGCCATTTTTCCAACTATTACGTCTTTTTACAATTCGTTTATGCTTTTATTTAATAATTTATCAAAAATATCAACAAAAAATCTTTAAAATAAACCCTTGATCAAATTTTTTCATCAATTGGAAACAAAGTTATGATTTAAGTTTGAAAAAAAATTTTTTCTGTTAGACAATTTTATTTTTGATCTTATTTGTTTTGTATGCTTGAATGCGTCAAGTCGTTAATAAGAATGCAAAAAGTAAATCGTCGCCATCCAGCAATGGCATATGTCACTCCCTACAAAGTAAATTTAAATCGTGGGCGCAAAATTCAAACTGAATAAAAAATTTTAACTATCAAAAAAAAAATTTCTATTTTTATAAACTTAAAATCATTATAACTTCGGTTCTAATTGATAAAAAAATTTGATCGAGGGTTTATTTTAAAGATTTTTGTTAATATTTTTGATAAATTAATAAATAAAAGCATAAACGAATTGTAAAAAGACGTAATAGTTGGAAAAATGGCACGATGCGCCATGGTATTAATGCTTTCAAAAATATAAATAAGGAATTTTTTCAATTAATATATTTTTTGAATTTTATTATTTAATAAATGAAATTACACAAATATCGAATATCCCCTCTCAACAATCGTTTGTTTCTTCTTCCATTAATTTTACCTTAGTAACATCTAACATCTTCAACTATACCACTTGGCAAGTATCTTCTGATAGAATAAATAACGATCACTATCCAATAGAATGTCTTATTCAACTGAAACTCGAAAAAACCCCTTTTACTCAACACACAAAATCAATCACAAAAATGTAAATTGGAAGCTTTTCACCGCCCTCGAACATAATTATATACGGGTAGACTAAAATCTCATCAATAGCCATAGTAATAATGAAAAATACAATATCCTGATAAACCTTTGTCTTCACGCTATTAAATAGTTGAATAAATCAAATTCAACAACTTTTTAATCTAATTTCAACACTTATAAATGGAATGAAACAATAACTAAAATTAGTCCTGATCAACTGCTAAATCGAAATTGGGATGTTGCATAAAAAATTTTTTTCTCATCCATTATATCCTCTATTGAGAAAAAAAAATAAAGGATAAGTATTTTTTCTTTTATTATAAAAATAAAAATTCAAGGAGATAGAGGCAGTTGAAAATTGATGTGACGTCACGGGTATAGGTGAACTCGTAACTTTATGTACATCGATTGGCGCTATATCCATATATATCAAAATTGTATAAACTTATAATGGCTATAACTTTTACAATTCATCATATTTTAAAAAACGAAAAAATACGGGTCTTTTATTTTTTCGTATTCCATCTTACGGACATAATGCATTTTTTCATGCAAGGTCCCAATTCTAAAACTAAGAAATTGTCACAATTCAAGAATAGAAATCCTAAAGCTCCATGGTGGGACGAGCAATGTTACACTCTTGCTAAAAATAAAAGGAATACTTTTAATTTATTATTAAATAATCCTTATTTGGAAAATCTAAACTCACTAAAACAAATAGAGTCTGTTACTAAAAAGCAGAGTCTGTTTTAAAAAAATCGAAATTAAAAAATTTAGAAACTTCATAGAAGAAAAACTTACACCTAAAATGGACACCAAATATGTTTGAAATACCATACACGCTTTTAAAAACACCAAATTTAGAATAAGTCTTTTCTAACAACGATGTTAAAATTGTTAATAATTAAATTCAGTTATTATAAATTTTTAACTTAAGTTTGAACTTTGTTTTTGAAGTTAATTGAATTGAATGTTTATTTTCTGAATTAGTAAATTTATAAAGTATTTTTAATTTTTAATATAATAAAATAAATTTATAAAATATAAAAAACTATTATTTACTTATCCTCCAAATAACCACATTGTAACTAAAACATTGTGTATAATAGAAAAATTTGAAGCTTACAAAATTGAATTCTAGTAAGTTATATATATTATATCCTGTAGTCATATTCCAGATCTCTGAAAATTTAATACATATAGCTCTAAATTTTTTCATGTAAAAGTAAATATTTTGATTATATACTAATAAGTTATTTCAATGAACTATGCATGAAATATTAATTTCTTAAAAGTAATAATAAATCCAATTGATTAATGGAAATAAATACATTATATAAAGCTTTAAAATTACTTCTTTATATTTTATTTAGTATACTAAACTTGTAAGAATTTCGAGCTGATTTTTTTTTTTTTTTTTTCATTTTTACGGTAAGCGCAGAAGCTGAAAATTTTGATTTACTAAAAATAGGGTTTAATTAAACGCTCTTCAAACCTTTGTTCTCTTCTTAATCACATGAAAAATATGCTTAAAATGTTATCAATATCTATTTTCATATTATATTGATTACCTTTTAAAAGGATATGGTTTCAAAACTTTCGATACTTGATTTTAAAGTAAGCGAAACGCGCTTAAGAAACTGCCGAAGTGTTGACGGAGTAATTGTTTGATTTGATTCTTGCTTTTTTATTGTAACTTATTTTTTATGTAGAATTTCTTAAGATAATGACTATGAACATTTGCTAACAATTGATACGTAAAATTGAATTGTCTAATATTTTCGGATTACTATTAGCATATATAGGAGTATCTAATGTTATAAAATTTTTTGTTTTTAAAAATTTTGTTTATGATGAAGCGTAGTTTAACTTTTATTCATAATAATAAACGTTCTTTATATAATGCCATATACTATTATAGTTTTCTCAGTGTCAATGATTCATTAAGTATAATTAAAATTTATTAAATTTGATAATTAACATTTGTTAAATGAGTTAAATTCAATGTCATATAAAGTATTTATTTTGTTTGAAATGTAAGGTGGTGTGGAAAGTCATATGTCAAAATTATATACAGTGGCTATATATTAATATACAAGACACATTAATAGATAAATAATATATAAAATTAATGAATACATAAACTTAAATTTTAAAAAATCGTACACAATATATAGTGTTAAAAAATAATTTAATTTTCAAAAGTATCGTCATTTAAGTTATTCTAGGAGAACTTAAAGAATAAAAACCAAACTTGATAGAATTCTCTTCATCTTACTTCAGGTTATATTTTTGCAAAATATCTCTTATAACTTAATTTTTATATTATTCAATAGATCAGTGTTATATAATAAAAAATAAGTTGAATAATTTATTTCTACCTACTCTTTTGCTTTTTTCTTCTATTCTTTCTTGACCTCTTTCTTCTCTAAAAGCATTTAATTATTGTTCCTTCTTTATCAGATCTGAAATCCCTATGATTTTATTCCTTATTTTATAAGACAAATGAATAAGTGAAAAATATTGTAACGTTTGGCCTTTTTGCCTCGATTAGATTTTGATATCGTAGGCTTCAGACTTTTAGAGTGAGCTGCAGATGGTTGATTCTCGGAGGCCAAAGTTCAAACTTACATACTAAACTAACCTAATCTTATTAAATTAATAAAATTAATAATAAGAAAGATAAAGAAATAAATTAATTAATCTCTATTAAATATTTGAAAAGAAAAATATAAATGATTGAGAAAAGAAATAATATTAATTAAAAGAATTAATAAATATGTAAATGATACAAAGCTAACCTATCCTTACGTACTAAGTGATAATGTTCGTGAGAGGAAGCAGGATGGATACTGCGGACTGGTGATTAAGTTTAAACACGATAATTTTGGGTTTAGACTTAAACTATCTTTTTCTTTTATGTTTATAAATAAAAATAAAAAGAGTAACAAAATAATTACAACGCCGATTAAATAATACTGAATAACAAAAATAAAAATTATAATTGTGTGTAATAACGTTTCGCACGTTGAAAAAAAATAGAATTTTTTTTAGTTGTCTTCTTGACCGCTGGGTGGCGCTAACTCGTATTTATCGGCTGTAACAAATAAAACAAAAAAAAGTACAATGGTTAATTATATAACAATATAGACTCGGCAGGTAAATTCGCAACCTACTTTATCGGCGGAGTTCGGCGCGGTCGGTAACGGAGCCAGGTAAGGTAATACAGGAAAGCTAGGATGGTAACCCTCAAAACCATGAGTGGAGAAGAGGGGGGAGACTTTTGGTTGAAGACCAACGGAGGAATCTACCCCGACCAGCGATGGTGAAGGTAGTAACTAGGAGTCAGTGTTGAGCAATCCCACCCTTACACTGACGGGTAGATAGGAGACTATGTCGGGCAATCCCACCCTTACATAGCTTAAGACAGGAGTATAGGTAAGGATAACTCCCACTGTGCCGAGCAATCCCACTCTTACACAGAGGAAGGGGAGAGAGTCTGATGCTGGCTCGGCGGCTCGCTTATACATGCTACGGAGCTCGCTATTCCCGTTGCGGAAGTAGCGCCTCGTAGCGGCTGAGCGCAGGTACTGCGTCTAGCGCGCTTTTTGAATCGTCGCAATATATCTAATTATTTAATAAAGAAACATTATGGCTTTCTCTTCATTTTAATTTAAGTTATATTTTTAGTCAATATCTTATATAACTTAATTTTAATATTATTGAATAGAGCGCTTGTTATATATATATTTATATATTAAAATATATATATCCACTTCTTTATTCTATTTCACTTTAGCTACAAATATAACTTTTTATATAAAAAGATGGAATATTTTTATTGTATATATTGCATTAAATTTGTAGTTCATCATCATTGTTTATAATGATTTTTAATAATTCAAAATCTATTTCTCTTATTGATTATTTCTTCAATATATCCTACGATAGAGCTTTCAAATTGATTCTATTTACATAATTAAATAAAAATAATTCGTATATTTGATTATTATCAATACATTATCAGATATTTGATCCATTTTATTCATGATTTATATCCAATATCAAATATATTTTTTAAAAACTTATTTACAGTAAAATATATTAAAAATATATATTATAAAACAATATTAGCTAAAGTGGTTTTTAGGGCTCCCGGCGAGGGTTTCTATTAACAAAAAAAACCTAACGCGCCATAACGATACCTCAATATTTCACACTTTTTACTTTTTCTTGATTCATTAAGTATAATTAAAATTTATTAAATTATATAAACCAAGGGGCGACCAGGGAGCGACCAAGGGGGAGCATTCTCATTAAAAAATAGCTAGATTTTGAACGAATTACATCGTTATTTAGGGAGGGGCCGAGCGACCAAAGGGGGGCTGGATCTTAATTTTTCTTACAACTACATAGATATATATATATATATATATATATATATATATATATATATATATATTCGTAAGTAAATTTTTACATGTGCGATGCGGGTTTTCGCGTCACAGAAAATTTTTTGCAATTTTAGACTTTTTAATTTTTTTTAGTGTGAGAAAAAGAAGGGTAAGTGATGTTAAATTCAATTTAAGAGAAGTCAAATAATTCTGCTGTTGTCCGGATAATCAATAAAATATATTTACAATTTGTTAAAAGGCTATTTTGTTTTTTTTTTATGTTTGAGGGAATTCTATCATTCAAATAGTCCCGCCGCCATACTGAAAGCAACTAGAGCCGAGAAGAACCGAATGCCGCCGAAAGAAAGAAAACAGAAAATAAAGAAAGAAGAGTTTTTATATTAATGCGTTGTGTTAAATATTAGTTGTAAAAGCGAGAATTAGAATTTTGAAAGCGTACGTTATATTAAGACATATATAAACTATTGTAAAAGCGAAATTAAGTAAAAGAGAGAGTGCGTAGATATGTGTGCGAGTGTGAAAGAGAAGGAGAGAAAGAGAGTACGGCCGAGTGATGTACGAGTTGCGCGCGCCGTTCTTGTACATGCCGGACGGAGAGAGATTTAACGAGCATTTTTTTTCATATATGCGAATTTGTCTTTAAAATCATAAAAACAAAAAGAAAACCAAGTTGTAATAATATTAGGTTTTGTTTTAAAGTTAATTGCAAAAAGGAAAGGTTAAATTATTATGTACATAAGTAAATTACAGTTTTTTGCGCCCGGAAATATTGCTAGCCAAGAATTAGCGTGGCGTGAGCGTGCAGAGTTTTATTTCGTGATTAAAATTATAAAGAGTTTGGGCGCGTGATCAAGGGAAAATTTAATAGAGATTTTAATTGCCGAGTTTTCTTTGTATTATTTTCGCGTGTGATTAGTTTTTTTTTTGTATTATTTCGAAATTGTGTGCAGCGTCGTGGAAGTGATATTTATTGCAAGTGTTAGTAGCGTCTAATAGGGTTTTCTTTATACGAATCACGGTGCGTCCTGAGCCTCTACAAGAGAGAAGCGAAGGGGAGAAAGAGAGAAAGCCACAGAATCAACTTCGCCTGGACAGAATCCACTAGGATTTCGCTTCTCTTGACTGTAAGGTAATATTGTCAAATTTAAGCCGCGCGCGTAGTTGCTATCTTCTTCGCTAAAATTAAGAATAAATTTAATGGCGAAATAGAGAAAAACTTTTAGATAACGTTTGTATAAGATATTATTGTTTTACGCCTGATAACGTGGAAAAAAAGGGTATATTAATAGAATAGAAACGCGAGAGTGGAAAATAAAGAAAGAAAAAAAACGAATTTAGAACAACGTGGAAAGAAAGAGAACGGTTGTTGCGCCATCGAAGCGTCGTTGGGTCCGGTAGTGTGAGTGAGAGGGAAATAGAATTCGAGGAAAAGGGGGAGAGCGATCTTCATAGCGTGACGTGTTGTGGTGAATTTACTTTTATTTTATTTATTTCTTAACTCTTTGTATTTCGTGCAATGTGTAAGTAATAGAGAGATTTTTGTTTATGTTAAACGTGTGTAACTTCTTAATTATACTTAATATAAAAAGAAAGAATAAGATAAGTGTTGTAAGGAGAGAGCGTGATAAGAAATTTAGCATTTATGCATGAAAGGAGAGAGAGAGAGAGAGAGAGAGAGAGAGAGAGAGAGAGAGAGAGAGAGAGAGAATTTGTGCGATAAGTCAAATGAGAGTCTTTATATTGTAAAGTGTATGTATTGCCATAGCAGGGTCACGCGTAGAGAAAATTTGTAAGTCAAGCGGAATATTAGTGGCGCGCATTAGTCGGGAGAGAGAGAAAGAGTGTGAGAGCGTTATATGTGTGTGTTGAAAAAAAAGTTATTTAAACAAAAATTTCATTGTGATTAGAAAAAAAAATGAAAGTAGAATAAAACTATTTTAAATCTAATAAAAGAGTTAAATCATTTGTGTAGAAAACATTTTTGATAAATTCCTTGTGTGTGTTTGCCGTGCATGACTTAGTGTTGAAAATTCTAAATAATAATTGTTTTTTTTATTGAACGCGGTTAACGAGAGCTGGTGCGCCCCGAGCACGAGCTGATTTTCGGTCAAATCTCCTCTGAGAGAGTCTAGGCAAGAGAATAGACAGAGTAAAATTATAAATTTTAGAATTTGTACGTTTCGGGTATTTTTGCAACGTCACACATGTACATGTCACATACACACATACACATAAACGCATACGCTCATACACATACACTCAAGCACATAAACACATACTCACATACCCATACACAACATTTGCCTCTCTATCTCGGTCTCTCTATCTCTGTCACTGTTTCTTTGTCTCCGTTTCTCTATCTCCGTCTTTTCGTCTCCATCTCTCCGTCTCTCTATTTCCGTCCCTATGTCTATGTCTCTCCGTCTCTATCTCTCTGTCTCTGCCTCTCCATCTCTCTCTCTCCGTCTCCGTGTCTCCATCTATGTCTCTTCGTCTTCGTTCCTACAACTCCGTTTCTTCGTATTTGTCTATCTGTCTCTGTCTCTCCGTTTTCGTCTCTTCGTCGCTCTATCTATGTCTCTTCGTCTTCGTCTCTCCGTTTCCGTCTTTCCGTCTATGCCTCTCTGTTTCTATCTCTCTATTTCCGTCTCCCATCTCCGTTTCTGTGTCTTTGTCTCTCCGTCTCCGTTCCTACGTCTCTGTTTATTCATCTCCGTCCCTCTGTCTGAAACCCATGATTAGAAAGAATGAATTCCTATCATATTTTTTCATTGATTTAAATAGAATTCAGTTAAACAAATTTTTAATTTATCATGCTGATATGATTTGTATTTAAACAATTTTTATTTAATATATGAAAATTTAACCGATCGACGTCAGGAGCAAGGTAAATTAAGCTCGTTATCAATTAGTTTCGAATATTAGGGCCGTAAAGGCCAAAATGTATTACTATAATCCTTGTAATGTAGCTTATAAAAGTATTTCAAGTCGTAAGTGTAACAACGTCTGTTCTGCGTGTAATGGAACGCCAGATTGTGCGAATAATAACATCAAAAACAGAATCCGATGCGACGATTGTGGGCGTGACTTTTATTCCTAAAAGTACTTTACAAATTATAAAAAGTTAGGAATACTTTCGCGAAATGAAAATAAAATAAAAAAATGTAAAAAATCAATTTTTGATAACATAAAGATTTGTCAAACGTGTTTAAAATCCTACGATAAAACAAAGGGCAAAAAATACGAATGCGGGAAAAATATTGTAATACTTGTAAAATTATTCATGATGTAAATTCATTTTGTTTTATGCCAATTATTAATATAAGTAAAAAATCTTTAAAAAATAGATAGTCACTGGAAAATTGTAATAGTTTTTACGACTTCGAAACGCGACAGGATGAACGATTAGGAGAATCTAACAATACATTTATACACATATCAAATTTATGTATCGCACAGCTTTGTTGTAAATTTTATGCGGAAGAACCAGATTTGCGTAGGTTGTATAGTTTTTGTGGTGTTAAACAACACATTTTCACAGGGAACAAATGTTTAAAGATTTTTATTAATTTTGTCGTCCGTACAAAAAAAAATTTTTCATCTTTTATTTGTATAACGTATAACGCTAAAAGTTTTGACGTCCAATTTGTTTTGAAATATATTTTGGATCATGAGAAAGAGTTGCTTCCTCATTAGATATTAAATGGCAAAAATATAATTAAATTACAAGTTGGTTTAACTAAATTCATTGACACTTTAAATTATATGCCAATGAAATTAGCTAATTTACCTAAGACATTCGGTCTTTCTGAAGGAGAAAAAATGGTTATTTTCGCCATTTATACAACACTAAAGAAAACGAAAATTATTTAGGACCATACTCTCTTTCTTCTGCGTATTCGCCCGACAGTTGATCCAGCGAGACAACCTGCCGCAAAGTTCCGTAGTTCGGATGTATCAAAAGTTTTTAAATTATACAACAGATCCAGAAAAAATAATTCAACATTGTTTGTCAATCAATGAGGAAGTAATGTATGTATCGGGGAAATACATAGAAGAATCTATTTCCTCATTGTCTCGTACCAACGTAGTCATAGCAGCCGATGTTACGGTACAAGCGCGATTAGAATTATATAAATATTTATATTGCTTGGACGAAAGAGTGCTGTATTATGATACAGATTCTATCATATACGTTAGTCGAAATTACGGTAGCGAAGAAGACAAACCACCGACAGGACCTTCAGGTCAAATGATGAACGAGCTCGAGTGCTACGGTAAAAACGCGTACATGGAAACTTTTATTTCAGGGAGACCAAAATTTTACGAAATGCGAATAAAAACAGTGAGCGGAGAAACTTTTGATACATGCAAAATCAAAGAAATTCGTTTGAATTATGAAAATAGTCTAAAAATAAATTTTGAGACTATAAAAGATTTAATTAAAAAATATCACGAGTGTAACGATAATAAGAGCGTAATACGTATAACAAATAACGTAATTCGAAAAACTGCGATTTATGAAGTTATATCGCGTACTAAAGAAAAAACTTGCTCGGTCGTTATGAAAAAAGACGTTTTATTTCTAATGATAAATCATACCATTATGGTTTTAAAATTTAATTTTAACAAATGTTTTATTTTTATAGGAACTAACGAATTTCTTCGACGACATGGCGATGAAGAATGCTGTAGCAATATAAATTGCCTTGTACCAAGATGTCCTTATAGACCCCAATATATACAATCGTTAGAGGGTATAGCCTGGCATAGGGTTATACATAATTTTATTTTATTTTTAAAAAATAATCAAATGACTATGTATAAGCATATGTTAAGGACCGTAGATTTATTAAAACATAAAAATAACATTACCGTTTCCGTATTATTAAAAGGATATTTTCGAAGGCAAATTTGTGTACTGTGCGATCATGAAGTGTGTCGAGATCGAAAATGTTACAGAGTGTTAATAACGAAATGAGACAAAAGCCAAAGACTTTGTAAGGACCTTTATATTTTAAAAATTGTTAACGTAATCGATGAAAATAAGATCGATAGTGCTGTATTTGCAATTTCCAATTAAAAGGTGACAAGATCGTTTACTATGTAGAATGAAGGATACTCGATATCATATACATTACTGTGTAATGCGTGATTAAATTGTTAAACTTGCGTCTGTAAATTTACGTTGAAAATATTTTGTAAAACTAATTGTTAAATAAAATGTATGCTTATGTATTTTTACATCAATGTATTTTTAATGATAAAAAAATAAATTTATAAGTGTACCCAAATATTTTTTATTTCTTTTATTGTTTAATATTTTTTTACAGGTTATTATTGTGATACAATTTTTCTTATAAAAATAATGCTAAATTTTTCTCTTCTAATAAAACACTAAAATTATTTAATATAAATAAAATTATTTTTATTTAAATTATTTAAGAGCATGACGAAGCTGTCCGCCTTCTAATAATATTTCCAATCTTATCTTATGAATAAACAATGCGTTTAATCGAGTTTCTTCGCTACAAAGAAAAAATTTGTAAGATTAAACTCTAGTGCGGACAACTCAAGAAATCCACCAAAATATTATACATACAAAGTTATAATACAAACTTTCAATATGTCGTATTTTAAGGTTAGGTTTGTCGAGTTTGATATCTAATTTCCAATCCAAGCTCATAAAAAAATAACAAGTCCAAATGAATTTTTATTTTAACAAAAATTATTGTACTAATATAACTTTAGTGCGGACAAGTCATTATATTTGTTTAATTTAAGAATTTAAAAAGATATTGATGAAATAAAAAAAGCAAAACTCGATTGCTGCAGCTCCGACATGCCGTTAATATGAATAACAATTTTCATTTAAATCACTTTTTCATATTTTATAAATATATCGATTAATGCACAAATATTGATGAAAATTTACCATTTTATATACTTAGTAGAAAAATAAACTTTATATTTGTATGATATGTATCAATCTTTACAACATGGATCGTTTGGCCATATAGGATAGTGAAATCCTACGACGTCTCTCACAGCTACAAATAATGCGATATGGACACTAGTACCTGTATGTTTACTGGTATAAGTTGAAAAAATATAGTAAGTATTTTCCAATATTCCTTTTTTCATAAAATACGCATGCAAATTCTGATTTTTTGTTAAATTTTGAAACAAATTGCATGCTTGTTTCGACTATTGATATCCCTTGGATGGCAGTGGTATAATTTTTCCCAACCCGCATAAAATTGCTCTTGGGGGTATATCAATGTTAAAAATTGATGTTCTAATTCATAAATACCGCTCTCTTCATTTGCACGATACAAATTGAACTTGATTCCTGTATCGATCATTTTACAATGTCGAGGATTTTCTTCACAAATCAGGCATCGTTTATTTCTACACTTGATTGTTGTATTCATTCGAGACTAAAAGAAAAATATTCTTGGTAAATTTATTTAAAAAATTATTATGAAAATTATTTATTTTAATGTACTTACTTATAATTCTGATATTTTAAATTGTTTCAAACACACAGTGTCAGCAATTTTTGAAGTTTGAGTTTCATCTGTATCAACAAATTTACAATTTGCAGCACCATAGTAATAATATATTTCTCTTCCCAATGAATTATATTGAATATCTTCGTCACATGACTGCACGTAAAAAGACGAAGGAGATGAAAAATGCGAGATGCGTACATTTTTCACTTTATCTATTGAATTTGTGTGATGACGATTTTTAATGTTTAGTAATGGAATCATAATGAAAAAGAAAAACACTTGTGTCGACAACGGTTTTGACGTATTTTTATTTTTTTCAGCTACTTATTTTGACGACTTGTAAACTATAAATTAAGCTTATCTCCCGCAGCTAGTAGGATGTGATGTTTTTCAAAGTTTAGTGTAAACTACGAGCTATAAACTAGAGCTGTTAGTAACGCGATTCGACCCGTAGAGCGACACCACATGGGAGTACTAGGCGTATCGAATAGCTTCCAACAGCGCTGGTCGTGTGCTGCTACTCATATAGCTAGTAGGCGCACGCGCGCTCGTAAGCCTTACCATATTTAACTTGCTGTTTGAGCTGCCGCTTACTCGACTAATATGCTCGATCGTCAACCTTACGAATCCACGTCTAGCTTTCTTATTTCACCGCTAGCAGTTTGAGCGTGCCGGCTGCGGGCCCTCCACACTATGAGGCTTATAGAGACACTGTTTGATTATTATAATTGTATATATATTACTTTATTAAAATATTTATTAGTAACAAACATGAACACTTTGTGGCGTCATCCCATTACTTGTTTGCTGGCAGGCCCTACTGGTAGCAAAAAACAACTTTTTATAAAAAATTATTAAAATGTCGTGAAGAAATAATCGATGCGAGCATGGATCGAATTTTATTTCATTACGCCGAGTGTCAAGACGGATATAAAAACGACGAATTTATTAAGAAGGGGCCGAACTATCTGTCTTTGTCTAATAGCGTTTTTCATCATTTATGTAAACACTATCCAGTATAACAAGAAAAAAATAGCAGCCCCCGCTAGATATTAGTATAATTAGTGAATTTTGTAATAGCAACCAAATTTTTTACCGCATAGTTTTTGACTAATTAGAGACCTACTATCAATCTAGAATATAACCTATCTTTTTTTGGTAGGTCTCTAATTATTCAAAAACTACGCAGTGAAAAAATTTGGTTGTTATTACAAAATTTACTTATTATACTAATATCTAGCGGGGGCTGCTATTTTTTTCTTGTTATACCGGATAGTGTTTACATAAATGATAAAAAACGCTATTAGACAAAGACAGATAGTTCGGCCCCTTCTTAAAGACGGAAACAAAATTGAATTTCTCGAGGCACTGCCTAAACCAGAAGATTACTTAAACGATACCCACTTGAAAAAACTTTTAATCATCGATGATTTGATGCGTGAATCGTCGAATCATATAGTAGTCGACTTATTTACCAAAGGCAGTCACCATAAAAATATCAGCGTATTGTTTCTTACACAAAACATCTTTCACAAAGGTACTCATTCACGAGATATAAGTTTGAATTCTTCGCACATAATTCTCTTTAAAAAATCCGCGAGACCGTGCACAGATTCAACATTTAGCGAGACAAATATACCCCGAAGATTCAAAATTTTTACAAGAAGCGTGTCAGGGTGCAACGGCTCAAGGTTTTGAATATTGAATGATTGATTGTAAGCAAGATACTTTAGATGAAGTTAGATTTCAGACAAGTATATTTCCGGACGATAAGTATCAATACGTTTACTTACCTCAATATACTCATAGCGCATACGCATTAAATTTTTGACAATAAAGGCTTTGTCACACATTGTAGTAATTAAGTTTAGATCGGACTGTGGAAAAAGATACTTCCCAAAGTAGTCGGCGAGATCAACGTTTGCTACAGAACTCTCCGTTTAAAAATAAGTACGTTGCCCTCTTGCAGGAGCTAAAACATTCCAATAAAGTCAGCGCGTTGCATTGCTGCGCTCAGCAGATAGAAAATTAATAAATCACATTTGTGAGTGTGCGTTAAATTTACTCAAAGGTACTGTCAATTTAAAAGAGAGTGAGAAAAATAAATTTAAAAAACATAAAAATATTTTAAGAAAATTAGCTAAAATAGTAAAAATTCTTGGAAAGTAAAAAAACGTACCAAAAGGGAGGGAGTTTCTTACCGTTTTTACTGCAGCCTATACTGGATACGTCGTTCTCGTTGATAATAAGAAAATAAAAATGAAGAGAGCAAAGAAAATGATACTCTTATCTAAAAAAACTGCAACGAATGCAGAGGGAAAATGAAAAAAATAACGATCGTAAAATTACTGATACTAGTGTAGGATCGACTGCACTGGAATCTACTCAAACGGTGAGCAATACGTTATTCTGATTAGGTAATCAAATGAAAAAAATTCTGGATTCTACGACTTATGAAAACGAACAAGAAAAACTGCAAGATTACTTGAAAACGTTACAGAGATATCTATTTTTTATCGACGACGAAAAACGAAAACTTTCGCTTTTAAAAACAAGGGAAGATGAAAAGCAGGCTTTAGACAGTTTTTCAATATTAGAAAGTGTCCCAAATTTATATAAAAAGAAAGCTGAATTATTACTTAATTATTTAAAATCCAGCAAAGATTGCATTACGTGAAACGAAAAAGGGCTTGTATATATAGATGGCGAAAAAAACATTCGAATATCATCGATTTAATAAACAATGCTTTACGGAACAGAAAAAAAGTAAAAGCCGCGGGGAAAAAACAGTTAGCAAAGATACTTCGAGATATCGACACACCGCGCTAATTTGTCGGTAATGATGAATTGTGGGAATTGAACAACGTTAAACAATCTTCGAATAAGAAAATAAAATTTCAAAATAGTATAACATCTAATAAAGACGATAGTGAGGTTAATGACTCGAAAATATTACGTCATAAAAGTGATAATTTCTTTTCGTTTTTAGATAACACAGTTTTATCTGGAATGTGTCCCAACAGTAGCTCTGAAAAAAAGAAAAATAAACAGAAGCATATGTTTTCCTTAACAGCAAAGTCAAATAAAAAATGGTTAACTAATTTTATTTAAAATGGATATTTTAGAAAAAGAATCTTTTGATCCACAACATGAAGCAGGGTTTTCAGGGGCACGAAATTTAATCAAAGTAAATAAAAAAAAAATTTTTTTTGGAAAAAATTAAAAAATGGTTAACGAAGCACGATACATACACTTTACACAAAACTATATGCCAAAAATTCCCACGCTTATATTACAATGTTGACGCTATCGATCAAATATGGAAGGCAGATCTCATACAATTAACATCATTAAAAAATTATGACGGCATCGGCTATTTACTCGTTGTGATTGACATTTTAAGCAAATTCGTATGGGTACAAGCTTTGCGCAATAAGACTTTCCAGGGAGTTACTAAAGGTTTTAAAAAAATAATAGACTTTAACAAAACCCGCTATCCTTCTATGCTTCAAACTGATCGTGGAGAAAAATTTGTTGGAGGGGTATTACAAAAATTTCTTAAAGACAATGGTATAAGATACCGTATAGTTACAAATCCTGATGTCAAAGCGGCTGTTGTAGAACGTTTCAATAGAACCTTAAAAGAACGTACACTCGATTCCCGCTATTACGAGCTTCGCTATAACGAGCGTTCGATATAACGAGCATTTTTGTCTCGCTATAGCGAGCAAAATTCCTACCCTTCTTCCCCCACTACTCTGTACATTTTTAGGGAAATACCTCCTCTTCTTCCCCTTCTACCCAATCTATTTCGTACCTGAATTCAGTAGCATTCAGTGGTGAGGGCCCTTCTCACGCTCGTAATAGCAAGAAAAATTATTCTCAAATTGCTCGTAATAGCGAGAATTGATTGTATGTATCGAGATTTTACGTTCAAAAATACAAAACGTTATATAGACGTTTTGCAACATGTAGTTGACGCATAGAATAAGACACCTCATTCGACTATAAAAATGCCACCAGCTTCAGTGACTATTTATAACGCGAGTGTAGCTAGAAATAATTTAGGTAGACGTATACAGCAAAGACAGCCTGTTCGTAAAAAACCTAAAAACTGGACATTATGTACGTATAAGTAGAAAAAAAACGTTTTTGAAAAGAGTGCAACTAAATCATGGAGTGAAGAAATATTTAAAATATTACGTGTTTTAAAAAGACAGAATTTATTCATTTAAGAGTTACACAACTCGCAGGGAGAAAAAATTTAAGGGTTTTTTTTATTCCAAAGAACTTGTTGTCGTTGATAAAGAAAGAGTAGAGCAGCAAGAGTTTAAAATTGATAAAACATTAGGTAGCAAAGGCAAAGGGTAGAAAAAACAGTATTACGTAAGCTGGGTCGGTTATCCCAATAAATTTAATTCTTGGGTTCCCGCTTTGGAGTTGAAAAACTGTAATAATGAATCAAAACGATTTTACCATTGTACTACCAAGCAACAGTAGTTTAAAATATTTTCTAAACAACGATACTACAAATTATTCAACACTATTGCCTCATCGAGTATAATTGATAGGTAAGTGGGTTGAAGGTACAATAATAACTGACTATAAAGGAGGTAAAGGAGTAAATTCGTTTCAACACGGAACGTATAACTCTATGCACACTCTTATTAATGCTATAAACGATGGTTTACTTAAACTTCACGAAAACGAAGTGTGTGAAAAACTCTCATACAATGAAATAGGCGGTTTTGTGTATTTAAAGCAGTTTTTGAATAAAAAAGAAGCTGAATTCACAGATAATGTTAAACGCATTTTAGGTTTTGAAAATGATACATATGCATTTTACGATACAATGCAACAAAAAGGGACAAACGATACAGACCTCACGCTAAAAGGTAATCAGCTAGCGAGCCTATCAAGATCAACTTTTTGTTTACTCTAATCTTTGCGAACCGTTAATAGTAGGAGATACTCACGCGCCTCTGTTACGAATTGTTAATATTGAAGCAAATAAATTTAATTTTGAATCTACGATAATCAAAAGATTTACGCCTGTTAATTATGTTTCACTTCTAAACAATAGATTTGAAATTGTTGATATAGATATAAGAGATCAATTCATTAAACCTATAGCATTCGAGTTTGGGACAGTGACGGTAGCTTTACATTTAAAAAGGGAGTATTGAAGAAATAATTATGAGCATTCACAATGTATATTATCAACATCAAGTGGAAGGGGGGAGAGGGGTAAGAAACGTCTTTGTCAGTGCACCGCGAATGCGTGGCCATGAATTGGGGTCTTGGTTTTCTGGATTTTTCCGGAGTGCATTACCGGTCTTAGCTAATGGTGCTCATGCTGTTGGTAAGGAAGCTCTGTGCGCAGACGCAAATATCCTTATGGATATTGGTGAAAATAATATGAGTTTTAAAGAATCTTTTAAGAATCTTATGAATAAATCGGGAAAAAATCTTAAACGTAAAGCTGCCAATAAAATAAATAAAATGATGGAGGGATCGGGGTATAATACGTCAACACGCAAACTATATCGACAGTCTTCTCACACTTCTGCTGCGTGACTCATCGCTTCAAAATCGAAAATAAAACGCTCCAAAGTGACTATATATAAACGTGCAAGTAAAAAGAAAAACAAAACAAACAAAGAAAACGTAATATTAAAAAAAGATGAAAATTGATAACAACAAGAAAATAAAAAAAGTTGGTGATATATTTGATTAAAAATATTTTTTTTACATAGTCACTCAGAAGCTTGTCTCAAAACTGAGCTTGATATTTTCTCGCTACCCCCTACACAAACAGCTATAGTATCGAGCAGATGGGTATTTCACAAACCCGCTTCGTCTTTGAGCGACGAGAATCCGACCGAATTCTGTGTCAATTCACAAAACAAAGACTACTTAGATCCAGCGCATATCATGCTCAAAGTGAGCGTAAAATTGATACCGTACAAGAAGGAGACAGACGGCCTCGTAGCATGAATCAATAACTTTTTACATTCGCTATTCAACCAGGTTGATGTATACTTTAATAATGAATTAGTTTCACCACCAAATAACGCATACCCTTACAGAGCATATCTCGAAACTCTCTTAAACTATGGACCAGCTGCAAAACAATTGCATTTAACATCGATTTTATGGGCCAGCGATACCGTGGGTGAAATGGATGAACTTCCCGGCTCAAACAGAAATACAAGCTTAAGAATAAGACAAAACTTTTTATCAAACAATAAGACCGTCGATTTAATAGGACATTTACACTGCGACGTTTTTAATCAAGATCGATTTCTGCTTAATGGGGTCGAAATGCGTTTAAGACTAGTTCGCTCCAAAGATATTTTTTGTTTAATGGATGCTTTGGATAATAATTACAGAGTTTCATATCACAGACACAACTTTACTTGTACGTCGTGTAAAAATAAGCCCGACCGTCATGATTGCTCATGCAAAAGCTCTGAGTTCAACTACAGCCAAATATCCTCTTACGCGTAAAGAAGTAAAAACCTTTACTATGCATAGCGGTATAATAAGGGAATATTTAGAAAATGTTATTCTCGGTTAGCTACCGGAAAGAATTATAATCGGATTTGTTGATAACAAGGCCTTCAACGGAAACAAAAAATTCAATCCTTTTAATTTCAAAAATTATTCGATAAACTTTTTGTCTCTTTATTGTGACCGACAACAAACACCGAGTAAACCCTTGTAACCACAGTTCGATGAAAAATCACCTCAATACATAGAGGCATATCATACATTATTCTCAGGTACAGGGATACATTTTATGAATGAGGGAAACAATATTGATAGACAGGATTACGCAAATGGATTTTGTCTTTTCGCTTTCGATCTTACGCCAGATCTTTCAGCGTACTGCCGGTCACTGGAATCTTGTAAAAAACGGTACAGTTAGAATAGAAGTATGGTTCGTAAGGCATTATCGAAAGCCATAAATTGGGTTGTTTATGCAGAGTTTTATAACGTATTAGAAATAGAAGCTGCCCGTCAAATCGTTGTTGATTATAACTCGTAAACATCTTCCCCCTCTCCTTCACATTATCGCTTCAGGTAAATAAAAACATAACACAAAATAACTTTTCGAACTATCAGTCTGTTTGTATCCTTTTTACAGTCCAGTCGTAATCTCTTCGCCAGCATTATGGATGAAATAGATTATATAATCGATATTCAAGCATTTCACGATAAAGACGGAGATTTTTTACCGAAAGAAATCGCTGTTCTCGGATTTGAATGTAATTTCGTCTCACACAGGATGATAAAACCGCCTTACAGCTGTTCAAAATTAACAAGAGGATTACTAGCAACAAACAGCTGACTATCGTGTTTTTATCATGGGATCGCGGTTCGACGGTAAGTCAAATCTAGATGATGTATATAATGTACTACGTGAAGTCGCAAGGAACGCAGTACGTATTTTCGTGCAAGGCGCGCAAAAACAAGAGTTACTTGAACGAATTCTTTCTCGACAGATTATTAATCTAGAAGAATACAACTGTCCCTCCTTCAAAAATTTACCACGAACAAGCAATCATTATTGTTTCTATCACGGTATAACAGGAGAAAATTTTAGCTGTGCTTTGACTCATGCATACAAGTTAAAAGCCTGGCTCTTGAAAACAATTTATATACCGATACAAAAAGAAGAATCAACAGACGAGCCCGACAGTCATGAAAAAAATTAAATCAACAAGATTCATAATAAAATTGAAGAATCAGATCTAGGCAACGAATCATCACGGACAACTGTCTGCTCTACCCCCACTACTGTCATTGAAAATTTAAGCACCAGTGAGAACGATATTACAGAAGTAAAAATCTACGATAATATCAATGATGAACTCGTTGCAAGTGCTAAAAGATCTTAAAAAAATTCCTGCCAAGACAGTGTTTGTGTTTCCTGCAGACAAGATTCCTCTAATCTAGGAAAAATCGTGTACCCTTGTAGTTAATTTCGATAAAAGCTCAAAACCAGGATCTCATTGGGTTGCAATTTACGTCGATTCCAATGGACAGGGGACTTACTTTGACAGCTATGGATTACCCCCAACCGTACCAGATCATATTGATTATCTTAGAAGAAACTGCCGAGTGTACGAGTAGAACATACAGCAACTGCAGAACCTCAATTCTGATGTATGTGGGCAGTATTATGTCGACTTTTTGTTTTATATGCCTCATAATTGATAAGTGATTTTTATCCGATACAAAGGATAATGCTAGATTAAGCATTATATTATTTAACCGAATCATGAATGTAAAAAAGAAACAAAAAAATTAAAAAAGAAATTATATGTACCCAGTGCAATCAAGTGTCTAAACCAAAAAATATTATGTAATGTATGTGTGTGTGTGAATAACTTTCAATATTTTTTGATTTTGTAACCATACTTAGTTGTTATTAAGACACCATTAAAGATGGGTCAGACACCGAGCTCGGGAAACGCTGGCGATCGCACTCCTCTAATCGGAAAAAAGACAGTAGAAAGTTAGAAAATCAAATAAAAGACTCACAATGGAAACAGTATTCACAAAAAATTTCTACAAACACATACTCTATTACTGAAAGGAATAGCTACAAAAGATTTTGACTTTAAATATATGTAAATAAAAAATACATGTAAGACTTGCATATTACTCCGAAACTTATATACTTTTATCGTCGTTGTAATAATTTTATAAAAAATAAACGTATTAATCGAATATATCTTTATTTATTTCTACACTCTTCCATCATTTTTTCTCTAAAGTTAAAATTTCATTCTTATGATAAAAAACTTTTTCTTCAATTTTTACTAATTTTTGAATATAATTTTTTAATGATTTATTATCAATATCATTGATATATATTCTTATTAAAATTTATTATTTATTATTAATATTTTTTTTTTTCAGTAATATTTATTATTTTAATTTATTGATAAATTTTTACATTGTATTTACAAATTATTTTTTTTTACTTAATTCTTTTTTTTTATAATTCGATTATTGAGAAGCGAAATAAGACCGGAGCGATAAGGGGACGCCGCGTTATATAGAGCCTCAGACGACCGATCCGGCAAACATGTCCCCCTCAAAGCCTTGATCCGGCAAACACGAACCCCAAAGTATGACGTCATAGGTGTCTGCCATTCGAGTACTCTTTCTACTTTTCATTACGATTCTTATAATTATTGTTATTAATCACTTAAAATAATAGTAATAAGAAAGAAGAAGTACGACTTAAAAGTAAATGTCTGGTATATGAGAATATACGCACGCGTAAGCATATAAAAATATAAAAAATTGCATATACATGTATATGTAAATTTGTTAACAGTAATTTAATTTAATAAAAAATTTTTCGTTAAATGTAGTGTTTTTTCTTAAATTTATAAAAATGTTGTATTGACTTAAAATTAACGCACTTAAAAGTAGGCCAGAGCGAATTCGAGTACGGACCGAGAAGTGAAAATGTTATTTTATCGTAAATAAAATAATTATATTGTTTTCAAAAGAAATTGTTATCGAGCGCAATTTTTATACATACATGATTGTATAATAGATGTTTTTTTCATGAAATTCGCCGTCTTTTAAACGAAAAGTAAGGCGTTCCATTTTAAGATCAGGCTGAACTATCTGTCTTTGTCTAATGAAGTTTTTCATTATTATAAACACCATCCGCTGTAGCAAGAAAAAAATAGTAGCCCCCGCTAGATATTAGTATAATAAGTAAATTTTGTAATAACAAGAAAATGATTTCATCGCGTAGCTTTTGAATAATATGAGACCTACGAACAAACTAAAATATAACCTATCTTTTTTGGTAGGACTCATATTATTCAAAAACTACGCAATAAAATAATTTGATTGTTATTACAAAATTTACTTAATATACTAATATCTAGCGGGGCTACTATTTTTTTCATGCTACAACGGATGGTGTTTATATAAATGATAAAAAAACGCTATTAGACAAAGACAGATAGTTACATCCCTTGTTAATAATTAAAAATTTTATCAAACAAGTTGATGCTTGTCGATTTTTAGCACTCACCAATTTGACATGTTTAATGGCTGCTGGGAGCTAAAACTACCGTTTTCCAACATTTTCATAAATAAACAATTTGGTCGTCTTCGTGTAACGAAGCCACACACAAAAAATTAGCTTGATGCTCATCATTTTTTTAAAAGATGAATTTTGGTAAACCTTTTTTTGTTTTATTCTGTTTTGAGCCCTCTTCAATTCAGTGTAAGAAATTTAAAATAAAAAACTAAAAAATGGCTGATATTTATGCATTTTACCAAAAAATGTACTTTTTATGCACATGTCTTTTTTCCAAAAAGGCCATCTTTTTTTTGCTAAAATTTTTTGGGCTAATCAAGGACCAAATTACCTATCTAATGGTACCTGTTTGATCCTGTACTTTTTCTTTGGAGCGAGAAAACAATTGACAAATTTTATTGTTGAAAAATGCTTGTATATGGGGATATCCATGGAACTTTTTAATTTTGAAAGGGCGACTTCAGAATAATTCAAAAGTCTATTATACAAGTTTCTGGAGTGGCATACACTTCAATAAGGGCTTACATTACTCGTTTCTGTGAGTAGAATATGTAATTAAATTTTGGTATTGATTGAAAAATCGGTCATCACGGAACATAATTTTATACGCCAAAAATTTTTTTACGTGTGTTTCTTGAGCTATAAAAAAATGACCGTACTTTCGATCATTCTCAAATTTTCTGAGCATAATAAATATAGTAAAAACAACAGTTTAAGCCTACCCTGGTACATGTGCCCCTCTTTAGGAAGCTCTTTGACTATTTTCAATGTAGGTGAGATTTTTAGGTGAAAAGATTTTTCGGTCATTTTTTATAGCTCAAGAAACACACGTAGAAAAATATAAAAAAAGTATCATTTTTGGCGTATAAAATTATGTACCGTGATGACCGATTTTTCAATCAATACCAAAATTTAATTACATATTCTACTTACAGAAACGAGTAATTTAAGCCCTTATTGAAGTGTGTGCCACTCCAGAAACTTGTATTATAGACTTTTGAATTATTCTGAAGTCGCCCTCTCAAAATTAAAAAGTTCGATGGATATCCTCATATACCTTCGGAAGTCTTAAGCAATCTACATTCAAACGCTGTCGCATGCTTCGCTCATAATTTATATACATTTGTATGTATGTATATACTATCAATAGTGATATATATGTGTGTGTGTGTGCGTGTGTGTGTGTGCGTGCGTGGGTGTGTGTGGGTGCGTGCGTGCGTGTGGGTGCGTGCGTGCATGCATAAATACTTAATGGAAAAAAATAGCTCTATTCGTGCATATCCATATTATGTATGTTTCGATGTACAAACCATAGGAGACCAACTCGCGGACAAATACATCGCGTAACCAAAACAGAGAAAGAAGATAGTTATTCTTACGACTGATTTGAAAGATACTTCTCGGTCTTGTGAAAAAGTAAACAAAACTGTGCAATTACAATGTCCGAAATTTACTCTTCCAAAAGAATTTCATGACCCGATTTTTTTCAAATGCATAAGTAGGTAGTTTATAAGAGCAGTAATTTACGTTTTACACCGTTGGAAGATTTGGCCAATAATTTGACACAACTTTATCCAGATTTAAAGATACTGCCATCTACTAATGTATGCATAAATTGTTATGAACGCATACAAAAAATGATTTTAAGTGACTTTGAGTCTACATCTGAAAATGGAATCACTGAACTTTTTAGTGGAAAAGATTATGATTTTATTCCAAAGACACTCGAACGAATAGAGGAATTAAATGAGAGTTTTAATATAGTTTTACCTAGATTCGTTTTACCCCTAAAAAGAGAAACTGTAATACCTGAAAATTTGAGGGAAAATTACGTATCTGAAAAGAAAAAATCCTTAATTTCAGCTTTTTCTGCTACTGTCGGAAGTATATTAGAAGATGCGTATGGAATTTCAGTTCAATCAATAGAATTGGACAAAAGTTCCACTGAAAACTATTGGGATAAATTTGTAAAAAATTTTAAATTGGCTTTATTTATTGGAAAAATGCGTCTTTGAAATTATTTTACTTATAAAAAAGACGTAATTTGGTTACTATATTTCCTGAACATAAAAAAAATGACGTCTTATTTTGTTCCTATCTAAGACACGACCAAAGACGTCTTCAAAGACGTCTTTCAAAGACGTACTGGAAAGACGTCATTATTTGCAACAGGGTGTAGTGACGATATTAACAATAAATCTCAGTACTATCAGGTTTTGAGTATTTTTTACCAGGAAATATTTTTAAATTCTTTATTATGTATCTAAATTAATTAAAAATTAAAAGTAGCATAAAAATCATTTGTAAATATTTTCCCTTTTACGGCAAATAAACACAACTTGCGTATAAAATTAGGAACAATATAATTGAGGTAAATAAATGTTTAGTAATAACATAATGAATTTACTTTTCCATAATCACATAAATTTTTTGAAAATTAAAAAAGTAATTTTATTTTTCTGTTTCTCATTTGTTTAATTTTTAGGTTTATTAGTAGATTTATTAGTGTAGTTTTTTAACTATTTGACTTTAAATATGTCCTAATAAATCCAAAAATAAAAAAAAAAATAATCAAAGATATTAAGTCTTTAATAACTCTACGTAATAAATCGCTGTGCTCGGGTCCAGCTTTATGTATACGTTAGAGAACGGAGAACCGTACACGGGTGGCAGGAAGTACTTTTCAACAAAATTTTTGGTGATAAGAAATTCCTCCGCGATAATTTTTGTAATATTTTTCTCAATCATTTTCTGCTAAACAGAAAATCGCAACTGTTCCTTTTCGCGAGATATAGCTATTTTTTAATAAAATCGTTGAACTCATATAATATACATTTGTGAACACTATTAACTTTTGAAAATAAATATTTTAATAAGCTAACTGTTAAATATAATAAAAAAATATTTTAATAAATAAATATAATAATATAATAATAATTTAATAATATATTTTTTTGAATAATTAAATTAAAAAATATTTTTTTTTTAATAATGTTTCATTTTAATAATAATTTTTTTTAATAAATATTTTAGTGTGCTAGTTGTTTATATTTCCAAATATAAAAAAAAATAAAAAAAAATGTAAAAACAATAGAAATAAATAAAAAAAAATTGTAAGAAAAAAAAGAAAAAAAACAAAATTTGTGAGAATAAAAATATTATGAAATAAAACAGTTTTTGTTGACTTATTTCTAAGTTATTCATTTTATTTTATTTGTATCAATTATTTTAATAAATTAATAATGTTAAAAAATGTATGATATATAAATGTATATTATATATACAAAAATAACTATATCTTGTGAAAAGGAACAGCTACGATTTTCTGTTTAGCGGCAAATGATTAAGAAAAATATTATGAAAGTTACCACAGAGAAATTTCTTATAACCAAAAAATTTTGTTAAAAAGTACTTCCTGCCACCCGTGCGTAGTGAGCGACTACACAGTTTATTCGCTGTGTTCGCCTTCGGCTTTCACATTCATTGAATGCGAAGAGTCGGAACAAGCGACAAAGCAGTTCAGTCGCTGTGCTTGGATTCGGCGTTCTGCATCATTCAATGCGAAGAATGGCCGCAAGCCACAACGCAGCTCAGTCGCAGTGGTCTGCTCGTATCAATGTAATCATCCATACAGAAAGTTTGAATGATTGGCTGCGATATTATTACGTACTCTCATATTGCGATTTTCTGTCATTACTAGCTACGAATTTTGTCCACATCATTCACAACGATCAACTCCGCAGCACCAACGAAGATAGACGCTTATAGAAGCGTACTTTAAATGGGTGGACAGGGGCTCAAAATCTAAAGCTTATGTCTTCCAGCCACGTGGTGGCGCTACTAAAATGACATGTATTTCTATATCTATATATACTGATGTTTTCATATATATATATAGATATACACGTAATGTTAAAGTGTCCTCCAAAAGCAGGGCCGCCAAAGTTAACCCAGAAGTACTCTTCTATAAGCGTCTATATTCGTTGGCAGCACGTGAATTCGGCTTTTTTTCAGTGTACAAAAAGACATTTTTAGAAATATAGTTTATAGCTTGCTTTTTGGCTTGCATTTGAGTAAATCGGTAAATACAAAAATTTGAAATTACTGTATCTCATCAGTGAAAAAAAAAGATATTTGAGAAAACTCAACAGCATTTAAAAGTCAAAAGCTTATACTTTTAGATGCACATAGAAGTTTTCTAAAAAAAAATTACATTATGACTTTACGCAACCTCAAATATGGCGAAAATCAGTATTTTTTACACTTTTAGGTTAGAATATCTCGGAAACCTGACGCGATAGAATAATTCTGCGGCGAGATTCGGATACAGCACACCAAAACCCGTTAAGAAAAAATATTCTAGTTTCTGTTAAATGACTATAGTTGATCTATGAATAAGAGTGATTAAATAAACATACTCTGGTGAAAAAAACAGGTGAAAAATCCCCTGATTTCTCAGGTGCTTTATCATGCCAAGACATTATGTAACGATTTGTTTTGTTTTCACACGTTTCAAACCATGCTTAGTCGATTTAGATCAATTTTTTTTAAATTTTGAAATTTTTGAACTTAAAAATTTTTATGTAAAATTAGTCAAAATTTTTTCTAAGACCAAATCATCTAAAAAAATTTCTAAGTAAAAAATTTTCAAAAAATTTCAAAAACTGTTCAAAAACTGAATTGACTAAGCATGGTTTGAAATGTGTAAAAACCAAAAAAATTGTTACATGATGTCTCGGCATGATGAATCACCTGAGAAATCAGGTAATTAATCACCTGATATTCAGGGTAGGTACTAAAACCTCGTTTTTGGCATTTTGTTACTAAAGGAGGCTTTTAAGAAGGGGCCGAACTATCTGTCTCTGTCTAATAGCGTTTTTCATTATTTATATAAACACTATCCTTTATAACAAGAAAAAAATAGCAGCCCCCGCTAGATATTACACTGAAAAAAGTTTTCACCTTAAAAACTAGTGCTAAATAATAGAAGGTTAACATTGCGTGTTTTATAATGAAAAAAACCATGACAGTATCATTTTAATCAATGCTAGTTTCACTATTTTACCTTCTAAGGTCCAGCACATTGATTTTCAATGACTAGCACGGTTTTTTCCAGTGCCAACATCAAAATTTCAGTTCTGCGCATTAACAGAGAAATTCTTAATGCATGGTATCAGTTTTTTCACAAAATCAACTTATTGCTATCATAAATAATCTTTCGAGTCAGTTATATTTTATTTATTTATACATGTATGTATGTGTGTATATATATATATATATATATATATATATCTGTGAAAACATAATGACAGAGTTTTATGTTCAAAGTTCAACAAGATTTCTTTTTCAAGAAGAGTTATTAAGTTATTTTAGTACGAAATTATACGTGAAAACTGGTCGAAACGAACTTGCAATTTTTTCTCATTTTTTTTATGTAACTTCTCATAAAAGTAACATAGAGAAGCAGTACTCAAAATAAAGCTGAAGATTTGTGCTTTCAAATGCACGTATTGTGATAATCCAATAAAATAATTCTCTATGCGAAAAATTTGTAGGAAAAATGCAGAACATGAGAAAAATAAAATAAAGTAAATAAATTTATCAAATTAATTGATTAATTGATGATTATAGAGATATTAAAATGTCTAATTAATTGATATAGTTATATTTTATCAAATCTAATCTGATCATAATAAATTCCAGTAGCCTAATATTTTTAGGTTAGAAACTTTTTATGTATATATATCAACGAAAATAAAGTATCATTTATTTAAGGTAATTTATATTTACACTTGAAAAGATTTGTTAATTCAGTGAGATTCCACTCATTTAATATTTTTTGTATAAAATCATCCATTTGGCACTTATTTCCTATGCAATAAATAGAAAAACTTTAAAACTTTACAATCGTGCACACTGCTACAATCGAAAATTCGTTTACACAAACATACACCAGCGCCGTTATTTAACGTGCTTGGCACCCGAAAAAACCGTGCCAAAGGTGGCACTGTAAATTCACGCGTCAGTTATCGAAAATAAATATTTATAGCACTAAAAAATACTACACTGGTATGAATTTTATTTGTGCTGTCAATAGAGCGAAAAAAATTAATGCCATTCATTACTTTAGAACACACTAGCATTGGAATTTAAACATCTAATCGAATTTAGCATTAGTTTTACTGGTGAAAACTTTTTTCCGTGTAGTATGATTAGTAAATTTTGTAATTACAAACAAATTTTTTTACTGCGTAATTTTTGAATAATTAGAGACCTACCAAAAAAAGATAGGTTATATTCTAGATTGCTAGTAGGTCTCTAATTAGTCAAAAACTATGCGGTAAAAAATTTGATTTTTATTACAAAATTTACTTATTATACTAATATCTAGCGGGGGCTGCTATTTTTTTCTTGTTATACCGTATAGTGTTTATATAAATGATGAAAAACGCTACTAGACAAAGACAGATAGTTCGGCCCCTTCTTAAGGATTAAAATATTGCAACGACTGTGAAAAAGTGTCCATATGTCATTAAAATACTTCTATATGTTGAACATTATTTTTTTCTCTATTTCATCATAAAGGGTAGATTGGATTTAAACGATGTAGTAAATTGTAAAATATATAATGAACTACGAAAATTTCTTATTTTTTCATAATTGTATCATAAAAATATTTTTCAATGTTAAAAACTTTATATACTCTTTTGGGGTAAGATAAACTTAATCCTAAGTTTTTATGAAAATCGATTCTATCCTGCATCAATCCATCACTACAATTTGAATTCCAAGAATCCGCATCAACGCGCCACACTAAAATTTCTTTTCTGTGTCTTTCTTTAGAAATTTTATCATGCTTCAATTCTTAAAAACTCAATAAAAATGATCAAAATCCCTTTAATTTAAGCACGAAATACACCAAAACTTTCTTCTCCTTTTATATATTTTAAGCTTTCTTTTCTTTTTTTTTTCTTTCTTTTCTTTTTATTTCTTAACTTTTCTACATCATCAGCCACATCATTTCATCGGAAACAACTAAATTTCTTTCTCATTTTATAAATATGAATTATCTTAATTACGATATCTATATATAAGGTTTGTGTATCTTCCACTATCTTGATTTCTCTTGTGCCTATTTCCCTAGACAAGATTTTGTAGAAAATCTCTTCGCATCACTGCTACACAAATGCATACACAAAATGCCAAAATATTTACGCTTAAATGGGTCTTTTTTATGTTTCATACACATTAGAAATACTCTCATTAGGAATAAAATTTCACATTGCGTAAACATAAAAATACAGAGGCACATCGAGAAAAAAATATATTTTATATTCTATATTCCACTGTAATTGAATCGCACAGTGAAAAGCGTGTGTATTATACACTTAAGCTCATAACCTATTGGAACATTAGCTTTCTATCCATTTATAAATAAATAAAGAAATAAAAATAATTATAAATAAATATTTATTAATATAATGAGGTAAACTTGTCAGTGCGTGGTCGTCTAAGGATGATACATACACTGAAAAAAAAATTTAGTGATTTCAATAAAAATTTATTTTGTTCAACTACATGGTTTGTTCCAATACTCTCTAACAAATATTCATTTGAACCAAACCACAATATTTAGTTGAATTTAATAAATATTTGATTACTTTAAATAAAATTTTCATTTTTAACAATTAAATATTTCATTGAAATCAATTTTTCATACTCTCAAAACAAGCAAATATTTATTTAAACCAAATAAATATTTAGTCAATTCAACTTGATAATTTGTTTGAATCAACTAAATATTGATTTGAACGAACTAAATATTTCATTAAATGGCAAATCCTATTCTTTTAAAACAAGTAAATATTTATTTAAACCAAATAAATATCCAGTCAATTTAACTTGATAATTTATTTAAATCAACTAAATATTTATTTAAACGAATTAAATATTTACTCGAATGGCAAATCCTATTATTTAAATCAAGCAAATATTTATTTGAATCGAATAAATTTTTAGTCAATTTAACTTGATAATTTATTTAAATCAACTAAATATTTATTTCCAAAAACTAAATATTTCATTAAATTGCAGAGCCCATCCTCTCTAAGCAAACAAATATTCATTTAAAATAAAAAAATGTATTGATTCAAAGCACAAAATTTGAAAATTGAGCTTTGTAGATCGAAATGAATGTTTGTTTGGATAGATAAATTATTTAATTATACCAAATAAATTGTGTAGTTTTATCAATAAAACCTTTGATTCTACCAATAAAATATTTCTTTGAATTAACAAAATATTTGGTTGAGTCAAATAAACTATATGGTTTCATCAATAAAAGATTTCTTGAAAATAAAAAAATATTTAATCAATTGACTTATTAAGACTTCTGATATATATATATATATATATATATATATATATATATATATATATATATATATATGTGTGTAAGCTTCGTGCACATACTCAATACTGCTGGTAAGAAACCGTTTCGTGTCGGTCACTGTAGGTAGACGACACGAGCTTTAGAAGAGAGAGAGACACAGATAGAAGATGGAGCGTTGACTCTATAAGATAGAACTCTATACAAAATATTGTTAAACTAAGATAGTCTAAGATAAGTGAATTATTGTTAACCTTGTGATTGTTGAGAGATCCATTAAGCAATAGGCTTGATTGTTGATTCTCTTATTTTTAGGTTAGTTAACACGTGCTCCTTGTAACATTGTATATAATATATGTATTAACGGTAGGCTGGAGTAGAACCTGATACCGACCGAGTAACAATTGAGTTGTTTGTTATTTACTCAAGTTTTAATCGGTGTATCTTCAAACTAAAGGTCGAGTGCAAGAGATATTATTATTATGAACATCTATGCACAAGAAAAAAAATATCTACCGGTTTGTTTTTGAGAAAAGTAAGTAACGCGAAAATATTATAAACATAAACTTTTACTTTGGCGTTACTTACTTTTCTCAAAAACAAACCAGTAGATATTTTTTTTCTTGTGCATAGATGTTCATAATAATAATATCTATTGCGCTCGACCTTTAATTTGAAGATACACCGATTAAAACTTGAGTAAATAACAAAAATGCCAATTAGACAAGGACAGCGAATCCGGCCTGCTCTTAATAATAAAACTCTTATTTTTAGACGAATCTAATCGCATTGCTGAATTAAATCAATTCCTTATCTTACTAATCAACAATCATTTATTCGGAAAATGGAAAAATTAAAATTTGAATTTTCAATCATCCCAAAACTAGAGGATACGAAAACAAACATCTATGGTTTAGTGTCAATTGTAGATACTGAACAAAATCAATTTATAATGCCAAAAGAACTCCAACCAATGAGTTTACATGAAGAATTACTAAAAACTGAGATATTTAAGATGGTAAAAAATTCTATAAAGAAAAGACATGAAAGGAGAGCGGTGTGGATAACTCTTACACCTGAACTAGAAAAAATCTACTTCAAAGATAAAAATATACAATTTAATAATTACTTGCTAGAAAAAGTAGAAATTGAAAAATCTACAGTAGGCACTCACGATGTGGCCAAACCCCAAAATAAATTGAAATTAGTTGATAAATTCTCAATTGAAAAATTTTCAAAAACGACAACTACCCTGGTAGAAAATTCACCATCTCAAATGGTGAAAAAATTAACGATTGGCCAACTTTCTTAGTCAATTTTTAGCCAGTCACTGGTAAAAAGTTGTCGAAAAAATGGTGAATAATTTAATTTTAAAGTTGAAAGGATTGGAATTCAATTATTAAAATTTACATATATTTATTATATATATATATCTTATTTTAACTAATATTCGATTTTCTTTTAATGTAATTATATATATTATTAATTGTTTCATAAATAAGTTATTTGATTTATCACGCGTGAGCAGATAGTACAGTGCTGCAAACATTTTGCGTGGAGTGTAGCTGTTAGGTTATGTATCTATATAGCGACAGCAGATGTTAGCAGAAAAGCGTGATCATAACCTATTTTGCTTAGTAAATATTGAAATAAGAAAGGAAAATATACAGAAAAGAAGGATGTTAAATATATTGATCAATTAATTTTAAATTATAAAGAGCTTTACCAGAAAGATCGTTTAAAGAAGAATTTGACAATAATTTGCAAGAATTAGATGAATGTCTTGAAATATACACTGAAGAAGTTAAAAATGATTTTTTTAACGAAAACTATGAAGACTCAATGTGTGACAACGAAATTAGTGATCAAGAAAATGAAACTATGAATTTTGATGAGTCTTATATTAAAGAAATCAAACAATTACAAGTGGGTTGCAGTAAACAATATTGCTCATAGGCATGTTGATGATCTTTTGAAAATATTAAAAGAAAATTTAATTGCTGTTCTGCCCAAGTTTACAAAAATGTATTTAAATCGTAATGTGAAAAGATGGGAAAAAAAATATTTTACTTTTTAAGAATTATTCTAAAATAAATAATATATTGAAATATTATTGTTTAATAACACAGGCCAACATGGTTTTGTTGTCAAAAAGTGGAGGGTCATTTCCGAAGTAATTTTTTGCGTAGAATCCGAATCCGGGGTCCGAATTGCTCTATCACGTCAGGATTTTGAGATATTTGAGGTTTTTTACCCCAAAAATGGCGTTTTTGGCTACTTTTGAGGTTATGTACAGAAGAGACAAAATTTTTTGGGAGTTTTTTTTTAGTTGCATCTTATAGCACTACTCTTCCTCTTTAATTTAAGAGTCGCAGAGTTCAATTACGATTTTTCTACACCAAGTTACGCCAATTTGAAATTACGAGCGGGAGTCCCTTCGCCAATATTAAAACATGTTTTCTTTTTAATTTTGCCCCGTCTCACTTTGGAATTCCTTTAAGCATACATTTCTTTAGTGTGAATCATTTAGTATAATTTTGCCCCGTCTCATTGATATACAATTTTTTATTATTTGTACAAAAAAGACCATTTGTATTGATTCTGTATTTATTGTAATCGCAAATAAATCATTTTTTTAATAACATTTTAAGCAACAATTTACTAGATAGCTCTTAATTGTTCGTTCATGGTGCCTTATTTTTTGGAAAAAATTTTGTGAATATTTGTATTTGATCTGTTGGTTAACAACTCGCTGGAGGTATAAAGTATTAAATTAAATATTCTAACTGTTGATCATTTCAATAATGACCTCGCGTAAGTGTTTAAATAATCCTGACAGCTTTTGCTACATTTGTAGTCGCTTCGTGTTCGCAAAAAATGCGATGAAAATCAATGAAACGATAAAAATATTTTATCTTAATTACTTCAATATTTCGATAACTAATCAGGATAAGTCTTGGGTTCCACATACGGCTTGTAAATCATGTGTTGAAACATTAAGACGTTGGTATAATGCCCATAAAGAAGTAACACCAATGCCTTTCAAAACGCCTGCAATTTGGTGTGAACCTGTTAGCCACAATGAATGTTATTTCTGTTTAACCAAAACATTTGGATATAATATTAAAAATGCTTGTAATATAAAATATCCGAATGTAGCAAGCGTAACGAAGCCTATTCCTTTTGCATCTGGTGATGTTCCTCCAAGCCCTCCATTTGTAAGAATAAATGTTGAAGACCATACAATCTGTGACGATATTGAAAATCAGGATTTTGAAGACATCGAATCAACCTCTGATGCTCCTATTTTATTTGATCAGGCTTCTTTAAATGATTTAGTCAGAGATTTAGGCTTGTCGAAAGAAAAATCTGAGTTGTTAGGATCAAGACTTCAAGAGAAACACCTTCTTGCTCCAGGAACTACTTTTAGTTGGTATCGTAATCGAGAGAAGGAATTAGTTGAGTATTATTCTGCATGTGATGAATATGTTTTTTGTAATGATGTTAAAGGCTTAATTGAAAAATTAGAACTTCCTTATGATACTGATCAATCGAGATTGTTTATTGATTCCTCAAAAACAAGTTTAAAAGCAGTTTTATTGCATAACTCAAATAAATATGCGTCAATACCTATTGCTCATTCTGTACACCTAAAGGAATCATATGAAAATGTAGAAACTATTCTTAAAGCAATAAAATATGAACAGCATAAATGGGAAGTATGCGGAGACTTAAAAATGGTTTCAATGCTGCTTGGACAACAATTGGGTTATACAAAATATCCGTGCTTTATATGTTTGTGGGATAGCAGAGATAGAGTTAAGCATTACGTTACAAAGGATTGGCCTCTTCGTAAAACTTTAAAACCTGGAGATCCCAACATTATTCAACAACCGTTAATTGACTCTAAAAAAGTTTTGTTGCCTCCGCTTCATATAAAATTAGGATTAATGAAGCAATTTGTAAAGGCTCTTGATACCGATGGTGCATTATTTCAATATCTTAGAGATAAATTCCCTTATTTAAGTGAGGCGAAGATGAAAGAAGGAATATTTGTTGGACCACAAATAAGAGAATTAATGAAAACAACAGAGGTTGAACAGGTTATGACAAATGTAGAAAAAGAAGCCTGGATTAGCTTTAAAAAAAGTTGTTAAAGGATTTTTGGGTAATAATAAAGTTAGTGATTACAAAGAAATAGTTGACGATATGATTGAAAAATTTCAGAATTTAGGTTGCAATATGAGCGTAAAATTACATTATTTACACTCTCATTTAGAATGGTTTCCAGAAAATCTAGGTGCCGTAAGCGAAGAGCAAGGTGAGCGATCTCATCAGGACCTCAAAGAAATGGAAAGACGTTATCAGGGTAAATGGTCTCCAACAATGTTAGCGGACTATTGCTGGTGTCTTCAACGAGATGAGCTAAATGTTCGTCATAAAAGACGGTCTGGGTCAAGATCTTTACTAGATCAAAAAAAAAGATTTCATAAGTTAAACTGAAATAGTTTCTAATCGTGAGAGGCGAGGGGACTCACGTAAATTAAGCACCCCGATCGTGAGAGGCGAGGGGACTCACGTAAATTAAGCACCCCGATCGTGAGAGGCGAGGGGACTCACGTAAATCCAGCACCCCAAAGGGAACAGATTTTACTACGTCCACGTCGTTGTTCCTGGGTAATGCTAAATGTAAAAAAAGTTTAACTTGAAATGCACTTGAAGATCAAGCTGAAGGTCAAATTCAATGTCACGATACCTGTGTAAATATAAATTACTATAATGTATTATGTTTATCGTAACAACAAAAGTTATTAGATAGCAGAAAATGAAAATATGTTTCATATTTGCAATGTTTTTTGAAAATTTTTATACGCCATTTTGAATCCGCCATCTTGAATTTGAAAATTTTAATATCTCAACTTCATATTCGTAATCAGTAACCCCAAAAATCCCCAAGTAAAAATTTTGAAGAAAAAATACCCAGTACACAAATGTCTTCCTCAACGTATTCAATGCAAATGGTCATGCAATTAATAGGACATATCTCGTAATTTCAAATTGGCGTAACTTGGTGTAGAAAAATCGTAATTGAACTCTGCGACTCTTAAATTAAAGAGGAAGAGTAGTGCTATAAGATGCAACTAAAAAAAAACTCCCAAAAAATTTTGTCTCTTCTGTACATAACCTCAAAAGTAGCCAAAAACGCCATTTTTTGGGTAAAAAACCTCAAATATCTCAAAATCCTGACGTGATAGAGCAATTCGGACCCCGGATTCGGATTCTACGGAAAAAATTACTTCGGAAATGACCCTCCATTTTCCAACAACTTCCATGACCCCAATATTTGTAGGCCTGTGTAATTTATAAATAATTTATTATTTTAAAATTGATAAGTTCTAACTTTTCAAATAAAATATTATAATAAAATTAAATATATTCACCATTATTTTGTCAACTTTTCACCATGAAAGGTCGCTAGATAGCAGGGTATTTGGCCATGATTTTCAGCATTTTTTGGCCAAATTGATAAAAAATGGCCTATGCTTGGCCAAAAGATGTTGAAAATTTCTACCAGGGTAATGTGACACAATGGTTAGATATTTTTAAGAGGAGGTCGAGTATATCTGTCCTTTTCTAATCAAAGAATTGATTTTTTTACAAAAACTAATAATTTCAGCAAAAAATGAAGAGAAAGCCGCATCTTGTATCAAAAAAAGCAAAATTTTCTTCGATAAGAAAGAATTAATTTATTGCTTCGTTTTCAAGAAAAGCTTGAAAAACTTAAAACATAGAGGTTAGGGTAAACAATTTGGTTTTTCAAGCTTTTCTTGAAAACGGAGCAATAAAATTAATTCTTTCTTATTAAAGAAAATTTTGCTTTTTTTTGATACGAGATGCGGCTTTCTTTTCATTTTTTGCTAAAATTGTTAGTTTTTGCTAAAAATTAATTCCTCGATTAGAAAAGAACGGAGATACGTAACCTCTACTTAACAAAGAATGTCTTCGCTTGGAATTAAATACAGACACTGAAAAGATTGAAATGTTAAGATTAATGCTAGAAGACTCCTGTAAGGACTGGTACAGATCAATGTTAATAAAGCACACAGTGGAGTCAGACTGGTCATCATGGAAACTGAGTCTAAAAACAACATACGTTGATAAAGGTTGGTCACCGGTTAAGTATGCTATGAATTTTAAATATCTAAAAGGCTCAATACTAGACTACGCACTAAAAAAGGAAAGATTATTACTAGAAGTGAATAGCTCTAGTAACACGTCTCTGTTAATAGATATAATTGCCTCTGGTTTGCCAAATTTTATTACAAATAAAATAGATAGAAACAAAACAAAGATAGTTGACGACCTTTATAATAATCTAAGAGGCTTAGAACATCTAATAAAGAATAATAATAATGAGAAAAATTCACCACCAACTAAACAAAATTTAAAAAAAACAAACTGAGAAAGAATATAAACATCCATGTAAAGTATGTGAATTAAAAGGTAAGAAAAATAGATTCCATCCAGAAAATTTATGTTAGTACAAGAAAGAAAAAAAAGAAGAGAATCCACTAACAAATACTCTCTTAAATATAAAATTATCAAATGAGGACTTAAAAAACTAGATTTGCCTCCACTAATTAAAATAAAAGTACTATTGGAAGAATCCTTAGAAGTCAAAGGTCTTTATGATCCTGGCTCAAGAATAACAGTAATAAATACAAAATTAATAAATAATAAATTTAAAGAAGAACAAACAAAATTTAATATAAAAACAATTAGTGGGCAAGGGCAAAGTTATGGTCTGATAAAATTAAACGCCGAAATACACGGAATAAAAAAGAATATACATGCCTTTGTGTATGAAAATGAAAATTTCGAATATGACCTAATTTTAGGCCTAGATAGTATAAAAAAATTTGGGTTGACTCATGACGAGAATTTAAATATCTAATTTAATTATACAAAACAAATAGACGAAAAAGATAATATAATAATCGATGATAGATATGAAACTAATTTCAATGAATTTATTGACACAAATAAATTTGAAATGGATATAAATCACTTAGATAATGAAAATGTGATGAAAATGTAATGAATAATTATAAAAACATTTTTGCTAAAGATAAATATAATGTAGGAAAAGTAAAAAATTATGAAGCTTTTATAGACCTACAAATAGATAAATATTGCTACAAAAAACCATATAGATGTTCAATAGAAGATAGGAAAGAAATTGAAAGTGAAATAGCACAACTTTTAAAACATGGCCTGATTGAAGACTCATATAGCCCCTTCGCGGCACCAGTAACACTAGCATTTCAAAAAGAAGAAAATAAAAAAAATAGACTATGTGTGGACTTTCGAGAATTAAATAAAATAGTTATCCCACAAGCCCAACCTTTTCCACTAATAGAAGATATAATGGTAAAAACAGTGAGTCGCAAATACTTTACAACACTGGACATAAACTCTGCTTTTTGGTCCATCCCCCTAAGAGTCGGAGACAGAAATAAAACTGGTTTTATCACCCAAGAAGGTCACTATCAATGGAAATGCCTTCCTTACGGACTAAAAACATCTCCAGCTATCTTCCAAAAAATTTTGGTAAATATTATAAAAAAATATAACCTAACAGAATTTTGCACAAACTATATAGATGATATAATAATTTTTTCAAAAAATTTTGAAGAACATTTGAAACATATAGAACTACTGCTAGATGCAATAAAAAAAGAAGGCTTAAAATTGAAATTTACAAAATGCAAATTCGCAAAAAACGAGGTAAAATATTTAGGCCATTTAATAAAAAATAACACAATCACACCTCTAAAAGACAATATAAAATCTATAAAAGATTTCAACATACCGAAAAATAAAAAGAACATAAGACAATTTTTAGGAAAAATAAACTTTGAACGAAAATATGTACCAAAAATTACAGAAATACTTGAACCTCTACATGCCCAATTAAGAAAAACGGTAAAAAAATTCGTCTGGCCAACTGAATGTCAAAAAGCATTCGATGAATTAAAAAAGATTTTAAGTTCAGAACCAGTTCTAGCAATATTTAATCCAAAAGCACACACTTCTATATACACAGGCGCAAGCATTAAAGGTATTGGAGCGGTACTGAAACAAACTCAAGAAAACGGTGAAATGAAACCAGTGGCGTATTTCTCAAAGAAACTAAATGAATCTCAAAAGAAAAAAAAAGCAATACTTTTAGAATGTCTTGCTATCAAAGAAAGTATAAAATTCTGGCAACACTGGCTGATCGGAAAATCTTTCACAATCTACACAGACCACAAACCACTGGAAAATTTAAATGTCAAAAATAGAACAGATGAAGAGTTAGGAGATATGGTACACTACATATCCCAATACAACTGCAATATCAAATACAACCCTGGAAAGAATAATGGAGAAGCGGACCTGTTAAGTCGATATCCAGTGCTGGAACCAGAAGAAAATATAGAAGATGTACTAAAAACTGTAAATAATATAACAATATCCAATATAAGTCTACAAGAAATAATATACGATCAAAAACAAAACGAACAAATAACACAAAAAACACATAAGTTCACACTAGAAAATGGAGTCTACTATAAAAAAATCAGATCGAAGAAAAAAATAATACTAACTAGGAGAGTGTCACACCTCCGGATCACGGATTTTGCTCAAACTTCAGGATAAGTTTTCAGATAATAAAATATAAAAAAAGCTAAAGTTATAGTCATAAACACTCAATATTTCCCTAGTTACAGGCAATTGAAGAAAATCACTAAAAAAGTTACTAGATTTTTAAACGCATATAGTTATTTAGCATTTATAGCTAGAAGCTTAAACCTTTTTTTAAATTAAAGCTGAGCTCAAATCCTTTCGAAACATTAGTTACAACATATCAAAATATTATTTTTTCCCAAAGTTATAGCGTAATAAAGATTGGACCTAATTTTAGCTTTTATTATTAATTAATATTTTTAAATAAAAATTCAGATCCAATCTTTATTACGCTATAACTTTGGGAAAAAATAATATTTTTACATGCTATAACTACTATTTCGAAAGGATTTAAGCTCAGCTTTAATTTAAAAGGTTTAAGCTTCTAGCTATCAATGCTAAAGAACTATACGCGTTTAAAAATCTAGTAACTTTTTTAGTGATTTTTTTCAATTGCCTGTAACTAGGGAAATATTGAGTGTTTATGACTATAACTTGAGCTTTTTTCATATTTTATCATCTGAAAACTTATCCCGAAGTTTGAGCAAAATACGTGATCCGGAGGTGTGACACTCTCCTAGTAAGTGAAAAATTTAGCAAAACTCTAATACAACGTGTACACGAAAACTACGGCCACATAGGTATGAACCAAACGGCACATAAAATAAGTACAATTTGTACCGCACCAAATTTAACAAAAAACATTGAACATCTACGAAATTGCGAAATATGCATAAAAAACAAAGCAAGACTAAACAGAAATTATGGTCTTATGTCACACCTGGGACCAGCAGAAAGACCGTTCCAGATAATGTCACTAGATACTATTGGTGGATTTGGTGGACTAAGATCGACAAAAAGGTATCTACACTCACTAGAAGACCACTTCACCAGATTTGCATACATTCTATGCTCAAAAATCCAAACCGCAAGAGATTTTATAAATCTACTAAAAAAAGTTCTACAAGAGGAAAAAATAGAAATGATCCTAGCAGATAAATACCCTGGAATAAGTTCGAAAGAACTTGAAAACTACATAAAAGAACGAGGTGCAGAACTAATCTTCACAGCCGTAGATGCGCCATTTTCAAACGGTTTAAACGAAAAGTTAAACCAAACTCTGGTAAACAAAATACGCTGCAACTTAAACAAAAATACAAACAAACGATCATGGGCAACGGTGGCGGAAGAATGCAGAAAAAATTATAACGAAACAGACCACTCAGTTACAGGCTTTTCACCTGAATACTTACTAAAAGGAGAATCTACAGATGTGTTACCAACGGAACTAAAAACTGATCAAAAATACAAAAAAAATTTAGAAGAAGATAGAAATCTTGTGTTGCTTCGAACCCGTAAGTCGCACAACTATAATAAATCATTGTACGACAAAAACAAAAAAAAACACACATTTGAAGAGGGTGACATGGTCTACATAATGAATAAAAACAAATTAAATCGTAAAAAATTGGAAGAAATTAGAATTGGCCCCTTCAAGATAGAAAAAAAATATCAGATTCGATATATAAAATCAATACAAAAAACTGGAAATCTACGAGAGGTCTATACCACATCACCAAGCTCATCCCTATGACGATATAAACCAACACCAAACCTCCAGAGAAGTTTCGGCGTCTTAAGGGGGGGAGATGTAAGCTTCGTGCACATACTTAATACTGCTGGTAAGAAACCGTCTCGTGTCGGTCACTATAGGTAGACGACACGAGCTTTAGAAGATAGATAGATAGATATTTAAATTTATTAACTGTACATTATGTTGTACAACAAAAATAATACAAATTCGTAAGTATATATATATAAAATGAGATACTAAGTAAAAATATAATTAAAATAATGATACAGTAATTAAAATAATTAAAGCCTAGCTCGGAGCAGAGGCTCATTCTCAAGGGAAAGGTAGTGCGAATATGTTGATGCCTTGAATAATGCCAACGATGAAGAATCTCTTAATGATGATGGTAGACCGTTCCATAGTTGCGATGACACAACCAGAAACGATCTTTGGTGATACTCGGTAGATGAAAAAGGAATGGTTAACGGTCTCACATCACCCCTCAGTGTCCTCACAGGCCGGCTCCACAAATATCTAGAATAAAGATATGAAGGTGAGCATGACAAAAACATTTTGTATAAGAAGGTAGTAGCGAAGTAGTTTCTTCTACCCAAAGTGGATAACCAGCCTAGAGAGGACCTATAAACAGAGATGTGCTCGCGCCTACTTACACCATAGATGTAACGAATACCAGAGTTTACAACCCTTTGAAGCCTCAGATCGAGTTCAGCAGAAAGGTCAATATAGACCAAACAACAGTAATCAAGTAAAGGAAACAGCAAAGAACGGATAAGATGCTTACGTAGTGCAATGGTGGTACTTTTTCGGAAGAAATTTAATCTATAGAGCAATGAGTGACTCCTGTTACACACATGCGCAATTTGGTCCTTCCAGTTCAACTTACTATCAAGCCATACACCAAGACTACGAACAGAAGATTCAAACTTAATAAGATCACCGTTTATTGGAACACCAGTGATGTGTAATGAGGGCAGCATATTGACATAGAAATAAGATCCAATAATAATAGCCTTTGTTTTGCTCACATTTAATTTCAGATGATTTTTTGTCGCCCAGTTAACAATACTGACAGCTTAATCACTCATGAGAGCAGTAACAGAAGCCAACTTAGCAATTGAAAACTACATAAAAGAACGAGGTGCAGAACTAATCTTCACAGCCGTAGATGCGCCATTTTCAAACGGTTTAAACGAAAAGTTAAACCAAACTCTGGTAAACAAAATACGCTGCAACTTAAACAAAAATACAAACAAACGATCATGGGCAACGGTGGCGGAAGAATGCAGAAAAAATTATAACGAAACAGACCACTCACAAGGAGAGTGCATTGCATTTGGGTCTTGGATTTTCTTCTAGCTTTGGGATCTTTTTTCTTACATAAAATTATGAAAAAAGCCGCGTCCATTCGGTCCAACGCTCGATTTTTTCCGAGTTATGAGCAGTTTTGTCTGTTTTGTTAAAAAAATTGCATCTGCTTTATAATTTTACAGTTTTGGAACTACTAATTCTAGAAAGTTTTCACTGATTGCATATAAAAGTTGAGATCAAAACCTTTCGATTAAAAAAAAAACGCGTCCAAAAAGCTCAAGTTGTTAAAAACTTATGAAGGGATGAAAATTGAAATGAATTTCTGACTAAAATGTTGCATTTATTTTCTATGCATTTTTTGAGCTAAATATTTGCGCTATTTTTATTCACCCATAACTTTTTAACGACTTGAGATTTTTTGACACGTTTTTTTTTTAATCGAAAGATTTTAATCTCAACTTTAATATGCAATCAGTAAAAACCTTCTAGAATAAGTAGTTCAAAAACTGTAAAATTATAAAGAAGATGCAATTTTTTCAACAAAACAGACAAAACTGCTCAAAACTCCGGAAAAATCGAGCGTTGGACCGAATGGTCGCGGCTTTTTTCATGATTTTATGTAAGAAAAAAGATCCCAAAGCTAGAAGAAAATCCAAGACCCAAATGCAATGCACTCTCCTTGTCAGTTACAGGCTTTTCACCTGAATACTTACTAAAAGGAGAATCTACAGATGTGTTACCAACGGAACTAAAAACTGATCAAAAATACAAAAAAAATTTAGAAGAAGATAGAAATCTTGTGTTGCTTCGAACCCGTAAGTCGCACAACTATAATAAATCATTGTACGACAAAAACAAAAAAAAAACACACATTTGAAGAGGGTGACATGGTCTACATAATGAATAAAAACAAATTAAATCGTAAAAAATTGGAAGAAATTAGAATTGGCCCCTTCAAGATAGAAAAAAAATATCAGATTCGATATATAAAATCAATACAAAAAACTGGAAATCTACGAGAGGTCTATACCACATCACCAAGCTCATCCCTATGACGATATAAACCAACACCAAACCTCCAGAGAAGTTTCGGCGTCTTAAGGGGGGGAGATGTAAGCTTCGTGCACATACTTAATACTGCTGGTAAGAAACCGTCTTGTGTCGGTCACTGTAGGTAGACGACACGAGCTTTAGAAGAGAGAGAGACACAGATAGAAGATGGAGCGTTGACTCTATAAGATAGAACTCTATACAAAATGTTGTTAAACTAAGATAATCTAAGATAAGTGAATTAATTAAAGTTATCAGAATTGTTTACAACAATTCTGAAACTGTGAATTATTGTTTACCTTGTGATTGTTGAGAGATCCATTGAGCTTGATTGTTGATTCTCTTATTTTTAAGTTAGTTAACACGTGCTCCTTGTAACATTGTATATAATATATGTATTAATAATAAAACTCTTATTTTTAGACGAATCTAATCGAATTGCTGAATTGAATCAATTCCTTATCTTACATATATATATATATATATATATATATATATATATATATATATATATATAAATATTTTTAAAATTCCATTCAAACAAATAATATACTTCAATTCAATAAATATTTATTTAAATTCATCTTGCTCTATCAAACAAATGAAATAATTAATTACAACTAAACCATTTATTTGATATATATATATATATATATATATATATATATATATATGATAGCTAATAATTATACAAAAGTTTCGACATTAATACGCTTTATAAAGTTTATCGCACATAATGCATTCAACATAAATACATGCACGCATTACAATTTTATTATATACGCACGCATTACAATTTTATTATAATCTTCAATTCTGATTTTCCTTATATATCAAACTGGAAGCTCTTCAACCACTTGCGAGATTCAGTAAAGAGGAAAATTAACGACGCCACCAAGCGGTGACATTGTCAAGCCATCGTACTGATTTGAATTAGTTATTTTAAATAAATGAATTATTTGAATTCAATAAATTTTTTTTTCTTATCCTATTAAAGCTAAAGATTCCAAGTTCGATCCCAACATAACAATTTTTTTTTTTTTAATTTTATTCCTACTCAATCTAAAAATAACTATTTGTATTTTTTATTAATTAAAATAACTTTTAATTTTTTTTATATCGTGTGTTATGTCCGGTCACCTCAAATAGGTTTACTCGGGCGTCGTATTCAATCGTGAGATATTTCTTGTCTCGTATGCAGGGTAGAGGAGCCGAATCACTTACCTTTTTTATGGGTTGGCTGTGTGGTCGTAGATAACTTAAATTTTTGTTGATTAGTGTTGAAATGTGGTGTGGTGCTCCCCTCTGGTTGCCTGCTTGTAGTTGGTTGGGTTGTTAAATAAATTATAACCAAGAACTAGTTAATCAATATCTATTTATTGAGTTGAACTTTTTCGTTAGCACGATTCGGAAAATATATTTTATAATTATATTTGTAGAACTATGATTTACAATTCATAAAGAAGTCGATTGTGCGATTACTAGCGAATATTTTGTAATTATAAATTTTTGATTGTTTGCGCAATTTGTTTACTTATTCTTATTGTTAAATTGATTGGTAAGCTGTGAGTTCAATCGCGCAGTTACGAAAAATTTCCTTTTTCTCCGTAGATTGGTTTATTATTTACGTACAGAATGTTGGTGATTTATATTTGTTTTATTAAATTTAATCGTAAAAGAGGTGAGTCATGCAGTTCCTTTTTTTTTGTTAAAATTCATCTTTTTTTTTATTATTAGCACTTTGTGATTAAATTTTGCAGAAATATTTTAAACACAGTGCGTCGCGTATATTGAGAGATAAACCAGCGAAAAAGAAAATAACTTGTTGATTTAAGCGCGTTCCGAACTTGCGTTGCTTGATTTTCTTTTTGTAAAAGAAATCAATTTAAGAAGCAACAAGAAAAAAAAACTAATAGCGTAGTAGAATTCCGCGCGAATTCGCAAGTTTTTTATTGAGGTTCTCTCTTTTGCTTGTACTGTTGCTCGAGAGAACTGACTGCAGATTGACTTATTAAAATTATTTTTCTCTGCAAGAAAGGTACAAATCTAGAGCTAAAAATGCAAGTAAGTCAAAATTTAAAAGAGTCCCATTGGTCAATTCAGCCGTGAAAAACTCTAAAATCTCACATTCGGTGACAGAAGATATCTTCTTATCACGCCTAAAAATGCTGAGGAAGCGTGTACGGCGCGCAAACTTACTGCTTTTCTCTTAAGACTATTACAAGAAATTAAATTTATTTTTTAATACAGCATATTCCTTATTACTAAAAGATTTATTTATTTACTTATATGTATTTATTCGGGAAGAGAACTGCAAATAAACATAATTATCTGTCTACAGCTAAAAATAAAAAAATTAATTAAAAAGAGATAAAAATAATAAAAAGACCTTTTTCCAAAAAAAAAAAAAATGATTTTTTATACATCAATAATACAGAATGATTATTTAAAAAATATTCAAATAATGTTTTTAATTAAAAAAAATCCAAAAAAGTTTGATTCAATAAATCATTTATTCAAAATATAAAGATATTTTGTTAAATTGAATGAAGTATTTTTTTATTTTAAATAAATAATTATTCGATCTTAAGCATTTTATCACTCATAATTAATTTAGTCAACTTAAATAAATATTTTTGATTTGGATAAATAAGCCTTTCAATCTGACTAACTATTCATTTACATATAAATAACTTGAAGTTATTTGTTGTAAATAAAAGATTTTGTTGACAAAAGAAATATTATTATTTAGATCAAATAAATATTATTTGAAGCGAATAAATCAGAATTCGAGTAAAAGATTCTTCTTTTTCATTGAAATCATTAATTTATTTCATTCAAACAAATAATTTAGTTGAATTCAATAAATATTTATTTGAATTCATTTTGTTCTTTCGAATTAACGAAATAAATGATTTCAAATAAACTGTTTATTTGTTTCAATTAATGATTGTGCATTATCCAACTGAATGTTGATTGATTTAAATAAATGCTAATTGAAATAAACGAGTTTTTAATTCAAAACCAAATTATTTCTTTAAAAAAAATAATTTAGAATAAATATTTATTTCAAATCATTTTGTTTTTTAAAGAAAATGAAATAATTAATTTAAAATAAACCGTTTATTTGATTTCAATAATGATTCTGTATTATTCAACTAAATGTTGGTTAATTCAAATTAATGCTAATTCAAATAAACGTGTTTTTAATTCAAAACCAATTTGTTACTATCGAACAAATAATTTAGTACAATTCAATATGTATATATTCAAAATCATTTGCTTCTCTCAAAAAAATGAAATATTTGATTTCAAATAAACCGTTTATTTGATTTGATTAATGATTCTGCATTATCCAACAAAATGTTGGTTATTTCAAATAAATGCTAATTTAAATAAACGTGTTTTTAATTCAAAACTAATTTATTTCATTCAAACAAATAATTTAGTTTAATTCAATATATATTTATTCAAAATCATTTTGTTCTATCAAACAAATTGAATATTTGATTTCAAATAAACCGTTTATTTGATTTAAATAATAATTCTGCTTTATCCAACTAAATGTTAGTTATTTCAAATAAAAGCTAATTCAAATAAACGTGTTTTTAATTAAAAACTAATTTATTTCATTCAAACAAATAATTTAGTCCGATTCGATCTATATTTATTCAAAATCATTTTGTTCTAACAAACAAATTGAATATTTGATTTCAAATAAACCGTTTACTCGATTTAAATAATAATTCTGCTTTATTCAACTAAATGTTAGTTATTGCAAACAAAAGCTAATTCAAATAAACGTGTTTTTAATTCAAAACTAATTTATTTCATTCAAACAAATAATTTAGTACAATTCAATATACTTTTATTCAAAATCATTTGCTTCTCTCAAAAAAATAAAATATTTGATTTCAAATGAACCGTTTATTTGATTAGATTAATGATTCTGCATTATCCAACCAAATGTCAGTTATTTCAAATAAAAGCTAATTCAAATAAACGTGTTTTTAATTGAAAACTAATTTATTTAATTCAAAAAAATAATTTAGTTTAATTTAATATATATTTATTCAAATTCATTTTGTTCTATCAAACAAAAAAGGGGTGTAACGAGGATAGCAAATTATACATATACTGTATGTCAGTATACTTCTGTCTCTCTCCTCGTTGTGAGTCGCACAGCCTATTGTAAGCTTTTATGCTTACTTCATGTGTATAAGAGTGAGACAGAGAGTGGATATTTCATCGTCTTGCGTTGCTGACGGTTAGCGAAGGCGCGCGCAAGACATGACGAGGAGACTCGAGCGGGATACGAGAGCGAACGCGTCGTGAAGCCGGTTGGCCGCCATGAATTCTCTTGCTGTACGTGCTTGAGCGTCCGTTAGTATTTTGTTAAATAGAAAATCGCCATCTTGTGAGGATTGCACTGTGATTGTTGTGCGGACGATCATCGGTATCTAGCTGTTTGCTGCATTTGACAAAATTCTTCTCGAGAACTTTACAAGGGACACGAGCGAGACAGAAAGCTGCACCGTGTGCATCCGGTGCCGCATCAAATAGACCTCGCAGGTGATCCATAGGTGAAGAGAAGCTCTGACCTAGACGTCGGCATAAAATATAAGTCTGCAGACTTTAACGTGTCTTAGTTTTCTTTTTCTATTGTTTTTCAAACTTGCGGCGTAAGAGACTGTCGTCCGCGTCGACGCGTTGCGTTGTAGGTTAGGTTAGGCCTTATTTTCTTTATTTACCAAGAATGTGTAATTATACTTTTAATACATTATTATTTATTTTATATATCTACTTTTCATTGTATTAAATTCTAATAAGTTGATTAAATAAAGTAAAGTAAAATCAAGGTTGAATTTAATTATTAAGTAGAGTATGATCTTATTTCCTTGCTAATTATATATCATCTTATTCCCGTGTCACAAATACAATTGAATACATTCTTTCTTAATCAACGGTATTTAACAGAGTTCTCGGGTACACGCCGTGGGTTTCGTCGTACCAGACGCCCGGGAGGCAGAGCTTCAAAGTGAAGTTCTGCAATAGTATTAAATATTGTTTAACTGATTTTCTTTGTCAGAAATAGATAGACGAAGTAGATCGGCGGTATTGAATTATGCTGATAGACTATAAACCGAAAGTCAGTTATTTAACAGTAAGTGCATGTGTACTTAAAGAGAGTACACGTGAAACCCACAAATATATTTGATTTGTTTATTTAAATATATTCCCCGTTACAATTGATTTAAATGAATGCTAATTGAAATAAACGTGTTTTTAATTTAAAACCAAATTATTTCTTAAAAAAAAAAAAATTTAGAATAAATATTTATTTCAAATCATTTTGTTCTTTCAAGAAAATGAAATAATTGATTCAAAATAAACCGTTTATTCGATTTAAATAATGATTCTGTATTATCCAACTAAATGTTGGTTAATTCAAATTAATGCTAATTCAAATAAACGTGTTTTTAATTCACAACCAATTTATTTTAATCAAACGAATAATTTAGTACAATTTAATATATTTTTATTCAAAATCATTTGCTTCTCTCAAAAAAATGAAATATTTGTTTTCAAATGAACCGTTTATTTGATTAGATTAATGATTTTGCATTATCCAACTAAATGTTGGTTGATTCAAATAAATGCTAATTCAAAGCAACGTGTTTATAATTCAAAACTAATTTATTTCATTCGAACAAATAGTTTAGTTTAATTCAATATATATTTATTCAACATCATTTTGTTCTACCAAACATATTGAATATTTGATTTCAAATAAACCGTTTATTTGATTTAAATAATAATTCAGCTTCATCCAACTAAATGTCAGTTATTTCAAATAAAAGCTAATTTAAATAAACGTGTTTTTAATTTAAAACTAATTTCTTCCATTCAAACAAAAAATTTAGTTTAATTCAATATATTTATTCAAAATCATTTGCTTCTCTCAAAAAAAAAATATTTGATTTCAAATGAACCGTTTATTTGATTTGATTAATGATTCTGCATTGTCCAACAAAATGTTGGTTATTTCAAATAAATGCTAATTCAAATAAACGTGTTTTTAATTCAAAACTAATTTATTTCATTCAAACAAATAATTTAGTTTAATTTAATATGTATTTATTCAAAATCATTTTGTTCTATCAAACAAATTGAATATTTGATTTCAAATAAACCGTTTATTTGATTTAAATGATAATTCTGCTTTATCCAACTAAATGTTAGTTATTTTAAATAAAAGCTAATTCAAATAAACGTGTTTTTAATTCAAAACTTATTTATTTTATTCAAACAAATAATTTAGTTTAATTCAATATATATTTATTCAAAATCATTTTGTTCTATCAAACAAATTGAATATTCCATTTCAAATAAACCGTTTATTTGATTTAAATAATAATTCTGCTTTATCCAACTAAATGTTAGTTATTTTAAATAAAAGCTTATTTAAATAAACGTGTTTTCAATTGAAAACTAATTTATTTCATTTAAAGAAATGATTCGGTTTTATTTAATCAACTAGCTTCAATTACCTCGCTCCTAACGTCGCTTGATTTGATTCTGACCTTTATAAAAAATATTTTTAAATTTAGAATATTTTAAATTTCAAAGTATCCATTTTGAAATGTATTTGTGTATGTAATTATATATATGTATACATAAAACCTTTTAAAAACGAATTTCATGAAATAAAAATTGTTACATCTTATGAAAATATAGAAACAGGAATAATTAGAAGAACAGACATAATGAACAACGTCGCTATCATTAGCTTGAAATTCATAGTAGTTTCTCATTTCTCATTTCTCGGTTTTTATAAAAAGTTTATTTTCACTTTGGGTAACACATAATAATATACGTATGTTTAAAATTTATCATGAATAGATATGAAAAAAAAGAAAAACAAATTTAAAATAATTACTACTAAAACAAATTTTACAACATAATAAAATAAATATTAAAATTTGTTATAATAATAATTTCTTTAAATTGTTTTCATTTATTTTCTATGAATCATGTATTATAATCTTACATAAATTGGTATGCGCTACTTACAGTGCAAATGAGATTTTCATAAAAACTGAGAAATGAGAAAATACTAAAAATTACTACCTTTTTGACACGATAAGAACAGTAACGTTATTTTTTATAATAGTTCCTGGGAAATTATTTGTTAAGCGTCCTATTCGAGACATAAACTGTATTAACCACCGAGAAAGCTTCTTTAGAGCTATTTTACTCGTGAGACAGGTAGAGCTTTCGTAGGAAAAAGGAATAAGAAAATACATTACCAGTATATCTATATACGCGAGGAATAACAGATAAAAGAAACTTATTCCCTCTTATTACTTACATACATATGTATATATATCCTGGCAATATTTTTTCTTATTCCTTATGTCTTCTTCTTTTAACCTGCGAAGGTCTTAACTAAATACGTCCCTTTTAACTTTCCTTATTTCTATATTTTATTTGCATATGATCGGCATATCTCCTATATACTAAATAACCTCTTTCACGTGAAAGATGCTTAACAACAAATTTAATATGTATATCTAATGAAAATATCTTAACATTTTTATTTTATATACATACATATATATTTATGTACATATCTATATATATAAAAATAAATTAAAATTAAATATTCAATCATATTAAATATTTTATATAAATACAAACAAGGTAAATAAGTTTAATTAATTTATTTAATTAAAGTTAAGTACCGAGTCCGTGAAATGTCACCAATGAATGAATAGGTATAGATTTAATTCCAAATATCCAGCATTATAAAAAAATATAGTTTTATTTATCAATCTCATTTAAAGCAGTACATTTCAAACTTTAATTTTGATATTACATGTTAAACGATAAATTAAAAATGTATCTAGAAAAAATTACATTAATTACACATACTAAAAATTCACAATAAATATAATAGATATTAAATACTTAAAAAAATAGACGTTTTTTTTTCATTAAGTTCTCAAAACTTCACTAAGGAATATAATCCAAGTTTGATATTTTAAAAAGATGTTTAAATATGAAAAAGAAATATTTCAAAATAAATTTTTTCTAAACAATTCATTTATTGGTGCAACGACTCTATATTTTTTTAATGAATCTTGATATAATTATTGTTATGTTAAATTATATCTTACTTATTGTATTATATTACAATATATTTCACTTTCAATAACATATAACATATACGTGATAGCAAGATTTAGTTGAATAATAAAAATATATTTAACATTATTTGAATTAACGTAAAAAGAGTTCAGAAAATTATTATAACTAATAACTTGTGATTTATTGTGTTATTTCACTCAATGAAATTTGCAATAAAGGGCACCAAACACCTTTTCCCCTTACATTTATTTCAATTCTTTCTAGAATAAAAATATTATTTAAAAGCAGAGTGAAGATTTTTAAAAAGAGTTCAGAAAATTATTATAACTAATAACTTGTGAGTTGTGTTATTTTACTCAATGAAATTCGCAATATAGGGCACCAAACACATTTTCCCCTCAGATTTATTTCAATTCTTTTTATAATAAAAATATTATTTAAAAGCAGACTGAAGATCTTTAAAATTCAATATTTAAGAAAAACTGCCTTAAAGTTACTTACTAGGAGAGTATCGCATCTCCGGATCACGGATTTTGCTCTAACTTTGAGATAGGTTTTCAGATGTCAAAATATGGAAAAAGCCAGAGTTATAGACCCCAACGCTCAATATTTCTCTAGTTGCAGGCAATTAAAGAAAATCACTAAAAAAGTTACTAGATTTTCAAACGCTCATAATTCTTTAGCATTAATATGCAAGCTAGACGCTTGCAACTGTTTTTAAATGAAAGCTACGTTCAAATCCTTTCGAAAAAGCACCTATAGCATATCAAAATATTATTTTTTCCCAAAGTTACAGCGTTATGAAAAGTGTACTACATTTTAACATTTATCATTAATTAATATTTTTAAAAGGAAATTCAGCTCAAATTCTTATAACGCTATAACTTTGGGAAAAAATAATACTTTGATATGCTATAGGTGCTTTTTCGAAAGGATTTAAACGTAGCTTTCATTTAAAAACAGTTGCAAGCGTCTAGCTATTAATGCTAAAGAATTATAAGCGTTTGAAAATCTAGTAACTTTTTTAGTGATTTTCTTTAATTGCCTGCAATTAGAGAAATATTGAGCGTTGGGGTCTATAACTCTGGCTTTTTTCATATTTTGACATCTGAAAACCTATTTCAAAGTTAGTGCAAAATCCGTGATCCGGAGATGTGATACTCTCCTAGTTAGTTTGATACTTATAATAAATGCTTATAAAAATTTATTTACTCATTTACACTGCAAAAATATAGTCGATTCCTCTAGTCATATATGTAAAAAATACAATAAAATAATTAAAGCGACAAAAATATGCAAAATATTGTCATAAAGCGAAAAATGCCGACTTGACATATATTACATGCAAAAAATTGTCGCTTTGACTATGAAATAGTATTTTTCGCCTGACGATAATATTTTGTATATTATTGTGGCTTAAACTATTTTAAATTATGCATGTACATGACTAGAGGTATTGACTTAATTTTTGTCGTATGAATGAGTAATTAAATTATTATAAGCGTTTATTATAAACACTGAACTAAGTATCTGATTTGGTTCCGACCGCCTCTTAACAAAATAAAAACGAAATTAGATTTACATAAGAAACTTTTCGGAGATTATTTAAGATATATTCATTATTAAATCAGCTAATTAAAAAAAATTTGTATAGTATATCATATTATTTTAGCTATAAATTTCTGGAAAATTGCAAAATTGAAAAAAGAAATGAAAATCATTTAAAGTTCATCTTGCTACATTCATCATATAAGTAAAAATAAATAAGATAGAGTAAAAAGATTTGTGAAAGGTATTTTGCGCCCTTAATTGAATTTATGCTAAGACTTAATTTTATTAGCATTCAATTTTTTTTCTAATGACAATTCATATCATTTTTCATAATTTTTTTTTGGTTTTTCAGCTTTAAGAGCATGACGAAGCTGTCCGCCTTCCAATAATATTTCCAATCCTAACTTATGAATAAACGATGCGTTTAATCGAGTTTTTTTACTACAAAGAAAAAATTTGTAAAATTAAACTCTAGTGCGGACAACCCAAGAAATCCACCAAAATATTATACATACAAAGTTATAATAAAAACTTTCAATGTATCGTATTTTAAGGTTAGATTTGTCGAGTTTAATATCTAATTTCCAATCAAAGCTCAAAAAAAAATAACAAGTCCAAATGATTTTTTATTTTAACAAAAAATATTGTACTAATATAGCTTTAGTGCGGACAAGTCATTATATTTGTTTAATTTATGAATTTAAACAGTACAATCACAAACAAGTAATTATGATTGCAGCGTTTTTGCAATTGCTTTTGCTGTTTCAGTACTTTACAATTTATGTCCATGTTGCTTAAAATACGATATTTCCCAAATGCGATTACATTTATTGAAAATTTTTGAAACACAGCAAATAACAATGTTTCCAATTTTACATAATTATAATAATGCAACTATCAATTACAATAATGACTAATAATACACCGGACATGATAAGAAGAAGTTTTTGTCATGAACCTTGTTTAAATAAAATACCATTAAATTTAGATAACGCTGAGATTGAACTTCTTGAAAAAAAATTACAAATGCAGTTATTAGTAGAACAAAAGAAAATGATGCAAATGTATTGCAATCCAAAAGATTCTAATCTTGAAATAATTCCAATGGAAATTAACAATGACTCTTCAGAAAAAAATTTTTTAAGACAAAATTATTATTTAATAAATTTTGATGATATTAGCATAAATTATAACGATGATAAAATTAGGAATAATGAGATAGAATTAAATCAAGAAAGAAAAGAATTGAAAGAAATAGATAACAAGGAATCTTCATGTACAACAAAATTGATTAAGAAAAAAGTGACAGAAAAATCGAATGAATATCGAAAAAATGCAATAAAACATAAAATTACAAAAATGCAGAAAAAAAGAAATGAAACATTAGAACAAAAACGTGTCATTGATGCTTCACGAAAAAAAAGCTTATTTAAAAATGAAAATGGAACAACCAAATAAATATAAAGAAATGTTAGAAAATACTAAGAAAACGAAATTAGAATTCAAGAAAATGAAAAGTAATGATCAATTAGAACAAATACGTTCTGATGAGGCTTCACGTAAGGAAGAAGCTTATATAAAATTAAAGGTTCTGAACCATATAAATATATAGAATAGTTAAAAAATACTAAGAAAAACAAAACGGAATCCAAGAAAAAAAAAAGTAATTATGAATTGGAACAAATACGTGCGAATGAGGCTTCACGTAAGAAAGAAGCTTATATAAAATCAAAATATTTTGAACCAAATAAATATATAGAAAAGTTAAAAAAAATAAGGAAACCAAAATGGAATCAAAGGAAAAAAAAAGTAATGGTGACTTGGAACAAATACGTGCGAGTGAGGCTTCACGAAAGCAAGAAGCTTATATAAAATTAAAAAAAAAACAATCACATAAATATGAAAAAATATTAGAAGAGAATAGAATAGCAAAAGTAAAATCGATTTTAAATATAAGTACTGATGAATTGAAACAGCTACGTGAAAAAGAAGCATTACGCAAAAGAAAAACTTATAGAAAATTAAAAAATGAACATTATGTTGAATATGATAAAATGGAAATAATTGAAAAATTGATGATAAACAATTGGAAATTTCAGATGTTATTGACAAAACGCAAATGAATAATGATTTTTACCAATTTCAACATTTTAATTATAATATTGGAATGAATAAACCAACAGATGAGAGAAAGCGAAAATATAAATATGATTCTCATCAATTAAAAATTGAAGACATTAATTATTATATTGAAAATAACAATAATAATATTTGTAATAACAATGATAATCTCATGATGAACAAAAAAAAATGATAAAATTAAGGACATAATGGGAAAAAAATTAAAGAAATTGAATGAAAAAGTTCTAGCAGAGGAAAGTAATTCTAAACTCATTGTTTGTATTGCAAATATATATTTTGATGAAAATGTTATATCTGAAAATTACATTGGCTCCATGACACATACATGTGTTTATTGTGATGCAAAGCACTTTGCTTTCGAATATAGTAAAAGTAAAGATTTCTCCAATTGTTGTCATAAAGGTAAGGTGGAATTGTTAGACAATCCTACTTACCCAGAACGATTAAAACTTTTAGCAACTGAACGTACAAAAGAAAGTATTGATTTTCGACAAAATGTAAGATTATACAATAACGCTTTAGCGTTCGCAAGTTTTGGTGCTAATTTTGATAAATTGACAGGTAAAGAACCACAAGTTATGAAAATATGTGGACAAATTTTTCATAATGTGTATGCTTTGCATCCTAATAAAGATGAAGCACGTAAATATGGACAATTATATCTTTTAGATAATAAAATTGCAAGGATTGAACGTAAAAAATTCAACACAAATTTAGTATTATTAAAAGAATTAGATAATTAAATAAGAAACATTAACCCTTATGCAAAAGCCTAAAAAATGATGCATGAAGTAGAAAAAGAAGAACTACAACGATGTGCAAAAATCAATTGTCCTCCAAGAACAGTTACAATGTCTATTGTTCGCAATAACAATTTGGATAACAATAGATATAATGTACCTACCTGTAATGAAGTCGCGATAGTATATGTTGGAAAAGATGATCTTCCTCCTATCGAACGTGATATTGTCATTTACTCTAAGTATAAAAAACCAATTAGTATGCCGACAATTAGTAAACATACAGATCCTATGACATATCCGCTAATTTATCCTAATGGTGGTTATGGATGGTTGCCAAATATGAAAAGTAAATTTGGAACAACTAATATTTCAAATTTGCAATTTTATAATTATAGATTTAGTATTAGAAATGAATTTAATCTATACCTCAAATTGGGAAAAATATCGCATCAGGCAATCATTGATGCATTTGTAAAAGTTGAAACTTCTAGATTATATTTTATACGAAAAAATCAAAATATATTAAGAAGTGATTGTTACAAAGGAGTAATGGACTATTTACATAACAAAAAAGAATTAGAATCGTTAAAAATTGGATAAATAGTCATATTACCATCAAATTTTACAGGCAGTCCACGATATATGAAACAAAATTACATGGACTCGATGACGCTTGTAAATTATCATGGTAAACCTGACCTTTTTTCAACTATAACGTAAAATCCACATTGGAAAGAAATAATTGAAAACTTGGTAAATTATGAAAATTCAATAGATAGGCCGGATATTGTAACAAAAGTATTTCATCAGAAAGTGGAAGAATTTAAAGATTTAGTAATTAACAGGAGGTCACGTATCTCTGTCCTTTTCTAATCAAAGCATTGAGTTTTTTACAAAAACTAATAACTTTAGCAAAAAATGAAGAGAAAGCCGCATCTCGTATCAAAAAAAGCAATATTTTCTTCGATGAGAAAGAATTTATTTTATTGCTTCGTTTCCAAGAAAACCTTGAAAAACTTAAATCATAAAGGTTAGGTTGGACAATTTGGTTTTTCAAGATTTTCTTGAGAATGAAGCAATAAAATTAATTTTTTCTTATCAAAGAAAATATTGCTTTTTTTGATACAAGATGCGGCTTTCTCTTCATTTTTTGCTAAAGTTATTAGTTTTTGTAAAAAAATAATTTCTTTGATTAGAAAAAGACAGAGATACGTGACCTCCTGTTAAAAGAGGAATATTTGGAAAATGTGTTGCGTATAGTTACGTAATTGAATTTCAAAAACGAAGATTACCACATATGCATATGTTATTATTCTTAGATAAAAATGATAAAATTAACACTCCCGAAAAAGTTGATGAAATAAAAATTGCAGAAATCCCAAATAAAGATATTTATCCAAAATTATATAGTATTGTTAAGCAATTTATGATACACGGTCCCTGTGGTATGCAAAATATAAATTGTCCATGTATGGATAAAAATACGAAACGATGTACAAAAAGTTTCTAAAAAAAATTTAATGATTCAACAGAATTTAAATTTAATGGCTATCTGTTATACAAACGTAAAAATGATGGCGTCAAAATAATTTTTAAGAATGAATTTACGGAAAGAGTAGCAGATAATGGATTAGTTGTTCCTTATAACCCTTACTTATTATTAAAATTTAATGCACATATAAATGTAGAAGTATGTTCCACTGTACAATGCATTAAATATTTATTTAAATATTTTTATAAAGGTCATGATTGTGCATACATTAAAATAGGCGAAGTGAAAGTTGATTTCCAAACAGAAAAGAAAGACACTTTTCAAAATGATAATAATAAAAATGTTGAATATGAATATGATGAAATACAACAATACATAAATACACGATATTTATTTCCGCCTGAAGCAATGCACAGATTATTAGAATATCCTTTACATGTTATTTCACATACTATAAAAAGACTAAGCGTTCATGAAGAAAATCAACAAAATGTATTTTTTAAAGAAGGAAAAGAAGAAACAATCATGCAGAAAAATGTGGGAACAGCATTAACAGCATATTTCGAATTAAATCGAGAAGATTTAGAAGCTCGAGATTACTTGTAGAACTACTTCATTTTTATACATTTGACGAAAAACTAAAAAAGTGGAATAAAAGAAAAAAGATAAGGAAACCAACACTTAGTAGAATGTATTTGGTAAATCCAAAAGATAGAAAACGCTACTTTATTAGATTATTACTATTACATGTCAAAGGTGCCACATCTTTTGAAGATTTGCGTACTATTGATAATGTAATATATGGTTAATTCTCAAAAAATCGGCCGATTTCCGTTCTTTGCCAAAAATTTCCTATAAAATAATGTGTGACAGGACTGAAAAATTATTTTCAAGTTACCTTATACTTTCTTGTGATAAATGACGGGATGAGATCATTAATGAGGTACCCCATTTGTTGACCAAAGAATTGTGAATTATTAGAAAACGTTACTCCGTTAGCTTTCACACGTTGAATCACAAAAGTATTATTACATATCATCTTTGAATCATATTGAAAGTTTAATTTATCCTACTCAGAAGTGTTCGTTTTTTTTTAATAAAAAAGTATGTTCACTTGTTTATACCCCTTTTTACATTCATCATTAAGTATTAATGATTGGATCAATTCCACCCCAAAAAAAATCGTAAACTCCGTTAACTCGACGTAACCGCTATTAACTAAGGTACTTATTGAAAGGTATTCATAAGTACTTAAGTTAAAATTTCATCTTTATTAAAGTATTATTCAAAGTAAATATAATGCACAAAGATAGAATATATCAATTCTTTTCAATCGTCATCATTAAAAATTTCTTGTGTAATCAGCCGATTTTTTGAGAATTCACCATATACTTCGTTTTATGAAGCAGCTAAAGCTAAACAATTAATTAATGAAGATGGAGAATGGGATCGATGTTTAGAGAAAGCATCATTAACAGAATTCCCTCATGCTCTTTGTGAATTATTCGCTTCTATTTGCATTTTTCATAATCCCATAAATGCACGAGATTTATACGAAGAATATAAAGATAAGTTTTATCATCCTTAATACGAAAAAGATATAAGCGAAATATTGGCATTGAATGTTATTCAAAATAATTTACACATCAATGGATTTTCTTTAAATGATTTTAATTTACCTAACATAAGCACATACATAGAAGATAATGATGATGAAACAATTTTAAATTATAATGATGATATTCTAAATGAATTGGAAACAAAAATAAATTCCTTAAAAGAGAAACAAAGACAAATATTTGACTCCACTATAAAAAGTTTAAATCAAAATAAACAAAAATGTATTTTTATTGATGGACCAGGTGGAACAGGAAAAAGTTATTTACTTAACGTTTTAAGAGGAGGTTACGTATATCTGTCCTTTTCTAATAAAAAAAATGATTTTTTTACAAAAACTAATAACTTTAGCAAAAAATGAAAAGAAAGCCGCATCTCGTATCAAAAAAAGCAACATTTTCTTTGATAAGAAAGAATTAATTTTATTGCTTCGTTTTCAAGAAAACCTTGAAAAACTTAAATCATAGAGGTTAGGGTGGACCATTTCGTTTTTCAAGGTTTTCTTGGGAACAAAGCAATAAAATTAATTTTTTCTTATCAAAGAAAATAATGCTTTTTCTGATACAAGAAGCGGCTTTCTCTTTATTTTTGCTAAAGTTATTAGTTGTTGTAAAAAAATCATTTCTTTGATTAGAAAAGGACAGAGATACGTGACCTCCTCTTAATAGCTTATTTTAAATATAATAATATACGTTACTTATGTGTTGCTTGGACAGGTGTAGCAGCGAATTCATTGATTGATGGAAAAACAGTGCACACAATATTTAAACTGCCGTTGAATATAACAGATTGCACAACATGTAATGTTAAGCCTAACTCTGTAGAAGGATGAAATATCTATGACTTCCAAATTTGCTTTTTAGACAGTTGATCGTCTTTTTCAAGATTCATGCGATGTACAACACCAACCCTTCGGTGGTAAAACTGTAATTGTATCAGGAGATTTTAGGCAAACATTACCAATTGTTCGACATGGAAGTCGTTTTAATATTATAGAAAATTCGGTTAAATTTAGTTTATTATGGCAAAATTTAATGCGTACGACATTAAGTGAAAATCTGCGAGTTTCAGATAATGATAATAATTTCAAACAATGGTTATTAGATATCGGAGAGGGAAAACGTCTTAATCTTTTTGAAGATGATAATGAACTAAGTGCTATACCAGAAAATCTTATCATTAGAGAACATCTTGTCGAAGAAATATTTGGAAATAAAATAAAAATAAATAGTGAAAATCTAATAGATAAAGTTATTTTGGCTCCTAAAAATAATGATGTTATTCAAATCAATAACAACGTTTTGAATATAATAGAAGGAGACTATGTTGAATATTTAAGTATTGATACAGCCGAAGATGATAACAAAGAAAATTTAAATGTTATATTACCTACAGAATTTTTAAATACGTTAATTCCTAATGGACTTCCACCACATAAATTATATTTAAAAGTAGGAGCTATTATCATTCTTTTGAAACATTTTAATGTAAATGAGGGACTTTGTAACGTGACAAGGTTAATAGTAAAAAACCTACTAAGATATTCTATCTAAGCTAAATTGGCAAGTGGAAAAAACAAAGATAAATTAGTTTTTATTCCAAGAATAATTTCATCTTCATCTAAAGAAGATATACCTTTTCACATGCAAAGAAAATAGTTTCCTATTAGATTAGGTTTTGCAATGACTATTAATAAATCCCAAGGACAATCTTATGAAAAAGTTGGTGTATATTTGCCATCACGCGTTTTCAGTCATGGACAAAATTATATGTTGCCCTTTCAAGGACAAAAAATAAAAATAATTTAAAATTATTTTTAAGCAAAAGCGCAATAGTCAACGGAGAAAATAAGAATGATCAAGATACAATTTATACAAAAAACATTGTATATAAAGAAATATTATAAATAATATTGTAAATATTTATATAATAAAAATATTATGATATCTAATATAATAATATTTGATACAATATTCAAAATCATGATGCATTTTAGAAAGCACTGATGAATTGACTGTACACGGAAATGCGCAGTAATATAGATTGCATTTAAAAATTCACAGTACAATCGGCTGCATATGGGGATGCGCTGTTGAATCGGCTGCACATGCACGGAAAGAAATTTGGCAATAAATAATTACCATATTTTGTTCGTGTACGATTTCAGAAATAATATATTTCGAATTCGGTAAAGCGTTTTTCTGAAAATTTTAATATACCATTACAAGAAGTTTTGAAATACCGTATACATTGAATCCTGTATTACAAGGAACGTTGAAGTAAAAAATTACCACTTATTTTATTTACAAATTCAGAAATAGTAGTGTTAGTTATAATTATATTTAGTGTTTCAAAAGACATTAAAATCTCCCAATGCCAAATTTCTTTCTGTGTGGGGATGCGCTGTTATATCGGCTGCATATGGGAATGCGCTGTTGAATCGGCTGCATATGAAAATGCGCTGTTAAATCGGCTGCATATGGGGATGCGCTGTTTAATCGGCTGCATATGGTGATGCACTGTTGAATCGTCTGCATATAGGGATGCGCTGTTGTACTGGCTGCACTTCAAATTTTATTCACTTTAGCCATATATTTTATCCGAATGTATTTGTTATTTTTCTTTATTCAATTAACAGGCATTACCGTCCTTTTTTACATTTAGATATTCACATTTTAAGACAACACAGTTAACATATTATTTAAGGTTGTTCTGGCTATACAGTCTGTGTCAAAAGTTAGTATTTTTGATAATGGTTTATATTTTTGGGTAAAGAGGGTTTATTCAATTTTTTACATAGTAATTTATTAGACAATATTAAAACAGTCATTTTAAATTTTGTTTCATTTAAATATAACAATTTATTAAAGAGTTATAGCATATTAAAGTTTATAACTTTTACCGAAATCTAATGTAATCATAAACAAAGGTGCCAAAGTTTCAAAAATTATTTTATTCGACAGCAACAAAGTTTATTTTGTTCATTTTAAAATTTAGAATCTATTGACAAGAATGGAATTTTTATTTTTATTTTTTATTAAAATTTATAACCAATTGTTTACGAAAAAATGTATATGTCTCAGATGGTACTCACTGTTTTATCGTAGAAAATCAGCAATGAATTTAAATAAAAAATAAAAATCAAAATTCCATCCTTGTCAATAGATTCTAAATTTTAAAATGAACAAAATAAACTTTGTTGCTGTCGAATAAAATAATTTTTGAAACTTTGGCACCTTTGTTTATGATTACATTAGAATTCGGTAAAAGTTATAAATTTTAAAATACTATAACTTTTTAATAAATTGTTATATTTAAATCAAACAAGGTTAAAAATGATCGTTTTAATAATATCTAATAAATTACTACGTAAAAAATTGAGCAAACCCTCCCTACCCAAAAATATAAACCATTATCGAAAATACTAACTTTTGACACAGACTGTATAGCCAGAACATCCTTAACGTGGTGTCAACCCGCGGCAGGATCAGTGAATAAATAAAATAGCGACCAGACGTGAAATCGATTTTGCGCCAACGAGAATACGAGTCCCGCGTCTTTAGCCACTTCGCCACCAAGCTCTACAATTTGATGATAAATAAAAAAATATATCGACGGCTAAAAGTAATAACCTCGTAACTCAGCAAAGATTTCAAAAACCCCATAACTTGGCGAAGATTTCAAAAACCTCATCACTCGGTGTTTAGTTCAAGAATCCCATAACTCAAAAACCTACTGTTTTCCCTCAATTTTAAGTGAAAATTTCGCATGATTTAAAAATACAATTTCTGTAAAATAAACACAATAAAATTGATTTTGTTCTGTGTTTTAAATTGTGCTAATTTTGCAGAAATCGTATTTTAAAATGCTGCGGATTTGTTACTACAAAATTAAAGAAAAAGAATACGTTTATGAGCTATGCGGTTTTTGAAATATTTAATGAGTTATGGGGTTCTTAAAGCAAGCGCCGAGTTATAAGGTTTTGAAATCTACGCCGAGTTACGAGGTTATTCTTTTCAGTCGTCAATATACTATATCAATCCTCAAAATATTTTTAAGAAATGAATCAACATTTAGAAAAAAACTGTCGATTAATGCAACGTTTTATGTTATATTTGCCTAAGATGAGGTTACCTCTGTCCTTCATTAAAAAATTAATTCATCGTAAAAACTAATAATTTTAGCAAATAATAGAGAGAAAGATGCATGTCGTATCACAAAAAGCAAAATTTTCTTTGATGAAAAAGAATCAATTTTATCGCTTCGCTTTCAAGAAAACCTTGAAAACCAAAATTTTTTACCTTAACATTCATGTTCTAAGTTTTTCAAAGTTTTTTTGAGAACAAAACCATATAATCGATTTTTTTCATAAAAAATATTGCTTTTTGTGATATAAGATGTGGCTTTCTTTTTATTTTTTGCTAAAATTATTAGTTTTCGTAATAATATCAATTCTTTGGTTAGAACAGGATAGAAGTATTCGACTTGTAACCCATTAAGATTCAGGCGAAAATTGGGCTAGAAAGTGCCTTAACGATAACATTCATAGGAAAATGAAAAAAATTATTAAATTTCCAAAATATAAATTTGATTTTTTAATAAAAACTTTTAAAGTAGAATCTATGAAAATTTCAAGGCTCCAGAAATAAAATTCTAGAATTTGTGTTAAGATGCAATCTTTAGAATTTTTAACTATAAATTTATTATACTATTCCATATTTGCAACAAACTACACTGAAAGAAATTTTCACTTTGGAGACTACAATTAAATTCGAATAAAAAAACTTCTATGGATTTGATGAAATTGACTCCAGCTTTGAATAACTAGATATTAAAACTTGATATACTTCAATTTAAAAACTATTGAAATGACAGAACTCAAAAGTTCATTAAATATAATCATATTTTGAATTCTTCAACTTTGAAAAATATTTGAATTGGCTGCATTCGATACTGGGCACCAACAGACTCTGCGTTGGGCTTGCCAGACTCCCAAATTTGAATTGCCGTTCTTCAAATTTAATTAACTTTATTTAATTCTAAATCCCGTTTTCCGTATTTCTAGGTTTGTATTCAGTAAGATTAGAATAATAATAATCTGTATAATAATTCTTATATTGTATTTACATTGAGCGGGAGTAAAGAACTTTTCTCCCTTAAATTTCATTATTGATAAAATTAAGCGGGCGTAAAATACTTTTCTACATTAAATTTCATTCTTTAGAAAATTAAACGGGCGTAAAGTATTTTTCTCCCTCAAATTGAATGTTTGAGAAAATTGAGCGGGCGTAAAGTTCCTTTCTCTCTCAAATTGGATGCTTGATAAGATTCAGCGGGCGTAAAGTACTTGTCTCCCTCAAATTTAATGCTTGAAAAAATTAACCGGGCATAAAGTACTTTTCTCCCACAAATTAGATTCCTTAGAAAATTCAGCGGGAGTAATGTACTTTTCTCCCTCAAATTTTATTTTTTGAAAATTGAGAGGGCATAAAGTACTTTTTTCCTGCTAATTTTATTCTTTAGAAAATTGAGCGGGAGTAAAGTACTTTTTTCCCTTAAGAGCAGGCCAGATTCGCTGTCCTTGTCTAATTGAGATTTTTGTTATTTACTCAAGTATTAAGAGGAGGTCGAGTATATCTGTCCTTTTCTAATCAAAGAATCGATTTTTTTACAAAAAATAATAATTTTAGCAAAAAATAAAGAGGAAGCTCCATCTTGTATCATAAAAAGCAATATTTCCTTTGACGAGGAAAAATTATTTTCATCGATTAGTTTTGAAGAAAACCTTAAAAAACTTAAAAAATAGAGATTAGAATGGACAATTCAGTTTTTTAAAGTTTTCTTAAAAACGAAGCGATAAAAATAATTTTTCCTCATAAAAGAAAATATTGCTTTTTTTAATACGAGATGGGGCTTTCTTCTTATTTTTTGCTACAATTATTAGGTTTTGCAGAAAAATGAATTTTTTGGTTAGAAAAGAATAGAGATATACAACCTGCTCTTAATCGATGTATCTGCAAATTAAAAGTTAAGCGCAATAGATATTATTATTACAAATATGTATGCACAAGAAAAAAAAATCTACCGCTTTGTTATTGAGAAAAGTAAGAAGCACGAAAATATTATAAACATAAACTTTTACTTCGGTGTTCCTTACCTTTCTCAAAAAGAAAGCGGTAGAATTTTTTTTTCTTGTGCATAGATGTTCATAATAATAATATCTATTGCACTTAACCTTCAATTCGAAGAGACATCGATTAATACTTGAGTAAATAACAAAAAACTCAATTGTTACTCAGTCGGTATCAGATTCTACTCCGGCCTGCTCTTGAATTGTAGATTTCATAAAATTAAGCGGACGTAAAGTACTTTTCTCCCCCAAATTTCATGCTTTAGAAAATTAAGCGGACGTAAAGTACTTTTTTCCTACAAATTTGATGCTTGAGAAGATTAAGCGGGTGTCAAGTACTTTTCTCCCTCTAATTTGATGCTTGAAGAGATTGAGCGGGCGTAAAGTACTTTTCTCCCGCAAATTTCATTCTCTAGATATTAAGCGGGCGTAAAGTACTTTTCTCCCTCAAATTTGATGCTTGAGAAGATTGAGCGGGCTAAAGTACTTTTCTCCCGCAAATTTTATTCTTTAGAAAATTAAATGGGCGTAAAGTACTTTTCTCCCTCAAATTTTATTCTTTAGAAAATTATGCCGGTGTAAAGTACTTTTCTCCCCCAAATTTGATTCCTTAGAAAATTAAGCGGAAGAAAAATACTTTAAACCCGCTTAATTTAAAAAAAAATGATCATCGAGGGAGAAAAGTAGTTTACGCCCACTCAATTTTTTCAAGCATAAAATTTAAGGAAGAAAAGTACTTAACTTCCGCTCAATTATCTAAGGAATCAAATTCGCGGGAGGAAAGTACTTTACGCCCGCTTAGTATTTTAAAGAATGAAATTTGAAGGTGGAAAGTACTTTACGCCTGCTCAATTTTCTCAAGCATTAAATTTAAGGGAGAAAAGTACTTTATTCCCGTTTAATTTTCTAAGGAACAAATTTGCAAGAGAAAAGTATTTTACATCCTCTTAGCTTTAAAAAAAATTAAATTTGAAGGAGAAAAGTACTTTTTGCCCGCTCAATTTTTTCAAGCATCAAATTTAAGGGAGAAAAGTACTTTACTCTTGCTTAATTTTCTATATCTATCTATCTATCTAAAGTTAAATTTTTAAGCATTTAGAAATTTTTGTTTAGTTGAAGAAATAATTAAACACTAAAAATAAAATGATACATAAATTTTATTAATTCAATCTTTGTAATATTAAAAACTATAGAAATAAAAGGACATTCGATTAATTTTTGTACGTTTATATGAATGTATTGATATTGATTCACATACTCATTCTGACTTTAATCATCAGAATAATAGAATGATTACTTAAATGAATTGCGACGCCGTTCGGCATCGCTATTTTATTAAGAATATAAAATATGAATAAAACTATAGAGCGTAAATTTTTTTAAATAAATCTTTTTTCTCTAGATACTACTTAACAGGGTGTAATTTTTGTGTGATTTTCTTTTATTAAAATGTTGTATAAATTTTATTTTTCATGGGTCGGAGCCGTAGTTATAGAATTTGAATCGAGCGATTTTCCCGCTCGATTTCGTCTGCCTAAACATCATAGTAAAAGAATGAAAATAACGAGAGAGTTTGTTTGTGCAGAAGAAAGAAAAAAAAAAGAAAGAAAGAAGATGAATAAAAAAAGAATAAAGCAAACTATAAAGACTTTTTTGTAATTTATAAATCGAAGCAAAAGATTTTCTATTATGTATATGCGTCAAACAAGTGTAAAGTTGCGTATTAGTATTCAAGTGAGAGTGAGCGAGAGAACAAATCCAAGCGTGCGAGCGAGAAAAAGAGAGAGCGAAAGGAGGACTAAGCGCCGGCGCCTCTCTTGAAAGAAATAGTATTTTATGCGTCATAATTTATTAAGTTAGTTAAAATAAATTAAGAATGGTTAATGCGAGTGTGTGAGATGTAATATTTTATTAAATTATTCGTTAAAATAGTTAATAATAAAAGAGCGTGGAACGGAAATAATTAACAGCCAATGAGATTTTTCGCGCCGATTGTTAGTTAATATTTTGTCGAAAACGAAGCGCTGTGATTGGCCCGCCGTCAACGGACTTGTCGTTGCTCGCCGAACAAAGCGGGCCTTGTCGTCAATCGTTGTCGAGTCTTGCAGCGAAGCGGCCGTGTTCAGAGAGAGAATCCGAGAGTTTTTTTTAAGAGTGTGCCTTTGTTAAGAAAGAGTTTTTTTGTGTTGAGTTTTTTTTTGTGTTTAATTTTCTATAAAAGAGTTTTTCGTGTGAGATAAATATTAATAAATTATTTAAAGTCAGCGGGTAAAGCCTGTAGTTTTTTTTTGTGTGTAATTTTCGTGTAAAATTTTAATTACTTAACAAAGGCCGCGAGATTTTATAAAAGAAAAAAAAGAGAAAATAAAGAGCGTTCGTTCATTTAAAATAGGGTGGGTATATCAGAGTGTAGTTGCGCCTTTTTTTTATATTGTGTTCGTGTAGATAAAAAGGAAAATTTCTAATTGCCTAGAGAGAAAAAGGACACGGTCTTGCGTCAAAAGGCCCAGGGTAGCTTCACCAGCGGGTGTCTCTAGAGAGCGAGAGAGTGAGAGAGAGCCGATCAGAGTAGCGATCACCAGCGAGGAGAAAAGCGAAGAAAAGCTCTCTTTGTCTAAGGTATAGTGTAAAATTTCTTAGCGCGTATGCTTGCGTGTTGAATGTCTGTGTGCCGGTAAAAAAAATAGAAAAATACTTTTATTTCCAGTTTAACTTGCATACTTATAAATCATTTTTTCTACTACTTGCAATTTATTGTATATTAAATTTAATTGTTCTTTTCTTTTATTTGGCGCGATTTTCTGTGTATGTAAATTCGTATGAGTGTATTGTAAAATAGTAGTGTACAAATAGAAAAAAAAGTGTAACGAAAGCCGCGAGATTAAAAATTATTAGAAGCATTTTATTAAAAATTTCTGTTACATGTGTAATAATTATTCTGAAAAATAAAAAAGCGTAAAATTCGAAATTGTCGTGCGTGAAAACCGTTTACAAAAGTTTTCCACAGAAATAAAATTTCAGTTGATAGTCGCGAGAATCGCGCAGAGTTCGTGGAAGTCAGTGTAGAATTCGAAAATAAGGAGGAGGTAAAGTAAAGCCAGAAAGCAAGCAGAGCCTGCGGTGCCGTGAAGAGGCAGTGGCGCGACCGTCTATGTCAGAGCCCCCTAGCCGCGCGGTATAGGAGAGTAAGTGAGAAAGAGAGAAAAAGAAAGACGCAAAGAGAAACGAGAGTGATTGAGTTGCGTTCACGGAAAAAGGTTTTCACTAAAAAAAAGTACTAAATTTAATCATACCTATAAATCAAACTACTAGTAGTTATTTAATAGGTATTTAGAATACTTTTTAATATTACTTCTATCAGTGCCTTTTTTTTTAATGGTTTGTCCTGGTGATTTTGAAGGATAGAACCGATAATTTCGGTTCTACAGTATTAAATTGTTTAATACTAACTGTAGTACCTGTATAGTACGCACCGCGGCGTGGTTTGACTATACAGTTACATCGTGATGGGCGCTTTATTTTCGTTACGAATTAGTAGTAATTTTTTCTAACGAGCTGATGAGTGCAACTTATTATGATAATGAATGAAATTACTCTTATCTTGAAATCCTAGGACTTTGAGCACTAAACCAAATTATTCAAATGTAAATATTTATTAATATTATTTGCATTTTTGTTTTAATTTGGAAAAAAATATTAATATTAATGTTAGTGTAATTAAACTTCATTTTATTAGGTTATGTTTGTATAAAACGTAACCTTGTTATAAAATACAAGTGAAATTAAAATAATATTAAAATAAAATATTTCAAACCTAAATTAAATTGAAATTTTCAGTGAGAAAAAAATATTTTGTGTATAATTTATATACAGTATGAATATTGTTAACTTATTAATGTTAAAAAAAATTTTTTTTTAAACAGTTGGAAGTTAAATCGAAATATTTTCTATACTTTAGAATCAATAAAATTTTGTAAACATAAATAGAGATAAATATGTTGTATGGTACATATATATATATATATATATATATATATATATATATATATATATATATATATATATACATTATGAATATGTTTAACTTATTATTAATGTCAAAAACAATATTTTTTTAATAACAAATGAAAGTTGATACTTGAAAAATTTTATTGGTTATAAAATCAAGATAATATTTAGATGAAACAGTTATACTATTATTGTTGCAAGTTATATCAGAATCAGGTTAAAAAAAGGCCAACAGATTCTATCAATTTTTGGCAATCTATTTGTTAAAAAATAAAAGTTAGTGTGACACAGATGGATATTTTTTAATCATATTGTTTTACACTGAATCAAATTCAATTTTAAGGTATCAGGCCTGGGATAGAGTCTGAAAAAAAATTAAATTTAAATGTAATGATACATTTTTTGTAATGATATTAATTGATGAAAGTTTTTTTATCTTAAATATATACTAAATATAAGACCTTAACCCATGAATAATTTCAAAAGACCTCATCCGATGGTTAAAATCCTTTTCTTATGTCGATGAAATAATTTTGTCTATTTTTTTAGTTACCGTACAATTTTTCAGCCAATTTTCAACAAATTGACTTCAAAATTTGCAGAGATCTTTAATTTATATATCTTCACAAGTTTATTGTTTCAGTTTTCTAAAAAAAATTAATCAAAAATATATATATAGACAGTATAAATATTTTTAACTTATTAATGTTGAAAACAATATTTTTTAAATAAAAATTAGAATTTGCTGGATTCTTGAAAAATTTTATTGTTTTCAAACTCTAGACAATATTTAGATCAAACAGTCGTACTAATATTGATGCAAATTTTATTTAAATCAAGTTAAAAAAGACAAACAGATATCACCAATTTTTTGGCAATCCATTTGTTAAAAAATAAAAGTCAGTATGACACAGGTGGATGTTTTTTAATCATATTCTTTTATGCTGAGTAAAATTCAATCTTAAATAAGAAAGCATGCACACTTTATCATTCGAGTAATATTCTATGCAGTCATTGAGTAGTAAATGGAAATATTGCGTAATAACGTTATAAGTATAATTGAAAAATATCATTTAATTGTTTATTTATGAAAATTTTTTTTAACTTCTTGCAATACATAAAATTTTTAAAATAACTCATAACTATGAAATTTCAATGTAACTAATATATGGTAACGTAAAAACAAAATTTTTTCATATATTTTCAAATCAAAATCTATCTTAACCTCTATACGATAATAATATTATAGTAATGTTCATATGATTTATGAAAATATGATCATAAAACAAGGTATCTTGTTTTTTATGCATAGTACGGAAAGAATCAATGCTAAGGAATTAAGAATTAGATACTCGGTACGCGAAATATTGGTGCTGAACCGAGAAGGTGGAAATATTATTTGTAGAACCGAAAAAATAGGTACTACGTATCAGAATTTTACGCGCTCGGTTCTTAATATAGTGGTACCAACATTAGTAGCTAAAATTCGATGGATGGCACTTATTAAAATAATACTATCTCATTGTTTTAATACTTTATCACAGAAATAAAACATTCTACGTGTAGTGTTGATTTTATTGATGAAAACTTTTTTCCGTGTATAGCGTAGGCATATAAGAAGTTTTTGTAATTTCGTCCGTGTCAAATCTATGCACCTGATTATTATCAATATTTCTTTTAGTGCGTTAAAAATTTAAAATAAGTGTAAAATTCTGGGATAAAGAAAAATCAAATTATAACATTTTTTCTTCTAAGTTAATTGTGGGGTATTCTTTTTATTTTTAATTAATTATACCTAGAGTGTGTGTACGAGAGAAGGACATAGAGAGAGATTGATTGATTGATTGATTCATATTTATTAAAGATCGTGGGGTTCAACCCCGTATGACCCAAAAGTAATACATAATGTTGATTACAAAATAAAATATAGTGCAAATATAACAAGCAAGAACAATAGTAAAAATTTGATTATATTCATATGAGATTTCTCTCTCTCTGTGATAAAAGTAAGAAAAAAAAAATTATGATTTTAAAAGTATAAGATTGTTACACCTTATTAAAACTGCACTCATAGTCCAATCAATAAAGACATTTTGAGGACATTAATTAAAGGCTTAATGAAACTTATATGGAGTTGTTAAGGGCGATGAAAAAACATACTCTGTATAAAATGTAACCAAAAAAAACGGTAGAAAATGCTCCAGGAGGCTGCAAAGTTGGCCAAAACAGCTTTTTTAATTCTCTGAAGCAACCTATGCATTTAATCGAAAAAAGTAATTAATAAAAGTATTAGAGAATAAAAAAACCTACAATTTGAGTACTGCTGCGATTATTTTCATCAATTAGTTATTGCAAAAAAGCCAAAAAACCATCAAAAATGGCCATTTCTTGAATATTAATTATTTATTGCAAAAATAATTTTTTAAATATTTTTAAACTTTTAAAAGGAAGCCTTCATCAAAACGAACAGAATGAGAAGTTGCAACAGCAAATTGGTTAATTTGTTGCTGAGATATTCCTATTATTTATCCCAACGCGTTAAATGTTTATTGCTATAATTTTTTTTGGCTGAACATATTGAGTTGCATAAGGGCTTAAACTCTTCATGAAGGTTCAAATTTTCATATTTTGTTAAGAGCAAATTAGAAAATTCAATTGCAATATTTTTATAACGCTTTAAAAAGAGGGTGTTTTTTTATAAATAAATAAAGCTGGGGCTTTATTTATAACTTTTACGAATTTGCTATTTGAATATTCTTATAGCTGTGTTCGAAACGAAGATTTAAAAAAAAAAGAACTCTCTAAGGCCAATAGGAGCCGAGATAAGATTTTTTTTTTTAAAAATCACAGGCACTTTGTTTATAACAATTAAGAAACGAATCAAGCGTCATTTTGTAGTTGAAGACTTATATTTTAAAAATCTATGATTATATTTTTAAAAATAAGACTCTTTATTATTAAAATTAAAATAATACTAACATACAAATAATAACGTCAAAGTCGGAGTCGTGGTGGGGATGCTTATCTTTGCGCGTGAGAAAAATTAACGAAGGACCCCGTCCCAATAAAATTCGTAAAAATTAACCGTATCTCCTAAAATAATGGACCGATTTTGATGTTTTTTTTTAATCTGGGGTATCTTGAAAAATTATCAATATTGATATAGATTTAAAAAAAACATCAAAATCGGTCCATTATTTTCGGAGATACGGTTAATTTTTACGAATTTTATTGGGACGGGATCCTTCGTTAATTTTTCTCACGCGCAAAGATAAGCATCCCCACCACGACTCCGACTTTGACGTTATTATTTGTATGTTAGTATTATTTTAATTTTAATAATAAAGAGTCTTATTTTTAAAAATATAATCATAGATTTTTAAAATATAAGTCTTCAACTACAAAATGACGCTTGATTCGTTTCTTAATTGTTATAAACAAAGTGCCTGTGATTTAAAAAAAAAAAAATCTTATCTCGGCTCCTATTGGCCTTAGAGAGTTCTTTTTTTTTTAAATCTTCGTTTCGAACACAGCTATAAGAATATTCAAATAGCAAATTCGTAAAAGTTATAAATAAAGCCCCACCTTTATTTATTTATAAAAAAAACACCCTCTTTTTTAAAGCGTTATAAAAAATATTGCAATTGAATTTTCTAATTTGCTCTTAACAAAATATGAAAAGTTGAACCTTCATGAAGAGTTTAAGCCCTTATGCAACTCAATATGTTCAGCCAAAAAAAAATTATAGCAATAAACATTTAACGCGTTGGGATAAATAATAGGGAATATCTCAGCAACAAATTAACCAATTTGCTGTTGCAACCTCTCATTCTGTTCGTTTTGATGAAGGCTTCCTTTTAAAAGTTTAAAAATATTTAAAAAATTATTTTTGCAATAAATAATTAATATTCAAGAAATGGCCATTTTTGATAGTTTTTTGGCTTTTTTGCAATAACTAATTGATGAAAATAATCGCAGCAGTACTCAAATTGTAGGTTTTTTTATTCTCTAATACTTTTATTAATTACTTTTTTCGATTAAATGCATAGGTTGCTTCAGAGAATTAAAAAAGCTGTTTTGGCCAACTTTGCAGCCTCCTGGAGCATTTTCTACCGTTTTTTTTGGTTACATTTTATACAGAGTATGTTTTTTCATCGCCCTTAACAACTCCATATAAGTTTCATTAAGCCTTTAATTAATGTCTAAAATAGCCATTTTTTTGCTCTATTGATTGGACTATCATCTGATCAACAAGTTACACAATGATTATACCGTTGGAGGTCTACAGAACTAAGTGTGTAGTAGAGTGTACCATAATATGAAAATACACTCATTGACCCTCTGTCTCGCCCAACCACTCAGTGCGCTCCTCAAGCAAGAATTTGTTGTACAGCTTAGCCTTAATAGACTGCGTTTGTCCTAGTTCAAAACTAGCAAATAAGGAGGTATTAACATTAATAAAACTAGATGCCGTGTAAACGAAAGAATGTAGCATAGCAGCAGTACAAACAACGGGGCAAATGAGAAGTCTAGCTGGTAGTCTAGTCGAAGTTCGAACAACTGTATCAATGTTTACCCGATCGAATTTAGCAGCCAGATAGCTTGGCTTTTGATACGAAACAATAGAGTGAGCAAGAGCTGACTTGAAATATAAACGCCTGTGGCTCACCGACAACCAGCCCAACTGCAGGCGAAAGGGCGTAACCCTTTCTTGTCTTCCTATATTTCCATAGACAAATCTAACGCAGGCATTAAGTGCCCGATGAAGTTTAATGTTTAACGTCTGAGGTAAGTCATCATAGACTACACAACAGTAGTCTATTATAGGAAAGATAAGAGCTTCGACAAGGTTTTTCCTGACCTGCCTAGACAGAGCATGTCTATGGAACTTTAATGATTGAAGAGTACCAAAGATACGTCCAACCACCGAACTCACTTGCTTGTTCCAGTTTAAAGTACTAGTTATCCAGATACCCAAATTTTTGACCGAACTAGTATACGGCACCACCTTATCATTTACGAAAATTTTATGGCAAGAAAAGAGATCAATTCTTGAGATGAATTGCTCGCTACCAATGAACATTGCTTGCATTTTGGATGGGTTTAAGACAAGACCATTGTCAACAGCCCACTTAACAACTGCAGCAACCTCGTGATTTAGAAAGTCGATCTCGTCATTCAGATCTGCGGGCAGAAATGAGTCGTACACCTGCAAGTCATCAGCAAACAGTATATGAGACGATCTGGTTAAAACAGAAGATAAATCATTGATGAAAACAGAGAAAAGCAGCGGACCCAAAACGCTGCCCTGAGGAACACCTGCCGTGCAGGTGACCCACTCACCGACATGACCCTCCAAATCTGTAATAGCATAGGATCTCTTGCTGAGATATGACGCAAACCATCGTATAACAGTATCTGAGCAATTGAATCGACGAAGTTTGAACAGCAGACGAATATGTGACACTGTGTCGAAAGCCTTGGAAAAATCAAAGAGCAATAGAGCAGTAATCATTCTTTTATCAATAGCCAGGCGTGCATCTTCAAGAAGCTTCAAGAGCGCAGTCTGGGTACTATTAGATTTACGAAAGCCTGTCTGTAGACTATCGAACAGAGAATTTGATTCAATAAAGGAGCTAAAGTGAGAATGTACTACTCTCTCCAGGATTTTGGAAACTTCGGAAAGTTTGGCAATGGACCGAGTTTGTGAAGGTGAATCCATCTTATTCGTCTTTGCTAATGGAAGCAGAAAGGCCCTCTTCCAATCAGTCGGAAAAACAGCAGATGCGAGCGAGCAAATTATGATGGAAGTAATGAGATCAACAGAGGATTGACTCGTCATTTTAAGCATCTGAGCCATAATACCATCAGGACCAAAAGTCTTGGAAGTACCAAGGCGCACAAAAGACTCGACAAGAGAACAATTAACTGGGGCAAAATTAAAGACAAGCAAGTCATTACGTAGTGGTACTGCAAGCACTTCTCTCAACTCACCCTCAGACAAAGCTGGAGTGGCAGAAGAAATTGTTGTGTAGTGAGAGAGAAGAACACTTGAGGAGAAATACTGAAGCGGTGAAGGCAATATCCTTGAAGCCAGACCAATCTTGTGAAGAATGTTCCAGCGATTAGAAGAGTTACCCACAGAATTAAGACGATCAGCTATATAATTGTTTTTTGCAGAATCAAGCGCATTTGAAATTTCACTTCTGAGCCTCCTATATCTTAAAACTGCCTGAGTAGAGCCGGATCGAACAGCATGACGATATGCTCTATCACGCTCTCTCATCTGAAATCTAATGTCAGAAGTGACCCACGGTTTTTTCTTAATGTCTAATTTAAGTGCTTTATTTGGTGCACAAGAATCAAAGGACGAAACAAGAACAGAAGACAACTTATGAACTAACATATCGACAGAAGAAGTGGCAGTGCCCAAAAATGAAACACAGCTCTCGTGTGAGTAATTTGAAAGAGAAGATGAAATCATACTGTTTAAAGTTTGAAGGTTAATGTTAACAAAATTACGAGAATTGATTATTTTAGTTGCAGCCTGAGGCTTAAAAGCCTTAAAAGTGATAGTAATCAGATCGTGACCTGCTATGAAAGGAGATGATGTTTTACTGTAAGAAACCAAAGAATTTTCGTCATTTAAAATGAAGAGATCAATCCAGGTATGAGAAATATGATCAGTTGTAAGGGTATGGTGAGTAGGTTCGGAAGGTACTAAGTAAAGGGCAAGTGATTCAATCGTTGAGCGGAAAGAGTCTGCGCTAAAATTTTTAGCCAACAAATTGATATTGAAATCACCAGTAATGACAATGTTTTTGTACGATGGTAATAACTCAGATAATGAGTTAAAGAAATCCTCAGGAAAAAGGCCCTTTGGCCTCAGATATACGACCGCAAAAATGAGTTTCTCAGCACCTAGAGAGATTTCAGCTATGATATACTCAGCTGTATTGTCGAAAACGGCATTTGATTGAGAAAGTATGCTGACTTAGAGAAAATCTCGCACATAGAAGCCAACTCCACCGCCAATTTTACCCACTCTATCTAACCTAAAGAAATCATAGTGATCAATAGAGATAATAGAAGAATCATCATACTCAGTTAAGAAAGTCTCTGTAACAGCAAAAATATCCGGTTGATTAGAAGTAATATGATGTTCTATAAGGGAGAAATGAGTTTTGAGCCGATTAACATTAGCATGAGAAATTTGTATATTTTGAAAAAATTCTAAGCCATTTTTTGGCATAGAGATAGCAGGAGAGTTTGAATTTATTACGTTATTAAATAAAGTATGAGAAAAAACGTTATTAAGACTATTTGATGAGTTTGCAATAAAAGAAGGGTTATTAGTCACACAAGAGCCTAGCAAACCCTATTTTTTGTTTTTATTTGGTGTTAGCCTCGACAAGTGAGCCTCATCCAAAATTGGAATCAGCTCAGCCTCCTTATGGGGACGCATGCAGACTCTTAAGTTTCGAACAATAGGACGCATATAGTTTAACTCCTTGTATACTGCATTCGCCTTGACTAATAACTCGAAGACCGGTTTGGGCCAAATAGGACGAGCAAAGATCTTAGAAGAACCTTTTATACCAAAAAGTTTCGAAACAGTAAAATCTCTCAGCTTAGCAGAGTTTGATACTATAGTATCTCTGATCGCATCAGATGTGAAGCGCCCAACGATTGCTCGAAATTTATCCTTTTGAGAAGGTTCAGGCTCATCCGTTTCCATAGGAACAGCAGGAAGCCATTCACGAGAATCAATGAGCATCATGCAAGCCTGTTCTAACCCGATTGCTCTCAAAATAGTATTGATTATCTCGTTATCACTTATTGATAGAGTTGTTGGAATACCCGAAAACAAAACTTCATACGTATCAGACATTAACGGGTCAGCAGATGCAGAAGTTGTTGCAGAACAGGTAGCAATGTGCTCATCAAGCCGATCAGAAAGCAAGTCTTGACGCTTTTCAACATCCGATAGAGATTGCTTAATCTCACGAATATCATTGCGCAACGAACCCACTTCACCAACAAGTTAAGTAGTCAAGAGTAAAAGCTTGTCCGTTTTCTCCATCTGAGCCGCGAATTTTAAGTCATTGTCAGACTTAAAATTAGCAAGCCACTCACTGTCCGACATGTTAACGGGCCTTGGTTGAGAATTCGTAAGAAGACTTGATGCAGTAGCACTGGGCTCAGCAGCCAATAAGTGAAGACTAGAGGAAGCAACAAGTTTAGGCTTAACGCCCACCGGTGTACTACTTTCAATAGAAGATTGGGAGGAGCTTGACTCCGAACGACAGCGTCGCCTTAGTAACGGTTCAAGTGGGTGGAGCGGGGAGACCGCATCCCTTTTTTGAGAGCCCTGATTGGGCAAAGAATCTAATAATGGCCCTGGGGAGGCAGAAAGTAATTTATTAGGGGAAACCACACCCAAAGCACTACTCGTAGAGATAATTCTTGTGGTTTTGTGCTTTTCGCAACAAGCGAGAGTATTATTAGGTGTAAACCAAGAATTATCACAGCAAAGCAAGTGATAAATTGCTGAACAATTAATGCAAAGACACAAAGAGTCGGTGCGAAGGATAGCTGCTTCACAGAGAGAACAAATTGCCATACTCGATAAACGCAGCAAAGAGACAGGCCGTGTACAGAGAGTCACCTCCCAGTTAAAACTCAAAGTATAAATGATAAACAGACAGTACTCACAATCGATAACGTTGAAGTACGGCAACAGTCGATGATGTAGAGAACAGCGCTCCTATGGTAACGGTTACAGCGCACCTGGTTTCAGAGGCAGTTACTAGCTGAAGACTTATTGAAACTAACCTCAAAATTGATGGATGGTCCTAACCTCAAAATGTCGGCACCGCAAGATAATTTTAGATGTTTTAAAGTTGCAGAGCTCACCAAAAGTGCAGACTATTAGGTCAATCGGTGCTCTGCAAAATGCGCTTGTAGTTACCTGAAACAAGACGCCCGAAGGCAGCAGAAGCAGAGTACAAGGCCAAAAAGCAATAGGAGCTAAACAGAACACAAGTTGATATACTCACAGAGAGAAAGAGAGAGAGAGAGAGAGCGAGAGAGAGAGAGAGAAAGAGAGAATACCTTAAGAAAAAAAAATATATAAAGGGAATTTATTGAAATTAAAAGAGTGTGCACTTATATAAATAAAATAGAAAAAGGATCTTGGTATATAAAAATATTACACGTGTCTCTTGAACGCGTGAATCTCGGCGGATCCCCTCTGTGATAGTCTCATCGGAAATCACATTTTCAATAAATTTTTAGATTTTTGGCGATTTGGGATACTGGGACGACGTCGTCGCAAATACATCGTCACAAAATATCTCTGAATTTTTCTTCTATTGCTTTTTTTTGTGATACATTTCGATTTATTCTTTTTCTGGCCATTCGCTCGTGATCTATTTCTTTGAAATGATCTATAATTTTATAGCATGTGGGACTGATAATGAGAGTATGTGAATCAATATCAATGGGTTCATACAAACGAAAAATATGACAAAAGAAAATTAATCAAATTAATTTGCATGGTTCTTAAAGTTAAAAAGAATAAATAAATAAAATTTATGTATTTTTTTATTTTTAATATTCAATCATTTCTTCATCTAAATAACAAAATAAAAATTTCTATATGCTTTAAAATTTAACTTTAATAATTGAATTATTTGTAAAATATTTATTTAATTATATTTAAGACCAGGCAGGAGTAGAATCTGATACCGACCTAGTAACAATTGAGTTTTTTGTTATTTACTCAACTATTAATCGGTGTATCTTCAAATTAAAGGTTGAGCGCAATAGTTATTATTATTATGAACATCTATGCACAAGAAATAAATTCTACCGCTTTGTTTTTGAAAAACGTAAGGAACGACGAAGTAAAAGTTTATGTTTATAATATTTTCGCGTTCCTTACTTCTCTCAAAAAGAAAGCGGTAGATTTTTTTTTCTTGTGCATAAATATTTATAATAATAATATGTATTGCGCTTAGCCTTCAATTTGCAGATACACCGATTAATACTTGAGTAAATAATAATAATCTCAATTAGACAAGGACAGCGGATCCGGCCTGCTCTTAATCAAGATTTCATAGATGCACAAAAAAGATACTCTAAAGATCTTATGTGTGTAAAATATTTCTTAAATTAAATATAAATAACTTTTATTACTTAAAATTAAATAAAATTAAAGTTGTGATAATAATTTTTGCAAAATATAAAAGGAAGAAAATAAAGATAAACGATTAAATACATTATTAGTCTTTTTTTATTGATTATATTTTTCAATTAAAATCCTTAGTTATGTCATGAAATTCAAAGACAGAATTCGTTTAGTTCAATAGTACATCGAAGTCAGAGACCTCGACGTTGGGCTTCTTAGACTTCCAACGTTGAAGTAAATGACTTTAAGCGTTGAGTTACGCTACTTTGATGAGTCTTTGAATTTAGTTAATTTTATTTTGAGATTAATTAAGTTCAAGTTATGCATTGTAATTATTCTGATATTTATTAACGTTACTAACTTCTATTTAAAATCGAATCAATTCAAAATCTCGTGTTTTATAAGTTTAATTTCTATTTGAAGTCGGTAAATGTATAGTATGGGAATCCCTAAAGCGAAAATTTCTTTCCGTGTAGTATATCATTTATCCTTATTGATCATTAAAGTTTCGATTGAAATTCTGATTGTAATGTAGACAAAAATACATTATTTTATATACTATCTACAGGTTCATACATGTAAGAAGTACTTACACTAGTACTCAGACCAGAATTTATCGGAACTCAATTATAATTAAAATTGAGACTTTCATCAACAAAAAGTGTATAAAATATTATAAACTTCAAAACAAAGAAAAAACTCATGAAGTCTGAAAGGTTAGGATACTTCTGTGATTTCATTTGAAAAAAACTACATGCAATATGATTTCTGTGATTGCAATTTATCCGTAAACAAATTATTTATAAAATATTTCGGAAAATTTATAAATAAGCAGTGTATTAGAAATAAGTTGATAAGATACAGAATCAAAAAGGGCTCTTTGTTAATTTTAAAAGTTATTCATATGACTTTGATATTTATACGTTTAAATCAGAATTTGATGTTCAGAATCCTTTAGATTCTGTTTGTTTGAAATCAAAAGTTCTTGTAAAGCTGTTTTCGACGTTATTAAAATCACCTTAGAAAGAAAAACTGAGTAAATAACATATGTATCCCGACATTTTTTTCAATCCAGATCTATTGATTTATCTAGAGAAAAATTGATTATTTGTAACTAAAACCGTTTGTGAAAATCGTGTTGAAGTAGAAATATCAAAAAGACTGAAAGAGAAACCGATAGGGCTTCCACAAGATTCAAGATAAATATCGATATTGTATTGTATCGTCTTGAAAATCAAGACAAGATCGAGACAAAATTTGAATAATTTATTCAATACAAAATCAAGATTTGTAAATCAAGAACATTTTCTTGACAAGATTTTTTGACAAGATCTTGCAAGATTCTTGTTATTGAAAACTTTTAATATACTACTGATTTAATTTTATTAATATTTATGTATTACAATAAATAATTACATTACTAATTACTTTATTACAAATCAATTTAACAAATACACTGTTTTAAATTAGATTTCATCCAAGAATTAATACAAATTAAACATCTGATTGCTTCATACTTCAAGGAACATCTGTCATTAGTGACTATAGCTGATGCTTCGGAGAATAGACGTTCTACTGGTACCGAACTTGGCATTATACACAAAAAATCTCTTGCCATTTTTGAGAGAGTTGGATAAAGTTGTGAGTTACTTTTCCACCACTCCAAAATATTGGTATCTCCTGAAACCCTAGGTGTTTCAAAATAATTATCCAATTCCTTTTTTCAGTCAAAAGAACTTGTTTTTTTTTTACATAAATAGCATCAAAATTTAAAAAATCATCATCTGTATTTATTTCTTCATTTTTGTTTATATTGATATTATGATACTTTTCATAATAAATCTCTTTGAAAATAGTTTCAAATTTTTTTAAAGCAGTGTGCTTTAAACTTTTACCCCTTTCGGTTGAATCAAAACTAATAATTTTATGTCTAGGATCCAAAATTAATACGACAGCATAAATCCAGTTGCATTTTCGATAATGTTTAACTAATTTATCTCTTCCAGCTTGAAGCGCTAAAAGCAGTTTTTCATCGTCCAAGTTTCTATCTAATTTACTATCTAAATTTTTTATAATAAATTCAATTTTATCAAGTAACATATTTAAAACTACAACAGCGGAAGGTAAAGTTACTTTTTTCTCACTTGAGACTATCTTACACACTTGCTTAAAATATTTTAAAAATTCTAAAATATATCTTATGATAGACCATTCATTTTCCTTCACTTTGAATTCTTTCAATGCGGGACAATGTTCTCATAACATCATTAGAGCTGGTTTTAATTTATACGCAACATCTAGCATATCACAGGTACTATTCCATCTAGTTCTGACGTCTAAAATAGGTTTTAAATATTGTATATTAACTGCTACACAAAAACTTTTTAATTTATTTGTTAAAACTTCAGATTGTCTTATTTTTTTACAAGTATTACGAACTTTTAAAATAAAACCAGCAAAATCACCATTATTTTGGTCATTACAATCGATATTTTCAAATTCACATATCTCAGTATCTTCACTCGATATCTCTTCTACTACCAATTTGAAATTTTCTTCTGTTGGAATATTAATTTGTTTTAAAATATCTTGTACAGCTAAATTTAGAATGTGCGCATAGCATCTAAAATGTTGATCTTCATAATTAAAAGTTAAATGTTCTTTTTCCATTAATATACTTAATTCTTTCATAAAAGTATCATTGGCAGACGCGTTGTCAACTGTAATACCTTGAATACGGTCTTGTAACTCAAAAAATTTTATAGTTTCAAAAAACAATGTTGCAATGTCACTACCTGTATGTTTACCTTGAGAAGCAACTAAATCCAACGCAAAAGATTGCATTTCCCAATCGTTATCAATAAAGTGAATAGTTATACCATAAAATGAATTGAAACTTTTCGAAGACCAAGCATCGATAGTAAATGAAAATTTAGAAGAATTGATCTTAAGAATTTGTTTTAAATTTGATTGCATTTTTTCAAATTCAGTTATTGATTTTTGTCGCATTGACGTTTTTTTGGGCATCTTTATACCGTTATTAATTATTCCAAAAAAATTTTGCGTTACGTCATCGTCAAAAAAGTTAAACGGCAGATTTTTATACGCTAACCAACATACTGTAATTCTATTCATATCTACTGTTTTCTTGGGTTCCTGAAAACATATTTTTAATAAATAAATATAAATTGAAAATGTTTAATAAATAAAATTTTATGTATTAAATGGTAAATAAAATAAAATTATTTCGTTAAAATAGTCTATCTATTTAAAATTTAATTTCATTGAACTAGTTATACATTTATAATTAATTCGTTATATATTATTGTATTCAAAAAAATTTAGTGCGACACCCATAAACACGTTACTATTATAATTCGGAAAATCGCATCATGATCGCGTGATGTTTAGTGTTTATACGCGTAAAAACACCGCCTTACTTTATGCTTTGTTTTTATGCGCCGCGCAAAAAAAAAATAATTACAACATAAAAATTTTATTTATTTTTAATAATTTATTAAAATATATTTCAATTACCATTGAAAAATGATTTAATATTTTTGGCTGTTTTTGTACTGCATCGTCTTCATCAGGAAAAAATTGCCTATATTCATTTTTATGTGAAATTTTCAAATGACTTTTTAATCCTGTTGTATTTGCGTTTTTTGGTTTAATTATTTTTGAAATAGATTTACTTTCACATAATAAACATATTCCAATCTTTTCATTGTCTTCAACGACATAACGAAAAAATTTTTCATAACGAATTTTAACTTTTGTCTCTGACACTACACTCGTAATAACACTTTCATTGTCTTTTTCATGAGGAATCACAAAATTTTCATCACTTCGTTCATCAGATGTTTTGTTTTCTTGATCAAATTCATTCATGAAATTGACTTTTTCAATGCTTTCAAATTGACCAGTTTTGATATTTTTGTTTTGTATTGAAGTATGACTTTTTGTACATTTCATCTTAATTATATTTCTTTATTTTTCAAGTGAATAATTGAAAATTAAAATAACTGCTATAAAAACCCGTATTCAACTGCTTTTATTGCAAACATCGACAAGTTTTAGTTGCGTTTATTTTAAAAATTGGATCTGTAGACTAGCACTAAGAAACAATATTGCTCTATCTGTCTCGCTCTTATAGAATAGATGGCACGCATGTAAAGTTTACTCTTTTGTAGTAGTTCCTATTTTAGCCATCTCATTTAATTTACAACGTATTTTATGGCGCCACTTGAGGTTTTAAAATGACGAATTCAACGATGTTCAATATTTGGTTTATTTAATAAGTTTTTAAAAAATGTGTTTATTTAATTTTTCTATATAATATTATTATTGATGTCAAACATTTTAATAAACAATTTTTTTACGTGCATTACTTCAAAATTAATTTTCAAAAATTTATTGAATATTTTTTATTTTACTTACTTCTTTTCATTGAAATATAATTATTTTTGTAATTATTATAGTTTATATTTTGAAGATATAGAAAATACTCATACAATACGTGATTGTGTAGCATATTGTTTTAAAAAATAAAACAATAACAAAATTAATATTTATTTATGATTGATGCATATGATATTGCGAAATAAAATACTAAATGAAAAATTGACCTCAAGATCAAGATTTTTTGTAGCAAGAATAAAAATCTTCAAGACAAGAGCGATATCTCTAATGTCAATATTTCGACAAGATCAAGACAATATTATGAATGACAATATTTTTTAAGCACAAGACAATATTTTATAAAATATCGTATTGTCTTGTATTGTGGAAGCCCTAGAAACCGACATCTCCGTTTATGATAACAATTGAAAATTGAATTATATTTCTCTTACGAATTTAACACTTGTGTTTATTCTCCTAACCAAATATGAAGATGAAACTAATAAGAAGAGTACCCCGTTCCGAATCCATTTCCTAGAGGGCTCAAACTACAGAATATGATTCTTTGGTGAAAAAAAATGAACCCGTGTTCTTTCTTTGGTGCTAATAGGCTTTAGAAACAAAGATGTAGACATTTTTTCAAAAATATAGTAAAAATAAGCGTTTCTAAGAACTTAAATAGCTAAAGTGATAATCTCACAGAAAAATGTGAGATATTAAACAGTACAAATTACTTAAATTTAAGCCTTATTACATCAAAAAAGCTTACATTGTTCCAAAATTACAAGCAATTTTCAATTAAGTTTTAAGTCTTGACTTTCACCAGAACTAAATTAAAATGAATATGTTTGCATATTGATCATTATTTAAGTACTACTATAAATAAGTAGATTTAGTTAGATTTAAAATGTTTAAGTGAAGAATTAAATAATAGTTAAATAATATAGATATTTTGAAAAGATGTATGAAATCTAGTGGTGGAAAAGCTTCACCAATATTTGATCGAGTGAGATCGCTCTCACTATTGGGATTATTAAAGGATATTTTATAATAATTTAAATAAAGAGTATATCGTATATTCTTACTATATATTCTTATATTTTCAAGTAGATAAGCGCTAAGTACGGGTAGACAAAAATGAATTGGCACAATTTTATAGACACTCGAGTTTATTAATATTTTTTAAAATTTTATAATAATTGATTTTACACGTGTATATTTAGACAATAAATAATAATATATAAAACTCACAATGAAGATTGCTACTGAAATATAAAATCCAGCTTACGGGAAGTGTAAACTTATTACCAAAAAAGAATCCCGGGGTAGTGCTGATTTTCATCAGTTTCATTCGGCTTTTATAACAAGATTTTGTTTATAAGATTTCATTGCCTTTTAAATTATTCAATTTATCATTTTTCTTATGTTCAATAATTTTTTTCGAAATGTGTGTCTTAATTTAATGATTCGCTTGGTAATTTCGAAATATACGTTCTGGTTTTTCTTTTTGGACTAGTTAATTTTATGTTTAGCTTGGCAAATTCTTTCATTGATCAATAACTGTGCATGTTTGAATTATTAAATTTAAAATGAAAGGTACGTTGTGACGTAACAGGCACAGCTTTTCAACCACAAGAGCTTTTTTAATGCAAAAAAGCTTAAATTAAAGTATTTATTTTGTACTTTGTTTTATTTTCCTGTTACATTTTTAGTTAATTAACTATTTAAGTTCTTACAAATGCTTCTTTTTACTATATTTTTTTTAAAATGTCTATATCTCTGTCTTTAGAGTCTATCAGCACAAAAGAAAAAAAACACTGGCTCATTTTCTTCATCGAAGAATCATATCCAGTAGTTTCAGCCAAATCCGTTTTCCAGAGGTGAGGTACTCTCTTTGTAAGTGGAAGTACGAAGATAGCATGAATTTTATTCTTTTTCCCTCATTATTTTACATGATTAACGTTCTAATGTAATCAGGCTTCTAATTCCAAGTAAAAAATAAACTTAAAGTAGAGATTCACGGAAAGGATAGAGACTATTCAGGTTTCTTAATATTCTCTTCAGTTCATATCTAGATAATTCTTTTCGTAAGCGATCAATAACGAGTGATGGACTATCAAAACAACACGAAATAAAATACAGTGGCTATAGCAAATGTGGAATCCAGCCGTGCTCAGCAAAAATTGAATATTATTTAACAGTAGGTCGTATTCAGTAGGTCGTATTGTCCTTGTTTAATTGAGTTTTTTGTAATTTATTCAAGTATTAATCGATGTATCTGCAAATTAAAGGTTGAGCGCAATAGATATTATTATTATTATAAATATTTATGCACGAGAAAAAAAATTCTACTGAATTGTTTTTGAGAAAACTAAGGAACGCAAAAATATTATAAACATAATCTTTTACTTTAGCGTTCTGTACTTTTCTCAAAAACAATGCATAATCATATCTATTGTGCTAAACCATCAATTTGTAGAGACATCGATTAATACTTGAGTAAATAACAAAAAACTCTATAAGACAAGAATAGCGAATCCGGCCTATTCTTAATAAATTTTTCACAAACAAATGTAAATAAAAAAAACACGGGAGTTTTTTCCATTTTCTTGTGATTGGCAAAGTCTATTTGATGCTACCAGTCTAGTTTTTGCTTGAGTTCTAATGGGTTAATGTGACTATCGAAAAAACAGAGTATCATTAGTTTCTACTCAGACCTAAGATCTTCCCATTTTTATTTTAAAATAATTCATTTATTGAATGATTGGTCATAAGAATGTACAGTACCGCTCAAAAGTTCGTAAAAAAATTTTTTTTAACTCAAATTCAAACTTCGATATTTCAGATACGGCTCAATGAATTTAAAAAATCCGGACGGCGTTTGATAGATCAGACAAAATACTATTTTTTTATGTCCTGCCTAATATTTTTATCTTTTTTTCAACTCTATTTTTAATGATTGAAAAATTTTTTATTTTTAAATTTTAATCAATCAAATGTAACTTTTTAAGTAATTAATAAAATTCAAAAATTCGAACGCGACTAGAAAGTAGAGTAAATTTTCTAAATCTTTATGTTAATTGATTTTTTTATATCTATTTCCTGCGTGTAGCTAAAAATGCGCAAAAATGGAATGTACAATAAAATCAGTTTTAGATATGATAATATTTTCCAATGTCGCGAGTCTATTTTTGTTTACATTCAAATCTGTAGTTCGTATATACATACGAAGAATCAAATTTGTAAATAATTTTAATTCATTCAAAAAAAGGACACTATCATTTATAATAATTGTGATAAAATTTGTGATAATTTTGTTAAAAGTATACAGTAACGTTCAAAAGTTCGTAAAAAATATTTTTTTTCAGAAACTCAACTTCAAACTGCGATATTTCGGAAATGGCTCGATAAATTTCAAAAATCCGGACGGCGTTTAAAAGATTAGACGAAGTACTATCTTTTTTTATCCTTCTAATGTAAACAAAAATAGACTCGCGACATTGGAAAATATTATCATATCTAAAACTGATTTTCTTGTACTTTCCATTTTTGCGCATTTTTAGCTACACGCAGGAAATAGATACAAAAAAATCATTGAATATAAAAATTTAGGAAATTCACTCTACGTTTCAATCGCGTTCGAATTTTTTAATTTTATCAATTTCTTAAAAAGTTATGTTTGATTGATTGAAATTTAAAAATTAGTAAAAATAAACATTTTTTCAATCATTATATATAGAGTTAAAAAAAATGATAAAAATATTTGGCAGGACACAAAAAAATAGTATTTTGTCTGATCTTCCAAACGCCGTCCAGATTTTTTAAATTCATCGAGCCGTTTCCGAAATATCGCAGTTAGAAGTTGAGTAGAAAAAAAAAAATTTTACAAACTTTTGAGCAGTACTGTAATTTTTTAATATAATTTTAAAATGATTGGAGTTGCATACAATGATTGACTACTAAACTATAATTTCTAGAATTTAAAATTTTATAAGCAAAAGCTAAACTTTATTTTGTTTTTTTAACTTTAAAATATATTTATATTTTAATTAAGTAAATAAGATATTAGTTACTATAATTCATTATATTTGATTAAGTAAATAAGACATTACTTATTATTATTATTAACATAATCGTTGACTTGTCTTTTCTTTTTAGGATTCCGTCTGCTATTACGTATGGAACAGGTGCCAGTTTAGCTGTTCTTTATTTCACTGATTGGAAGCTAGTCCTGCAATATGTACCTTATTATAGAGGAAAATTCCAAAATTGATGATGTGATGCTAAAGAAATAGTAGAAGTGCATGGTTTTTTAACTTTTAGTGAATCATATTATAAAATTATGTAATAAGTGAATATTTCTGTATACTGTAAATAAAAATTAATAGTTCAAAAAACTAAAATGTTACTTTATCACTAAAAATGTACTTAATATATTACATTAACGTAAGATCAGCAAGTTTCTACCACACCAATTCCTATTTCGTAGCAAAAAAAGATATTTTCTAGATTTATGCTGAAGATTAAAATAATGAATTCGATTGTATATTAAAGCTTTTATGTGTGAAAAGCAGAAATGTTTGTATCCATCAGTAAACGAATAATCTAATAATAGACTATTAACCTTTCAATTCCCTACATCCAAAAATAATTTAATTATAATTCAGGACAAATTCATAAATGATGTAGAACCATTTTAAAAATATTTTATACAAAATGGAAATTTTTTAATTTTATATGTCTCTTTCTCATTGATATTGTTTGATAAATCAAATTCATCTTATGTTAAATAATGAAAACAATAATTAAAAGTTATTTTTAAAGTCTATTTTTAAGTCAATGGATTACTAAAAATTAAAATAAAAAAATTTGCATTCAGGCATAACACGCATTAAAAACAAAGTTTCTGTGTTCTGGAAATTTTTATAAAAATTACTTTTTCTCATCCTCAAGTGAAAATTACATTCTTATTCTCAGTTTGGATGCATAATAAACGGAGTATTAACCTTCTAAACATGTCACGTGGTAATACGCATTCTTCTTGACGCTTGCGCAACTCGACTTTCTGCTCTGTTTTTATGTCTTTTCTAGAAACTTTTTCAGAACATAGTACAGGTTACTGCTAAACCAGTGAAAAAGGGCGCGTCAACTCCCAACGCCCTCGCTTGAACCTTTGACACGTCAAAAGTGTGAGAGCTTTGATGCTGACTCCTTGCACTCCTATTCTTTTACATAACCAGGCAGAGAATCAACGTCTACTCCTTTTTTCCTCTTTGCTTACCATTGACTTCAGCTTTCAGTTAAAAGCGTCAGGTCCGCTTTCTTAATATATCTAAATATTCTGAACATAAATAATAATGCTAATAATGTAACACCACCTCCATAGTTTAAACATTTCAAAAGAATGCCTTTGCTTCTTTTCAAAATCAAATGCTTAGCTCTAGTCAATCTCTATCTATTGACACTGACAATCTTTGACGTCAAACAACCGAATCATCCATGAAATTAACTAATATTGAGACTCCTATACAGAAAGTTCATATTAAATGTGCTACCACTTCAAGCCGCTTAGATGTACACATTCAAAAAGCAGAGAGTTTATTCCCAAATACTTTCAGAGATCCCTTTGAACTACTAGTGAAGGGATGTACCATAAACTGTTGACAAACTCAATATTGATAATTTTATGAGAGTATTCTGCATTAGACCTTAGTACAAACAAAAATCATTTTATCAGCTCTCGTATATAGTCTCCTTTATCCAAATCTGGTAATCATAATGCCAGTGATGAGTCTGATGGTAAGGTTGTGGTAATTTAGTGCTCTTCTAAACTTATTCGCAATAGAACAGTAGAAGCAGCTTCTGAATGAGAAGAGATTATAAAACCAAAAATCCTTGGCACAGGTAATAAGTTTAAAATATTTATACGAGCTCTTTAGCCTAAAGAGACTTACTTATTGTTTTTAAAAGAAAAGAACACTGCAAGGGAGCGCCATTATCCAAGTCCTATTGTAGTGAATTAAGAACATGACGAAGTTGCTCACCTTCTAATAATATTTCCAATCCTAACTTATGAATAAAATATGCGTTTAATCGAATTTTTTTACTATAAAGAAAAAATTTGTAAGATTAAACTCTAGTGCCGACAACTCAAGAAATCCACCAAAATACTATACATAATAAGTTAAAATAAAAACTTTCAATGTATCGTATTTTAAGGTTAGGTTTGTTGAGCTTCATATCTAATTCCCAATCCAAGCTCATAAAAAAATAACAAGTCCAAATGATTTTTTATTTAAAAAAAAATTATTGTATTAATATAGCTTTAGTGAAGACAAGTCATTATATTTGTTTAATTTATGAATTTAACGGCATGTCGGAGCTGCAGCAATCGAGTTTTGCTTTTTTTATTTTATCAATATCTTTTTAAATTCTTAAATTAAACAAATATAATGACTTGTCCGCACTAAAGCTATATTTATACAATAATTTGTGTTAAAATAAAAAATCATTTGGACTTGTTATTTTTTTATGAGCTTGGATTGGAAATTAGATATCAAACTCGACAAACCTAACCTTAAAATACGATATATTGAAAGTTTGTATTATAACTTTGTATGTATAATATTTTGGTGGATTTCTTGAGTTGTCCGCACTAGAGTTTAATCTTACAAATTTTTTCTTTGTAGCAAAGAAACTCGATTAAACGCATCGTTTATTCATAAGTTAAGATTGGAAATATTATTAGAAGGTGGACAGCTTCGTCATGCTCTTAAAAACATATTGATAAAATAAAAAAAGCAAAACTTAATTGCTGCAGCTCCGACATCCCGTCAAAGAATTTTCATGTGATAATCTAAGGATTCAATTTTGATCTCAATTGCATCTGAGACTGATTTGAAGCGCCTGTCTCTGCATAAAAAATCAGTTTTTCGTGACTCGCAGGGTCTTCTAGAGCCCAATGTGTTGTCCAAAGATCACTCTAACAATTGTTTTGATGTTCGTTATTCAAATGTGAACAGATAGAAAATAAATTTTAATTTAGCGAATTTTAACTTTTTACTAGCAGTATTAAGGATTTTGATATTTTGGCCATCAAGGAAACATTTCTCACGAACATTGATACTAGTCCCACAGTTGAAATAGAGGGTTGTGATCTCTTTTGACTAGACAGGCGGTGGTATTGCAGCATATGTGCGAAATTTCTACAAGTAGTGCTTGCATAGTTAGACCCACTCTTTTAGAACGTGCTTGAATTTTCAATAATCTGAATTAATGATGGCGTAAATACTATTTTGTCCAGTGTAATATATTTTAGACTGCTATTTTAGACTTGCCAAAAGCATCTTCCTTGAAAATTTTTTTAATGCATATCTAACTACGCTCATGACTTCATAATCATTATTGTTACCGACGATTCTAAGGGAAAATACTAAGGTGTATCGACGTCCTGAACAAAAAGTAACATCTTTCAGACCTTGACGAAAACTAACACCGTTGGAAGCTTCTGACAAAAAATAACACGGTTTTTAATCCCTTAACGAAGAAAAACGCCAGTTTTTAAGCGCTGTCGAAGTCTAACATTCCTCACCGACAGCTGACGAAAAGTAACACCACTCGGAAGCAGCGTTTTATACGAGTTGTGTTACTCTTCATTAGACGGTGTGAATGACGTTAGTATTCGCCAGACGTTTTAAACTATGTTAATTTTCGTCAGATGTTTTGGACAGTGTTACTCTTCGTCCGGGGCGTCGATATGATTTATATATAGTTACCAACAATGTCATTTTCCAAATTGTTAATTTTTATTCAAAAATTTCCCTAAATATCTCTATATTAGGCCTTTTAATGATAAAAATAAAAGGCTGCAATATAAAGATATTTTTAAAATTTTTGGATTGAGAATCAAAATTTTGGAAAACTGTAATTTCGGTATTTTACATTCCCTTAATATCAATTTATTGAAGGTTTATTTTTTCTTTGAGTGCCTTAGATGATTTCTTGATTCGCTTTTTATATCTTTAGTTCCTTCTGATGGATTATGTATTCGCTAGAAAAAAATAAAATGGATACGTAGCTTCATATATTTGCAATTCATGACAAATCTGTTCATGTTTCTTATTATAAATCAGCATCACATTTTATAGTAGATCATTATTTAATTGAACTGAATATCAACATGTTTGAACCAACTAAAATTAAGTCTTATCTACTTAGATATTTTAAGAATTGCGATCTTGTAGCTCTGAAACAATCTCTTAAGAGCAGGCCGGAGCAGATTCGATACCGACCGAGAATCGAAAATCCTTTGTTTAATTTTCTCGTACTATACATAATGGAATGCATTAAAATTTTAAATACATTCACGGAATTTATTTCTCTATTGCGCTCGCCAAAAATAATTGAAGAAAATTTTTTTTAATTAAAAGTGTTATAGTACAGCTGTTTATTAAACTCTAAGTACGGTTACTCACTTTTCGTTTAGAATATGGTGAATTTTATGAAAAAAACATCTACTATACAATCATGTATGTATAAGAAATTGTGCTCGATAACAATTTCTTTTGAAAACAGTATAATTATTTTATTTATGATGAAATAACATTTTCATTTCTCGGTCGGTAATCAAAACTACTCTTTAGAGCAGGCTGGATCAGATTCGATACCGACTGAGGATCGAAAATCCGTTGTTTAATTTTTTCCTACTATACGTAATGGGATGCATTAAAATTTTAAATACATTCACGAAATTTATTTCTCTATTCCACTCGCCAAAATAATTGAAGAAAATTTTAAAAAATAAAAAATTTTATATTTCAATGTTTATTAAACTCTAAGTACGGTTACTTACTTTTTGTTTAAAATATGGTGAATATTATGAAAAAAACATTTATGATACAATCATGTACGTATAAAAAATTGCGCTCGGTAACAATTTCTTTTGAAAACAGTATAATTATTTTATTTATGATAAAATAACATTTTTACTTCTTGGTTGGTGATCAAATTTGCTCCGGCCTACTCTTAATGATAACCTTTCTTGTATTTTGCCTGCGAGTCTCTGTAGGTCTTCTGCTTCTCATCAATGTAATGTTTCATTCATAAATGTTTTCCTGTCTTTCATCAATAATTTTTTTATAATTTCTCGAATATCTACAATTTTGGCCTCAGATCTAACGATATTTAGCTTGACAATAAAGTTGAAGCTTACTTCTCTTTCATGCGATTTTTTTTAGTATGCTTCTTGAGAATAAATGGACGTCATGGTGCCAGAAGTCAGGTGCTTCTTGACAGAGTTAGTTGTTAATATTATTGACAATATTGGATCCAGCTCGATTTACTATTTTTTACTATGTTTATCGTAATTGTTTTTTATTACATATGCTTAAATATTATCACTTTTTAAGCTATACTTACATAGTTTAAAAATAATTCTTTATTTTGTTCACTTACTGATGTTTATGATATTGTTTTACACGTTTATTTCCTATATTGTTAAAACGTCGTCGTATATACCTGAATGCCAGACTAAATTATTCAAAGTCCAAGTCTTTCTTCCTGTAAGTATACCTAAATTACTTTGATTCGCTGTATTATTTGCCCATGGGCGTTTTTGTTACAGGAACTTGCAAACGAAAAATTGCAAGATATCTTTTTATATATTAAGAGCAGGCCGGATTCGCTGTCCTTGTCTAATTGGCATTTTTGTTATTTACTCAAGTTTTAATCGGTGTATCTTCAAATTAAAGGTCGAACGCAATAGATATTATTATGAACATCTATGCACAAGAAAAAAAATATCTACCGGTTTGTTTTTGAGAAAAGTAAGTAACGCCAAAGTAAAAGTTTATATTTATAATATTTTCGCGTTACTTACTTTTCTCAAAAACAAACCGGTAGATATTTTTTTTCTTGTGCATAGATGTTCATAATAATAATATCTATTGCACTCGACCTTTAATTTGAAGATATACCGATTAAAACTTGAGTAAATAACAAACAACTCAATTGTTACTCGGTCGGTATCAGGTTCTACTCCGGCCTACCGTTAAATATTATTCGAAGCTTCTAGATTGCAAATTCATATTTATTCATTCTCTGCTACAAAGTTCGTGGCTAGCTTTGAACGTTAGGAAGTAAGGTTGGAAAACCTGATCGAAAATCGATTAAAGCACTCATATAGAACTGAAAAATGATTTTACATAATCTGGAATGAGTGTACTATTGTTATAACAGATTACTATGTTATCACCTATCGTCAGCTTTTAATTTTAATTTACAATTCACATCCCATTACCAATTGTTCATAACACATACATTACACTATGCCGCTCTGTTGTGTTTGCTGATACAGTTGTTTGTTCTGTTTGTGATGAAAATTTAAAACGAACTGAGCCTTCTCTTGAATGCAATATCTGTAAGTTGCCTTACCATACTTCTTGCTGTTTATCTCATTAATTTTTAAGTGAGTGTTTGATAATTTGCTGTGCAAAAAAGTGTATAAAACGGAAAAAGACCTTGATTCAAATTCTTGCTCCACAGAAGCTCAGGATATTGTTGCTGCCTGTCATCAGAGAACTGCGAAAAGAGGTCTACCTTCGCTAAATAATTCGCTTCAATCATAGTTGTCGTGACGATCTTATTCTGATTAATCTACACCATCCTGTCTAGACTGCTTGATTATATCAGACGGTACTTCTACTCATCATTCGCATATTAATGCCTTATTATTAGTGAATGCGGTGGGTGGGTGCGTATTTACGTGTGCGTGTGTGGATGGGTGGGTGTGCGCATGCGTTTGTTTTTTACTTATGACGGGTGCACATACACAAATACGTATCTCTAAGGGTTAGAGCTTCGTTATAATCGATAAAAATATCGATATCGTATTGAAAAGCAATACGATATAAATACAATATAAATTCTGACAATATCAATATCAATACAATTATTACCCATAGGTTATTAGACAATATTATTGTATTGTCAATAATTTTATCTCAATATATTGAGAATATTGATCTTGACAAAAAAAATTCAAAAACTGGTATAGCAGTCAGAGCCAAACTAAGAAATGTGGGATCCATAGACTGACATATGGTGAAGACCCATGTAATGAACAGGGAAATTTAAAAAATTTACTATAAATATTATTATTCAATATCAACTCATTATTTTTATTTTAAATTCAATATTATAATTAATAAAAAAATAATTTATTACAAGAGTCAATGTTATAATTTCCTAAACATTTCATAAATTTGTTTTTTTATTTGATATTTTTTAGGATCTTTAATTTTATAATTAAACTAAATTATATTTACAAAAAAAAATACATTGAAGAAATTTTCAGAAAAAAATTAAGGAATCGTCAAAGCAAAAAGTCATATTGTGTACTATTATTACATTAGTTATATACGTAACTTGGGTCTCGACTATTAATTGTCGATTGAGCAATAGTAAAGCGCCTTTTGCGCCCTCGACCAACTACTACTCTAACGACAAACATTAGCTTTGCTCATATTCATCCTTCGTAAATTCAAATTACGTAAATAATTTTATATCGCTGTAGGCTCAATTAGGAATTCTAAAAAAAATTCATTAAAAATTAATAAAAATACATACAACAGGTTTCACATTAAATTCAACATAGTAATACGTCCGATTGAATAATTCAATTAGAATCACTACAATATTTTTATTTACAGAAAATTTTTTTTATCAATTGAATAATTTTTATATGTTTCAACGTTTTAATAAATTGTAACGTATTTTATTTTATCATAAGCGACAAACATATAATTAAATTATAAAAAATGCGAGAGAGCGTCCTTGACGTGTCTCGAACCCCGGGCCTCTTGCACGATAGATAAGTGTTCAAACGTTAAGCCATTTCCACCGATGCATTTTCATTTCTTTGGTAGCTTCATATTCTATAACTTGCATTCTTGCATTTTTCTATATTCATTACTATATGACACCCGTAACAAAATAACATATTAATGTTTTTTTTAGAATTTCATGATAGTATGTCAAAATCAATTAATGTCACTCTTTTATTTGTTTTTCATTTGTAAACATGAATCTTTAAGTTTTTCTCATCGCTGTGCGTATAACTCTGAATTATTTTATGGTTTAGGAAATGTCAAAGTCAGCTGTTAGCATACACTCTAAACTCAAAAGAGTAAAAATTGGAAATAAAAAGTAAAAAAGTACAGTTTTTTCACTTATAAAAGAGTAAATTGAAGATGTTATCACTTGTAAAGTTAAAGATGACTTTATAATTTATAAAGATAAACTTAAGGTGTTAACTCTTTTTCTAAAAGTTAAAACGTATGTTTTTTACTTTATGAAAATCAAATTATTTTAAAGATGCCTTTTCTCTTTTCATAAAGATGAGTATCTATATTTTTTACTTTACAAAGAGTAAAAAATTATGCTGCCTTTTCTAAAGAGTAATTTTATATGTTTACTCTTACATTTATAACTTTGCAAAGAGTAAAATAATACCTCCATAATTAAAAAGAGTAATTTGATCAATATTTGCTTTCACAATATTTCTCAAAAGAGTAAATTCATCAATTTACTATTTTCGGGATGATAAAGTTACGTGACTGCTATAAGCATTAGAGATACGTATAATACTATGGGAATTTTTATGTGCTTTAAAAGCTCTTCAGTATATGTAATAAAAAATTATGTATAAGTATCTTCGATACTTATAGTAGTCACGTGACTTAACATCTCGAAAATAGTAAATTGATTAATTTACTCTTCTGAAGAATATCGTAAAAGCAAATATTGATCAAATTAATCTCATTAGCTATTAAGGTATTATTTTACTCTTTATAAAGCTATAAATGTGCCTTTTATTATTTGGCAAAAGAGTAAACACATCAAATTACTCTTTAGAAAAGGCAGCATAACCTTTTACTCTTTGTAAAGTAAAGAACATAGATTCTAGTCTTTATGAAAATAGAAAAAGCATTATATTTACCTTTTAAAAAAATTTGATTTTTATAAAGTAAAAAGCAGACGTTTTAACTTTTAGAATAAGAGTAAACTTAAGTTTATCTTCATAAATTATAAAGTCCTCAAATTTTCCTCTACAAGTGATAAAATCTTCAATTTACTCTTTAATCGGGATTTAAAATAGACAGATAGTGGGGAAAAATGGCGATGACGAGAGTTGAACTTGAGTAATGAAATTCGACTTTCTTCGGCACTATTTTTTTCCCACCTGTTCATTTGAAATCTCAATAAGGGGAAAACTATACTTTTTTACTTTTTATTTCCAATTTTTACTCTTTTAAGTGTAGAGTGTACGTGTTATACCTACATTCAATAAATACAAATATGTAGGTATATCCAATATTCACAGGTTCTTAAAAGGACGGAAAAGTAAAAAAAGGTATCTTATGAATGACGAAGAGATTTCTTTGTACTGTGTCTTTGTGACTGTCTTAAGGTTTTTACATTAGAAAGCTTTCGGCTTTTTTTACAGTTACGCTGCTAATGTCACCTATTACATATAAAGTGACATTTTTCCTATATTTTAATATACACTCTAACATCCTCCCACCTTGAGGCTTTGACTCAATTATATCATAGATATATGTACTATTCATTTCCACTTTTAAGTTATAAACTTATTTACATTTAAAACAATCTGGCTTGTGTGATTTCGACCACTTCAAGTCGTTACAGGTTTTGGCAGTCCGATCTCCGATTCTGAAATTTCATTACAATTTATTTCATTCGAAGGTTCTATTTCACACAGTTTTTCATGTAACATGCACTCTTCATCAGAGTTTTTGTTCGTAATTTCGAGTGGATATACGCGTTAAATAGGGCGAGTTAGCTGTCCTTCTTTAGTTTTAAGTCTAGCAGCGCATACTTTATTATCTCGACCTATGAACAGCTGTTCGACTCTCACAAGAGGCCAATCAATTCTTTTTTATGAGTCGTCGCCAATTAATACAACATCACCGATTTGAATGCTTCGTGATTCTTTTCTTTTACTATTATTTACGAGATGACTTAAGTATTTTTTACGAAACTTTTTGCGTAAAAGTTCCATTAACTTCTGTTTATTTTTAAAACGTGTGTTCATATCAGTTTGTTCAAGAATATCGAGACCAGTATTTTCTATATCTTTGATTCCATGTAAAAATATACTAGGCATGAGCGCTCGCAAATCGTTAGAATCTTCCGTTAAATAAGTTAGCGGTTGCAAATTGAGTGTCGCTTCAAAATCACACAGTACAGTGTTTAATTTCTCGTAAGTAAGACACGCCCTACCTAATGTCTTTTTTAAATATTATAATATGAAAATTCCCACGAGTTGCTCCCACCATCTACCTCACCACGCCGTGGAAGGTGGATTGAAACGCCATTCAATCCTTTTTGCACTACTATATTTCTGCACAGCACTCCAATTTATGACTTTAAGAGTGGGCCGGAGCAGTTTTGATTACCGACCGAAAAGTAAAAATGTTATTTTATCATAAATGAAATAATTATACTGTTTTAAAAAGAAATTGTTATCAAGCAATTTTTTATACGTACATGATTGTAAAATAGATTTTTTTTTCATAAAATTCACCATATTTTAAACGAAAAGTAAGTAACCGTACTTAGAGTTTAATAAAAAGCTGTAGTATAAAATTTTTAATTTTTTTATATTTTCTTCAATTATTTTTGGCGAGCGCAATAGAGAAATTAATTTCGTGAATGTATTTAAAATTTTAATGCAATCCATTACGTATAGTGGGAGAAAATTAAACAACGGATTTTACATTCTCAGTCGGTATCGAATCTGCTCCGGCCTGCTCTCAAACGCATTTTCTGCTCCTATAAAATTTGTTCCGTTGTTGCTATATATGGTAGTCGGCCTACCTCTGCGACCAATGAAGCGACGTATGTACTGCTTGGTATATAGCACACGTGTACAAAAAAATCCAACTTTTTTGATTATTGCGTAAAAATAGCAGACCTTCGAAATCAACTACCGTAACTTCAAAAACTGTAGCGTCTTCAACGCGATTTAAAGGTAAAGGAGGGGGTTCTATATTTAAATGTTTACACTCATACCTTTTACAAATAACACACTTTGAAATCACAGATCGTACTGTTTTACGCATGTAAAATCCAAAATCTTTCTCTCAAATATGCCGTAGTCATTTGTACACCTGCATGACATGGTTTTTCATGTGTCTCCCGAATAATCATTTCTACGATATTATTTTTACAATCTAAAATTATAAGACACAGTAAAGAAAAATTATCATTTCTTTCAAAAATTTTTGTTTTTATGCGTAATAATTCGTCAGAGTGTACAAACATCTGTAAATTCTTGAATTAGGATCTTGGTCTAATAAAAACATTTCATCTTGACATACTTTTAAAATTTTTTTCTTCGTCTGTTGCATTTTTTTGTATAAAATTCCCTTTTTTAGCTCATCGCGTTTTTTATTTTTCAATAAAAATTCTTCTAATTTGTACATAATAGTTAAAAATCTAATAAGTTCGACAAAAGTAAAAAACCTACTGACAATGCCGTAATCTATTGTATTAGTCTTATTGATCAATGAGATTTGAGCTGCCTTTTTAAGCTCACAGTTTACTTCGTTCAGGTCGATTCATCAGAAATATTAGGTCAGCGATCTGGCGGTTCGTATAGCCAAGCGGGGCCTTCCCACCAACGTGATGCTAATAGCAGCTTAGCTTGGCAGCCGCGAGAAGGTAAGTCTGCGAGATTGAGTTTCCCTGGTATATACCGCCACATACCTCTTTTAGACAACTCTCTGATCTTCCGGATATCGGCTAACACTCTAATATTATTTTCACGGAATCGAATTAAAGAAGCTGGAATCATTTCAATAAGGTTGGGGCCTTTCTCTAAACATTCATTTAAAGAAGGAAATCATTCCTCACTGGCCGACGTGTCAAATACGGGTCTGTGTGGTAGATAATGGGCCATAAGTTTAAACTCACTTTCAGGTACATACTCTATAATACCCTCTTTTAACCATTCATCAAAAATTCTATCATATTTATTATAAAGCTCATTATTATTTAATTTATTTATCGTATTATTCAAACTTTTACACCAACCCTACCCCAGCCAATAAATATAATGATATATTTATAAAAAAAATACTAAAAGATAGTATTAAATTAACTCCATCCCCTGATTTTAATTATTTAATCAGCTCTAATTTAATTATTAATGAAAAAAAATAATGATTTTCTAAAACCTATGAATCTTCATATCTCTGGAAATAAGGACTTTTATAATGCAATTATAACATTAAGAAATTGCTTCAACGTTAAAATTAATAGCTCTGCGTCAATATCTTAGAAAACCTTTATAATTAATTAAATACAACATAAAATGGTCAGTCTGTCTAGCGGCCCCATTTTCGCGTGCGCGAAAGATGACGCGGATCCCCCCTTCAGACTCAAAAGCAATGCCCCTTTTTCGCGTGCCAAAAAATAAAAATTTTCGCGTCTTTTTGAGAATCTTTTTAAGCCTTTTTCATGTAACTTTTAATTAAAGAAATAATTTATGTTACGTTCAAAACCAATAAACCAAGTTCCCCTCAGGGAGGTATTTGGGTCTTTAGGTTATTGGATTTTTATTTAACTAAAAAAATAATTTTAATAATTTAAAACTAATAACCCTAAGACCCAAGTACCTCATAGAGGGGTATTTGGGTTATTGGTTTTAAATTTAAAACTAAATTATTTCTTTAGTTAAAAGCTGTGCCAAAAAGATTGGGAATATTCTCAAAGAGACGCAAAAAAGAAGCAGTGCTTTTTAGTCTAGAGGGTAAATTCGCGTCTTTCGCATCATCTTTCGCGTGCGCGAAAATGGGGCTGCTGGACGAACTGTTATTTATATTATTAGCTGATTTTACCTAACCTCCAATTTTGTTATATTCTCTCTCTCGCTTTTCGTATCTCTCTCTATTGAATTAATTTGAAATTTTGCATCGTCAACAAAGTTGCGCATGCGCAATGTACATTAATAATTATTAAAAACCTTTTATATTGTATTTAATTAATTATAAAGTTTTCCTGAGATATTAACGCAGAGCTATTAACCTTTAGAGGACCGGAAAACCACTATAGTGGCGTGACCCCTGATCGACCTTTACCCCAAAGTCAATTAGTGATATCAGATACCTTTTTGGACCACTTTCTTAGAGCGATCACAAATCTCAAATACCGGTCCTCTAAAGGTTAATTTTAACGTTGGAGCAATTTTTTAATGTTATGATTGAATTAAAAAAGTCTTTATTTCCAGAGGTATGAAGATACACAGATTTTAGAAAATCATTGATTTTTTTCATTAATAATTAAACTGGAGCTGATTAAATAATTAACACTAGGGGATGGATCTAATTAAATACTACCTTCCAGTATTTTTTTTATAAATATATCATTATATTTATAGGCTGGGATAGGATTGGTCATTAATATTTCAATGCCAAATTCACGAGTAAACGGTACGTTATACCGAGTTCTTTCATTACAGTAGGAAAATTTGTAATATTGAACTTGAGTGCGGACAACTTACAGAATTTACCAAAACACTGTACATAAGTTATAAACAATTTTTCGGTATATAGTATTTTGAAGTTGTTTAACAAAAATTATTAGTCATTATAATTATTTAAATTACGAATCTAAAAAGATATCAATAAAATAATAAAAGCAAAAATTGTGTCCAGCAGCTCCAACATCCCATTAAGGATATGTTTTTAGGTACCAAAATATGAGTAAAGTGATATGATCTAACGCTTCAAAAAACTGAAGTTATAGTCGTTTATAGTCTTATTTAAAAAAAAGTATAGAATAGAGCTCCTAATTAAAGTGTAAATAATTCAGTCTAAAAATGTCTCTAATGAATTAGTAAGAATTAAAATGGAAGTAGAAGAAGCAAGCTTTTATTTTTTTTTTCAGAATTGAGAAATAGTAATTGAACCAAAGTTTTGCTTGTTTGAAGTTGAGCAGCAAGAAAGTACTAGCAATCAATTTTCTTCAAAATTTACATGATTTTTCGTACTCTCTTGCTGCTGGACTTTAAACAAGCATAACTTTAGTTTTATTTATTGTTTCTCAATTCTGAAAACAGAAATATATGTATGTATATATATATTAGGGTGTCCCTTATTTCTCAAACTCAAAAAGTTCATTCTCCAGAAGTTTAGGTGAGTTATTTGTCATAAAAAAACAAGATCCCAATCGCTAATTACCCTCAGGAAAGGGTCCTAACCCTGCCTGTAATCAAAAATGGCTTTTTTTGCCATTTTTAGGAGATATTTTCTTCAAAAGTTATTTTAGGCCATTAGAATTTATTTTCCCGCATCAGATTCAGATGAAATTTCAATATTTATATATAAAAAGCTGAAAAAAATTTCTAGGTCAATAAAATAAGCTAATAAAAAAAATCATGAACCCAAAACCCAAGAAAATTCTCCGAAAAATTACATTTTTTTTTACATAAATTCATTTATCAGTATTTAATTCTATCGACGGACCTTTTATCAACATTTTATCTAAAAGTTGACCTCATAACCTTTATTTTCTTTTTTTATACGTCCATTTTCGTCCACCGGGAGCTGAGATATAACACTTTTAAAATCGATCAAAAAAGCTAATTTTCAAATCCGTCAACAAGGATTCACGAATTTCAAGATATTGAGGTATAAACTTGCATTAGTTAACTTCTCTGCAACATTCATTCAGTAGCAGAGATCAACACCTTCATTTGCTATTTTCAAACGTCTTCCCAAACCTTTTTGGATCCGAGATACAGATGTTATTAATTAATGTGAAAAATGAGGTATCAAATTTGTGAACTGGGGTCATTCCTTAATGGTTTCACTCTTCTAAATTCCAACTTCAAAAACAGCCTTGATTTTAAAGCTACTAATATGAAAAACTTTGATTCATGCACTCAATAAATTATGTAAACTGTGAATCTTATGTATGCCGCTATCGAATTTTGCCGAAAACAATTAAGATATGCTAATTGGAAGACCTAAACAGAAAATGCTGTATCTCGACTTTAGTACCCTAAGAATTTAATTAGTAACATTCACAGGGATTTTCTCTAGAATATAAGTTATAATGATTTATAATAATTTGTACACAAGTGGGGCATCGAGCACTGCATTGATGAATCAGATCATTGATAAAAAGTTATTTGAATAGGTTTATCGAGTTTCATGTATAATTTTCATTTTAATCTTATAAATAAATAATAAACTTAATCGATTCTGTAATATACTAAAATGATTCTCCTAACCTAGCTCTAGTGCAGATAAGTCATTATATTTGTTCAAATAATTAAATTGAAAATATATTAATAAACAAAATAAACCAAAAATTACTTGCAGCAGCTCCGACATCCCTTTAAAGGGAGTAGCCACAAATAGGCCGTGTTGCTTCGTGTGTGTTGTCATCTTTTAGAAATGAGTTTAACATCTTTTATATTCAGACTTTATGAATGTGACCGTTGCAAAGAGAGCATCGAGTCTGAATTTAAAAGATGTCTAACTCATTTTTAAAAGATGACGATACGACATTACACACACTAAATAGACATCCGGACGTTACTCGCCACGTAGGTATGGCTGTGGCGACGCTCGTACTGTCAGCCTATATGGTGCCGACCGGCGCTTGAGTGGCGCCAATTTTACGCACTGTACGTACTGTGCTAACCTACATCGCAAGAGGACGTTGCAGCACTTTCATGGTACAGGCTCAAACTCGCACGACACCGATTCTACGAATTGTACGGACTGCAAGGCTCGAATTCATAATCGTGACTTGAGTATTGAGTGTCACTTGGAACTTAAGTATCGTTACTTGAGTATCAGCTGTTACCTCAATGTCGGTAAAGATGCAATACTCAATTGAAGTAACAGCTAATACTCAAGTAACGATACTTAAGTTACAAGTGATACCCAATACTCAAGTTACGACTATGAATTCGAGCCTAAATTTTGGCGTAACTACAGACAGGTGCCTGTAACAGCGCCGATGTCTTTTCAGTGCACGAAACGACACGGTCTATTTGCCACGGCTATTTCTTAACAAATAGATAATTTTGTTCGTTAGAAAAAATTTTTTTTATAAAAACAATAAATAGATAATTAATGATTAGTTCGGAAAATGAAGGCGATACGCGCACATAAAGCACCGATAAATGGCATTAGCACAATTTTAAAAATAACTTATTTTTTTATAGAATAAGTAGAAAAATAAAAACTATACGTTTAGTTCCCATAATGTTTTATTAAAGCTTGAATTCATAGACCCAGAGGGGCTGCTCTAGAAAATTGCACAACTCTGTAACACAGAGACAGAAGATATGAAATCAATGTGCTAAACAAAGATAGAATATATCGATACACTAAGGGTGAAATCAGATGGTACGGAAATAAGGATACGGAACGTCACAAAACATCAATTCCGTATCCTTTAATTCCGTCAAATTTTTTCCCTATAGTCACATGGTGCGGAATTCAGCTGAAAAACTGTTAAAAATAACCTAAAAATGTGCCGGCGAATTTCAAATTAACAACAAAAATGTTAAAAAAGTTAGGAATAATAAAAAAATGTTATTGTAATGAGATTATTTTCTTGTAAAAATACAATATATTTTGTTATAACAACCAAATATTTTAATTAACATCATAATTTTTTAATTATAATATTGCTAATTGACGTCACAGAACTTATATTCCGCACCATGTGACCATAGGGAGAAAAATTTGACGGAATAACAGAAGCGTCATAGACTTTTTAAAATTAAAACGAAAGTTTTTTTGTTAATACTTACTCCAGAATACTCTCCATCTTCACTCATTGACATATTTACTTCAAAACTGTTTTTACTATACTTATTTAACTTCCTTTCAATAATTTTTTATTTTTTATTATTAACTATCAGTATACATAACCTAGCTTATAAAGTAAATAACAATACAATCAATATGACGTTGCTTATTTGACGTCGCCTTTACTCCGTTTCAGTTTTGACGGAATTAAAGGATACGGAATTGATGTTTTGTGACGTTCCGTATCCTTATTTCCGTACCATCTGATTTCACCCTAAGTTTATCACTCCGGAGCAACCCCCCAGCTCAAGTTAAGGTGGTATCATCTGCCTTTATTCTTATCACGAGAGAGACAAAGACAGAATGAGGTTTGTGTAATAATCTTCATTTGAGTTTGGTCTATTCATTGAAGCCTAAATAACTTTTAATTGTTGATTCAGACCAGTTGTAATAATAAAATGTTTTTATTCCTTATGAACAATTGATTTATATCAATTTTTATTATAAATGATAATTTTGGATGCTAACTTAAGAAAGCTTTATAAGTCTAAAATTTTGGATGCTTAGAACTATTTCCCTTCTCAAATCTTAAAAAAAAATTTATAATATTTATCTCAAGGGTACACTGTTATATATTAAGGATTGTGAATATTTTTATATTTGAAATATTGATTTCGTACATAATGGAATTGTGATAAAATATCTTAAACTAATGATGTTATAGATTAGTACATTGTTGGAATATATAGTGTGGGCCATACAAGCAAGTATTACATGGAGATTGTTTTTAATAATAAAAGCCTTCCACTAACATTATCATAATTATCTCCTTCTCATTTTATGAAAAATATTGATTATATATTATTTGTATTTTCATGAAAATAGCAAATTATTCATAGTCGATTGACAATTTAGTTTCCTTTAAAGTACAATTTGCCTATAATCTTCTTATAAGGAGAGAATATATAGACAATAGCTATTGGATTAAAAAGAGAAACAGGTTTCACTATGATTAATTTACTGTGTTCCTCTTAAATACATTTTTTGGCATGCATAGTTTTCTTGTTTGTATTTTAAATATGATATTATACTTCTTTTTATTAGTGCTTCGATCTTATTTTTTTGTTACTCAAAGTTTTGTAATAAATTAAATGATTTCTAAAATAATAGATATGCAAATATAATTTATCTGAAACTTAATTTTGTTTAGGACGACGTTCAACAACTTCACTTATATCTTACAATGAGTTCTCTACCAATGCATGAAACTCTTACTTTTATATGCTGTAATACTGTCAGTGAATTAAATGTTCATCACTTACCAAAAATTTCAGAAGTCCTATGTAGACTTATGTTTCATAAGACCAAAAGGAAAAAAAAACAGTTGCGGATGCTATAAAATCAGTCATTAATGAAGTAATAATTTTATGGAATAAATCTTCAATTAAAATATCTAGAAATGACTATTGTTGTGAAACATTGAAGAAATTATATCTTGACTTTCGCAAATTTCAAAAGTATTCATCAATGAATGAAAAGAAAGCCAAATTTTTAAAAAATCTATCTGATGTTTTTGACATCTCACAAGAAAGTGTTTTTTTATCAATGACTGATGATGAAAAGAAGATTTTATTTTCTCAGTCCATTGATGAAATAATAAAAGAAATGAAAATATTAAGAACCAAAGGTTTTATAAAAATAACCTTTTATTAACAGTAATGTCATATGTCTTACAATGACTTTAGTTTTAACTATATGATTATTGCCATTCTAGATAAATTGGAGGACTCATTTGTTATCGATGAGGGTGACCAAAGAAATAAAAAATTAGAATATGAGGTGCCTAACCAAGATCCATCTCTTGCTACGCATGATTTGGAAAAAAATATTTCTCAAGCTGGATCATCAACCGTAGAAGATATAATAGAAATAACTACAAGTACGTATTTAATGTTATTAATTTTAAAATTATATACAGATTTTAGATACATTATGAAAAAGTTTATTTTAATTCATAAAAATAGAATAATGTAAAAATTTTTGCTATCAGATGTATCTTTCACCGATATATTTTATGAATTAGAAATTTTTATTTACATACTCGTTATCAAATTTGTTAGTAATATTGATCAAGTTATAATTAAATTCATATAAAATAATTTTTATTGAACTATTTGAGATATATAAACATGATTGATGTAATCCAATTCATAAAATATATTATTCTAAATATATGAAAACTTTATATAGTAATCTTCAAAATCTAACATGAAATCTTATTCTTTAAATTTTCCAAGACTTAATATTTTATCATATTTCAAGTTATACAATTTTAAGAAACATTATTGATAATATGATCATGATCATACTCGAGTATTAACTTTTTCTCTTTTTTCTCTTATAAGTAATGTAAGTCTTCTTTCATTAAATTTGGTTCAATTGTTAGTAATGTTTTACTAATATGAAAAAAGAAATACACATTAGTTTATTTTGAAATTGAAATAAAATATTAAAAATGGGAAAATAATTTTTAAATTATAGTCTTTAAAAACTTTGGATAAGATATTGTTATTTATGTTTAATTTTAATGACTCCAATTAATAATTTTTACTAACTCTGTTTACCTACTTTCAAAATTTGGAATCAATTGGTATTTTTACTTATGAAACAAGAGAATATTCATAACAATGTTACTATTTTATAAATGAATTTCACTTGAGTAACAATCCTTTAAACTCTTGTGAATTATATGTTATTAAAGAATAATCTATAATTTTAATATGACTATCTTAGCATGAAATGAATATTGAGACAGCATCATCGGTTGATGTCGTGCCAAGCAGTAACCTCACAGAAAAATAAGATATTTTATATTTTCTTTTTAATAACTTTTATAACAAATGTTTGAAATCAATCAATATGTTCATAATTTTCATTACATTTTTCCATATGGAAACAATTTCTGTGAATAACTGTAAATAATAGTAAATAATTGTAAAGAACTGTTAAAAAATGTTGAAATCGAGACATAAATAATAGTTATTTACAGTTATTTACTATTAATTACTATTATTTACAGTTATTAACACTTATTAACATTTCCAAAAATTTTTTAATTAGTGAATAATTTAATATTACTAATAATTATTTACAATTATTTATAATTATTAACATTTTTTACAGTTATTTACATTTATTTACAGTTATTAACACTTATTTACAATTATTTCCAATAATATTTTCGACTATAGTTCCTTACCACCAATATGAAAACTTGCCGCGAATGCTCTGATCTTATCAATTTTTTTAATTTTAAACTTAAAAGTAATTGTGTTATTATTTCTAATATTTTGATGAGAACTATATTTTTCGTATTCTTTCATTAAAATTTCTACCAGTTAATTATGAATCGAATTTTAAATAATATAATTTTCAATGATTGATAACATTTTTTATAGAAATATATTAAATTAAAACAGGAAATATATTTTTCAGAAAAAAAATTGGAATTGATTTTACCAAGACCAGAATCTGAAAATGTTTCGAGTGATGAACCTCTGCCTTCACAGAGTAGCACTGGATCGGTTTATTCTCCGATAGGACGGAATTATTTTATTAAAAATGTCAGAGGATCTGTAGATATTATGACTCCGGAAGTTGTTGATGCATTTGATAAATGCAGAATATCTTACAGAAATACAGTACATTTAATTGGAACAGTCTCACATGCCTTAGGTTTTGATATCGAATCATTAATATTGAATAAATCGTCTTTCAATAGAGCACGAGCGAAAGTTAGACAGATGAAAGCCGAAAAATTGAAATTAATATTTCAAGATCAAGATTTACCATATTTAATAGTGCACTGGGATGGAAAAATAATACCAGATAGGTTTTCCTGTAAAAAGATCGATCGTCTAGTTATTCTAGTAAGTGTGGAAAGTACCGTGAAAATAATTGATGTACCAGGTCTAGAGAGTCAAACAGGATTAGCTATGGCGAATTCAGTTTACCACGCTTTGGATGATTGGGGATTAATCGATTTAGTCGAAGGAATTTGTGTCGATACAACCAACGCAAATTTAGGGCGAAAAGGTGGAGCAGCTACCATACTCGAACAAATGATCGACAAAGACCTATTACACATAGCATGCAGGCACCATATTCTTGAGCTTATATTAGGAGCGGCTTTTTCGGAAAAATTTCCTGGTACTATTGGACCAAATAATCCCATTTTTTAAGGTTCCGTGCAGAATGGGATAATATGAAAGATATAAAACCAGAAAATGGCTTAGAAAAGTTAGAACCACAATTAAAATTACAAATTCCCCGAATCGTAAAATTTATAAATGGCTATTTAGAAATACAGCATCCTCGAGAGGATTACAAAGAATTATAAGAATTATGTCTACAATTTTTAGGAGTTAAGGATGCATTTATACCTAATAGGCCTGGTGCCTGTCATCATGCACGATGGATGGCTAAAGCAATTTATACTTTGAAAATTTACTTAATGAGGAAACCATTTAAATTGAACCTTCAGCAAATAGATAAATTTTACAGTGTATCTAAATTTATTGTGTTTGTTTACATAGAAGCGTGGTATGAAGCGCCGATACCTATTGCTGCTCCAAAGAATGACTTGAAGCTTGTCAAAGCACTAAAAATTATTCAAGTATTGATGCTCAAATTTCAAGAACAACGATAAAAAAAATGAAAAATCACTTGTGGTACTTGTCACCAGAGCTATGTGCCTTATCTTTTTTTGACGATAAAGTATCTTGGACAAGTAAAAGAAATATGGTTGCAGCACTAACGAAAGAAACTACGTATGAAGATGACTACATTCCCAAAAAATATGAATTTGACGTCAGTATGGAAGTATTCATGCAACTTGATCTTGATTACTTTATCAATCGACAAACTCATCATTTCTTTGAGAGATTTAAATTAGATACAGAATTTTTAAGACAAGATTGCAGTCAATGGAGTAAAATGAAATCATATATTGAGAGTAGAGAAAAAATAAAAACATTAAGGGTTGTTAATGATTGCTCTGAAAGAGCTGTGCATCTCTGTCAAGAGTACATCAATGTGTTAACGAAAGATGAGGAACAGAAACAATATTTGATTACATGCGTCGATGAATTCAATAAAGAAATGACTACTATGAATAAAAAGACTTTGGTGAAGAAATTAAAAAAATCATGAATTTTAATTATATTTATATCATTTTTCATAAATTATATGTACAAAGAAAACATTAAATAATAAATTTAACTACCACTATATTTTGAATAAAAAAGTTGTGTTTTAATGTATCGAGAGTAAATGTATTTATTTGAAATAATCCTGTTAAGAACAGGCCGGAGCAGATTCGATACCGACCGAGAATCGAAAATCCGTTGTTTAATTTTCTCTCACTATACATAATGGAATGCATTAGAATTTTAAATACATTCATGAAATTTATTTCTCTATTGCGCTTGTCAAGAATAATTAAAGAAAATTGAAATAAATTAAAAATTTTTACTACAGTTGTTTATTAAACTCTAAATTTGGTTACTTACTTTTTGTTTAAAATATGATGAATTTTATTTAAAAAAACATTTATTATACAATCATGTATGTATAAAAATTGCGCTAAATGACAATTTCTTTTGAAAACAGTATAATTATTTTATTTATAATAAAATAACATTTTCATTTCTCAGTCGGTAATCAAAACTGCTCCGGCCTACTCTTAAGGTCATTATTGCAGATTTTCAAAGTACAATTAACAATTAAGAAAGTATATTACGATGTAAGCTCGATAAAAACTTGATAAGTCCATAGTACGCGAATATTAACATCCGAATTAAAGATCCTGGTAATGCGTACTTAGGACTAATCGAATTTCTTCTTGAGGTCAGTATACTATTTTTCACAACTTTGATAAAAATACGACATTTTTGAATCAGTGCTAGGCGGTAATGTGACACTTTTAGCCAATAGAATATTTTTCTAAATATAAAGCGTCGCTAGGAAGAAGGGCACATCTTCAAAAAGTGTGTTTTGAGAAAATTGAATTTGAAGTTTTGAATCACTTATAAATTTAAACCTGTCGATAAATAAACATGTCTTTATATCTTTGTCAATTCAACTGATATCTTCATAATATTATATAAGAATATAGTAGCAAATGAGCACATTTCAAAAAGCCATGATATGGAAAAAGGGCACATCTCGAGAAGTGCCCTTCTTCCTAGCGTCGCTTCATATGTACCTCGAATGATAAAGATGCATATTTTACCATAGGAATAAAATAAAATTAAAATTATGAATCGAATTTCGCATTCAGATTGTTCAATATAAATTAAGTTAATAACATTAAAGTAAATAGTATCCTATGCTATATAATTATGATCATAATATTGGAAATACGTTTTTTAAATTTATGATATGAATAATAAAAAATAATGAAATATTGTGTGCTCATTAATTTTTGCTACTAAATAATCAAGTAAGGGAGATGTAAAAGTTGCTGAATGATTCATAGTTGTCTCAAATCTATGGTAAAATATGCGTTGGTGTCATTTAAGGTCCATATTAAAGAGAATGTGCCTTATTTCAGGTGTCACACATGAGTCTACGAAATAGAATTAAAGCATTGTTTGTTCACGATTCATCAAAGCAGTGCTCGATGCCCCACTTGTGTACAAATTATTATAAATCATTATAACTTATATTCTAGAGAAAACCCCTGTGAATGTTACTAATTAAATTCTTAGGGTACTAAAGTCGAGATACAGCATTTTCTGTTTAGGTCTTCCAATTAGCATATCTTAATTGTTTTCGGCAAAATTCGATAGCGGCATACATAAGATTCACAGTTTACATAATTCATTGACTGCATGAATCAAAGTTTTTCATATTAGTAGCTTTGAAATCAAGGCTGTTTTTGAAGTTGGAATTTAGAAGAGTGAAACCATTAAGGAATGACCCCAGTTCACAAATTTGATACCTCATTTTTCACATTAATTAATAACATCTGTATCTCGGATCCAAAAAGGTTTGGGAAGACGTTTGAAAATAGCAAATGAAGGTGTTGATCTCTGCTACTGAATGAATGTTGCAGAGAAGTTAACTGATGCAAGTTTATACCTCAATATCTTGAAATTCGTGAATCCTTGTTGACGGATTTGAAAATTAGCTTTTTTGATCGATTTTAAAAGTGTTATATCTCAGCTCCCGGTGGACGAAAATGGACGTATAAAAAAAAGAAAATAAAAGGTTATGAAGTCAACTTTTAGATAAAATGTTGACAAAAGGTCCGTCGATAGAATTAAATACTGATAAATGAATTTATTGTAAAAAAAAATGTAATTTTTCGGAGAATTTTCTTGGGTTTTGGGTTCATGATTTTTTTTATTAGCTTATTTTATTGACCTAGAAATTTTTTTTAGCTTTTTATATATAAATATTGAAATTTCATCTGAATCTGATGCGGGAAAATAAATTCTAATGGCCTAAAATAACTTTTGAAGAAAATATCTCCTAAAAATGGCAAAAAAAGCCATTTTTGATTACAGGCAGGGTTAGGACCCTTTCCTGATGGTAATTAGCGATTGGGATCTTGTTTTTTTATGACAAATAACTCATCTAAACTTCTGGAGAATGAACTTTTTGAGTTTGGGAAATAAGGGACACCCTAATATATATAGTGCCTTCCGAAAGTTCCGGGCCACTTGAATAACTTTAGAACGGATTAAGATATCAAATTGAAATTTTCAAGGGTTGAATAGGGTTATAAAATCTATTATTTAACAGAAAAAGTACCCACCCCCAAGGGCCGGGGACAGGAGGGGGGTAAAAAATCTCAAATGGGATGGGGTTCAAGTGGGGGCTCTTTCGAAAGAACTTTTTGAGATAAATAAAACGCGAGATCGCACAGGTCTCCACGATTTCTTTTCGCCGAGTTATGATCTTTTAAACATGTAGTTTCTGCTAAAGCAAGGTCCATGACAACAACTGTGGTAAAGTCGGACATTAACATGAGCACTAACGTTCTTGTGTGTGTTGTGTGTCTGTGTTGCGTGCGTACGCGTGTGTGTATTTATGTGAGGACGTATTTAGATTTATCAAACGTTCTGATTAGGTGAATAATACGTTACCCAAAAACAACGACATGGACGTAGTAGTTTTTGTTTCCTTTGGGGTGCTTTATTAATGTGAGTCTCTTTGCCTTTCACATATTGGGGTGCTTGATTAATGTGAGTCCCCTTACCTCTCACATATTTTTATTCTTAATCCAAAAGTTTTAAAAATATCTCTATGTTACAGCCTTCCATTTTTACTAATAAAAAGCCTAATATAGAGATATTTCCGATAATTTTTAAATAAAACTTGAAAATTTAGAAAACTGCAATGTCGGTAACTATGTATAAATCATATACCCTATTACATTCCCTTAATGTGAGTCCTCTTCTTCTCACATGTGTGAGTGTGCATTTCTGGTTGTGTGTTTATGCGTATATTTGTGTGTATATGTGAAGAAATAATAACACTATTTCAACAAATGTTCAAATTCATGTCCTTCAACAACTTTACAGTGTCCTAAGCGAACGTAAAACGTTTCAATGACAGTAGTTAAGAAATCGAGTGTGATGGAATTTGAAACGCTTATTATTTTTCCACGCAACTCTTCTAAATTTTCGGACCTAGTTTCATAAACTTTTGATTTTAAGTACCCCCAGTAAAAGAAGTCTAAAGGAGTTAAATCTGGTGATCTCACTGGCCATTCTATTGTGCCTCTTCTACCAATCCATCGATCAGTGAAAACATTATTTACACTGAAAAAAATAAGAAGCTTCTGCTTTGTACCTGAGTAGATGTTGTTTGGTAGACTCAAGTAATGCAGATTTACAAATTTATTGAATTTAATTTGATTTGTTTTGCAGATATAAACCATAATTTTTATTGTTAAATTAATAGAAATAATACTAATATAACAATTAATAAATTTTTATGTCCAAACTATTTCTAATTTCTAATATTTATTCATATAAAGAATCATAAACTCACTTTGATCGCATCAATTATAAAAACTTTTAGTTTTAAATAATTTCAATTTGAAATTGATTAATACTTTTCAGATGTCTTTATTATAGTGATATAATGTTAATTTAACCAAACGAGAATTATCATTTATGTTTTAGCTATTAAAAATAACTAAATAAACTTATAAAAATTCGTTACTTGAGTCTACCAAGCAACATTTACTTATTTTTTTTTTCAGTGTAGGATAGTTCGAGCTTGTAGTGAAAAATGAGCCAGTACCCCATCCTGCTGAAACCAGACATTGTCAAAAGCTTCTCCAACAATACCTCGTATAGTCGGTATTACTTGATTTCTCAACAAATTGCAGTAATTTTCAGAATTTATATTTCCTTCAATAAAAAATGGCCCGATAATATGATTGAGTATTATCCCAACCCAAACATTGAGCTTCATAGGATACTGCGTATGAGTATCTCTCATCCAATGTAAATTTACATCGGACCGATATCTCATATTCTGTCGATTTACAGAACCATTCTACTCAAATGTTGCTTCATCAGAAATCAAATCCAGTTGAAAAATTGATGATTTTAAGCAAATCGTGTTATCATTGCGTCACAAAACTCCACTCTTTTGTCATAATCATCTTCAGATAACTCCTGGACTAGACGTATTTTATAAGGATGATTATGATGTTTTTTTTAAAATCCGATGGACTGATGTTGAGTTTATATCATTTCCTTGAGCTGTTTTTGAAATTGATGTGTAGACGTTATCCCGTACATTTAGTAAAACATCTAAACTTTCTCGTCATTAGTCGCAGTTTTAGGTCTCCCAGACCCAGGAGCATCTTTGATTTCACCAGTTGTTTGAAAACAAGCAACAGTTTTTTCAACAGTAGACTTCGAAATTGGCGCACGATCAGGATATGTAGCGTTGAATACATTTGCTACTTCTCGATAGGACCTTATTCTATCGCTATATCCTCTCATCATCAGTACAGTGATCCTTTCTGTATCAGATAAATGCATTTTGAAAAATGCAACAAACAAAAAATAAAAAAGCAGATATTAAAGTAACCTAGTACTATCTCGAATAAAAATTATTTAATTTCCTAATTAAGGAAATTAAATAATGATTTTATTAGTCAGAAATTCCTGAGTAAATGTCAATTAAAGAATTTAATATCTGAAATAGGCTGCCAAGATGCAAGCATTAATATTTAAGTTTTAAATAAAAATAAATTTTAAAAATTTTTCAGTTCAATCAAAAATTAATTTTAGTTAATTTGAAATCATCCCATTGAAAAAAAGTATCATTGTTATGATCCTCAAAAAGTACATCTAATTCTGAAGTGCTCACGCATGCACGCTCGCACGCACTCATACACGCACCCACGCACACACACGTACACACACACACAAAAACGCTAATGCTCATGTTAATGTCCGACTCTACCACAGTTGTTGTCATGGACCTCGCTTTCACAGAAACTACATGTTTAAAAGATCATAACTCGGCGAAAAAAAAGAGACCTCTGCGACCTCGCGTTTTATTCGTCTCGAAAAGATCTTTCAAAAGAGCCTCCACTCGACCCCCATCCCATTTAAGATTTTTGTCCCCCCACTGCCCCTGCCCCTTTGGGGGGCGGGTACTTTTTCTGTTAAATAATAGATTTTGTAACCCTATTAAACCCCTAAAAATTTCAATTCTATATTTTAATCAATTCTAAAGTTATTCAAGTGGCCCGGAACTTTTGGAATGCATTTATATATATATATATATATATATATATATATATATATATATATAATTTTCTGTTTTATTATTATTAATAGGAAAGTGTGACGTAATAGGCTAAAAACAAAAATTTGAGGACTGAAAATAATGAATTTTCATAACGCGAATATGGTACTTTAAAATTTTAAATTACGTTTTCTCGTGATTGAGTCAACGGAATGTAATAAAACTTTATTAAATTAAAAATAAAATATAAAACTTCAAATGATCATTTGTATTTATATAAAATATGAAATTTCAATAATAAGATTCTATTTTAAAATTTCCAACACTAATTCAAAGTATAAGAGTATACATATATATATATATATATATATATATATATATATATATATATATATATATATACTAGGGGGTACTCCCTGCTCGCGCTGCTCGCCAACCCCCAGTTATGCTATAAATATAATTATATATTAAACATTTATTATTAATATTATATTATATAATGTAATATTATTTAATTTATTATATAATATAATTTTTATCTAAACTCTAAATAAATATTTTTACTATTTCTATTAATATTAATTATTTATGTTACTTTATATAAAAATACCTCAACACTATTTTGTTCATTATATTTCAAAAAGAAGAGATATATATAATTATTATTAATTCATTATTTTTTTATTTTTATAAAAAAAGAAGAGATATATAGTGTTGAGGTTCGGCTTTCCACACCACCTTACATTTCAAACCTTTATCAATATAACTTATAAATATTTATTTTTTAAATCAATATTAATTTTGAATAAATTTGTAAAATTTTTTTGTCAATATAATTATATAATATATGAAGTTTTAAAAAAGGTGTGTAACATAGAGGTACCTTGATGGCGCGTTAGATTTTTTGATTAGTGGAAACCCTCGCCAGTAGCCCTAAAAACCACTTAGTCTTATAAAATATATTTTATTTTAAATATTTATAATATATTTAATTATGTGTAGTATAACTTAAAAATAGTGTTATTATTGTTATGATATTAATGATTATTAGTTTAAAATATATTGAAAATTTTGTTGATAATTTAGTATATTATTTGATATATCGTAATGATTTTGAGTTTTATAAGATTTATAGGATTATTTTGTTATAATTCCTTTTTTATATCTTTTTTCTCATTTTAAACATTTTATGAGATATATCAAAAATTCATACTAAAATTTATAAATTTATTATGATATTGTAAATGAAATTATTACATGATCATTATATCATATTTTATTTAAAATTTAGTTATTTATATAACAAATAAATAAATAAAATAATTTTAAATTATTTTATACTTACTTATACTATATTTACCTGTATAAAAGTTATGAATATGAATTTTTATTTATTGTTGTATTAGTTAAATTATTTATTTATTAAAATTTCGTTTTATAAATTTTAAATAATCATAACTTTTAAATATTTTAGTTAATTTTTAAATATTCTAATTTTTTTTGTTTTTAATAATATTAATAATTTAAAAATTTTTTTTTAAATTTATTATTATATATTTAAATATTTATGATTTATTTTAATTTTTCATATTTTATTAATAATTTTAGCTAATCTTAATAAATAATTAGAATAAATTTCATGACTTTGATTAAAGTAATATTCTGCTATTGGTTCGCTTATATTTATTTTATATTTTATAATTTCATTCGCATAATATTTATAATACTCTGGTACTTCATTCCAATTTTTAAATTCAAATTGTTCATTATTTTCCTCTATATACGAATTAATAATATTATTTAATTTAGAAATTATTGTATTGCTTATTGAACTATTATTATCTAGACTTTCTAAATAATATTCATATTCTTCTTGGAAATTTAAATGTTCTTCAATTTGATCATTTAAATTTTCCATCAATTGTTGATCATTGACATTGTTAATTTCAACATAATGACCTTCTATTGGATCCCATTCAATCATTTGTTGATCATTAACATTGTCAATTTCAACATCATTAATTGAATTCGATTCCATTATGTTTTTTTTATTTATATATTATTAAAAATTTTTAATGTTTATAATTATTATAAATATAACCTGAAAAAAAATAAAGTTTAATTAATAAAATAATTTATAAAAAATTTATTTAAATAACATTAAATTTTTGTTAAATTATAATAAAATTATTTTTCTAATATTTCTTTCCAAACTATGTTAGGTATAATATCTTTGTTTTCCGATTCATTTTGAATATATATTTTATTTACATTTTTACAACGTGAAAGAGCAACATATAATTGCCCGTGAGAAAATAAAGGTTTTTTGATGAATATTCCTATATTTTCGAAACTTTGGCCTTGAGATTTATTAATTGTTATAGCAAAAGCTAATATAACAGGAAATTGTTTTCTATATAAAATAAATGGTAAAGATGATGATTCATCAGTGTTTAATGTAATACGTGGTATAAAAACTTTATTTCCTTTATTTTCTCCAGTAATTATTTGTGCTTCTATGTTATATTTGAATAATTTAGTTATTTTTAATCGCGTTCCATTACATAATCCATTTTTATACTTAAATTTCGAATTAACATAATTATGGTATTTACTTTTAATTTCAGTTCGTGTGGAGGTAATCCTTCTCTTATGTTATTTAACATTTCTATTGGATAATTCAAATGAATATTATCATCCGTTTGATCTACACCTTTGTATGTTGCATAGTCAATGCTATAATAAGTTTTTGTTTCATTCTTAATTAATTTTAAAATTCTGTTATTTAAAATATTTACATCTTCATTATGTGTACTCAAAATGACATTTTTTGAAAAACAATAATTTTCGTTAATGTTTTTATAAATTTTGGCACAGACGTCATTAGTTTTCCATTCTTCTGGAATAATAAATGGATTAATGTTTCCTTCTCCTATATTTAATAAAAATGAAGAGAAACTGTCATTATTAGATCTTATGTTTTTTTTTAATTTAAAAATATGAAATAAGGGCCAAAGATTTGAATATTTTATAGTCTCTTCAATTATAGTATTTCTTCTTCCATATTTTAATACTGGTAGAATTTGTCGAAAATCTCCACCTAAAATAATTATTTTTCCACCAAAACTTTTATCATTATGACAAACATCTTTTAAAGTTTTGTCTACGATTTCTAAAGCTTTTTTAGGAATCATAGATGCTTCATCCCATATAATTATATCTGTTTCTCTTAATTTTTTTTTATCTGAATTAAATTTTAAAAATGCGCTTTCAATGTTATTTAAATCCAATGGTAATCTAAAAGTTCTGTGACTTCTTAAACCTTTAGGTAATAAAATTGAAGCTATTCCGGTCCAAGCCATCGATAAAAATTTTTTTTAATGCTTATATAATAATATATTAATGTTTTGTATAAGAAAGTTTTTCCGGAACCTCCTGGTCCATCTATGAAAAATATTTTTTGTTTATTATTTATTATTTTTTCAAAAATTTGTTTTTGATCATTATTTAATTGTTTATACATTTTATCAAATTTTTTTTTACTAAAATTTATAATTTCATCATTAATTTCTTCATTTTCTTCAATGTATGTTTTATTTGGTTCTGGTAAACCAAAATTTTCACATGACATATCTTCTAAATTTAATATTTGATTAATATGTGATAAAGCTTTATTTTCTTTATTATCTTTAAAATCTTCTGTAAAAATTTTTATATTTGTTCCAAATAATTTTACCTTGAATATTTTCACATAGTAAAAAACATGCAAAAAATTTACGTAGTTGTATTGGTAACATAACTTGACATGCTTCTTCAAAAATATAATAAATTTCATTTTCGTGCTCAATTAAATTCATTGCTAAAGCTGTTTCTTTATAAGTATTATAAGTAATATTTTCGTGAGTTCGTAAATCTGTATAAGATGTTGCACCTTTTATTCTATTTAATATTAATTTAAAAAAAAAACGTTCACTATCTTTAGGAGATACTACATTTAATCTACCAATAGCTATGTTTTTTCTATTTTTTGATCGTTTTATCCAAGATTTTGTGTTAGAATTGAAAATATAATATTGTGGTATGTTAACATATTTAATTTTTTTAGCAAAATCATCTTTTTTATTCAAAGTAAACCATGCGGTTAACGTTGTTTCGTATTTATTTAATGCTGAATCTTTATCATTTTCATTAAAAATTATTTTTTGTTGATTTTCTGTATGAATACTTAATCTTATTACAGAATGACTTCTGCCACATAATGGTAATTCTTGTAATCTCCATGCTGCTTCCATTGGACTTAAGTATCTACCATCTATATATTGTGTTATTTCATCATATACTTCTTCTTCATTTTCTTTTATTTTATTTTCTTTTATTTTGCAATATGCTTTATCTACTCCTTTATAAATATAGTCGTAAATATATTTAATACTTTGTATTGACATACAAAGTTCAGTATTAATATGAGCAGCATATTTTGCTAATAAAAAACTATTGTAAGGAATTACCATTGAATTATCAACTTTTATAATTTTTTTGTTATTTTTAAAATTGTAGATATAATTATCAGAAATATTATTTCGTCGTTTGTATTGTGGATATTTATTTTCTTCAATTTTAGTACATTCAGTAAATGGTTTTGGAAAATTTTTTTACATATATTTTTATTTTTATCATAACATGAAGATTTGCTAGTATGTGGTCCGTGTAACATATGTTTAATTACTAATTTTTGTAAATATATATTTTCCGATGATGGTATTTCAGCTGAAATATACTTATCAATAGATTCTACAGTAAATATTTTATGATTATGGTGTAATGTGATAATGATATGTGCATGAGGTAATCCTCTTTTTTGAAATTCTATGGAAAATACATAAGCTATTACAGGACCAAAAATTTCATTTTTATTATATCATTTAATAGCATTTTAAATTTTGCATAAAATAATCTTACTGTAATACTTGGTATATCATTAGGAGTTGTTCCTTCAGGAAAATTTTTTAAAATTTCTTTAAGTTCTTTCCATTTTGGGTTATTATAAATTGTAATTTTATGCAACTACTTTCGAGTTTTCAACAAAAAAAAAATTAAAATTTTTATATTTTTATGTAATATTATACATAAATAAAATATAATAAAAAAATATAAAACTATATTATGCAGTATTTGATGGTTCTAAAAAGTTGTGTGGGGGGGGGGACTGTGGGGGGGTTAGTGGGGGGCGCGGGGGGGACGTGGGGGGGTAATGATCGATAACATAAAATAACGTAAATTTACGTTATTTAATTAATAAAAATCATGTGGGGGGGCTGTGGGGGGGATGTGGGGGGCAACGACTGAATTTTGGTTCATATAACTATATAATATAGGTAGATATATATATATCAAGTGGCGTGGTAGCGCCTTGACCGCGAGTTAAAGTACGAATACGAAAACGTCGAGACGCTCTTCTTATACTTTGAATTAGAGTGTTGAAAATTTGAAAATAGAATATTATTATCGAAATGTCATATTTTATATAAATACAAATAATAGTTTAAAGATTTATATATTTTATCTTTAATTTAAAAGAATTTTTATTACATTCCGTTCACTTAATCATGGAAAAACGTAATTTAGAATTCTAACGTACAATATTCGCGTTATGAAAATTGATTGTTTTCAGTCCTCAAATTTTTGTTTTCAACCTATTACATCACACTTTCGTATTATAAGAGAGCTATAAGCGTATTTTTTGTCTGTTGGCATGGTATAGTGAGTTCGTTTATGTCAATAGTGTATTAGTTTCGTGACATACATACATACTAGGTTGTTCAAAAAGTTTTGAAAGCGGAAATGAAAATACGTTTTTTTTTTTGGTGAAATCACTTTTATTGCTCAGTATAATCTCCCATAAGATTAATAAACTTGGTCAAACGGTCTTCAAACTTGTTTATCCCATCATGGAAGTGATTTTTCGCAAGGCCTGCAAAATACTCCTCTACGATGGATATAACCTCTTCGTTTGATAAAAAATGCTTCCTACGAAGGAATTTCTTGAGGTGTGGAAACAGCCAGAAGTCAGAGGGAGCTAAATCAGGCGAATAAGGTGGATGCTGCAACAATTCGTACTTCTATTCGATTATTTTAGTGATGGTTTTTTGAGCTCTGTGAGCGGGCGCATTGTCTTGATAAAAAATGATTTTTTTCTTCTGCAAACATGGTCTTTTTTCACGAATTTTTTCATCCAATTGGTCCAAAAGGTTACAATAATATTCAGAATTTATTATTTTGCCAGTTTGGAGATAATCCACCAACAAAATCCCTTTTGCATCCCAAAAAACTGACGCTAACACCTTTTTCGCCGATTTCTGGACACGAACTCGCTTCGGTACCGAAGTGCCTGGTTCACACTACTCTTCAACCTCTTGTTTTGATTAAGGATTATGGCGGTGGACTCAAGTCTCGTCCATAGTGATAAATCGACGCGAAAATTCCTTTTTATCCTTTCGAAAACGCTCCACATGTTACTCAGAAAGTCGCATTCGAACGTGTTTTTGTTCCATTGTAAGTGAATGCGGCACCCATTGTTCACAGAGCTTTCTCAAACCCAAAACCTCACTTAAAATATAACTCACATTGCCTAATGAGATGTCTAGGGCCTCTGCTAATTCTCTTTCGGTCAATCGACGATCTTCCAAAACCATATCCTGTACTTTTGCTATGAATGCTAGTGTTGTTGCACTTTTTGGACGTCCTGATCGTGAATTTTAGAAAACGCTTTTTCGACCACGTCTAAACTCTAAAACCCATCGATGCACAGTTGGAAATGAAGGAGCAGATTCTTTTAAAACTTTCACCATTTTTGTATGAATTTCCGTTGCTGATAAACCTTCCAAAATGAAGAATTTTATCACTGCACGATATTCGGTTTTTTCCATTGTAAAAAAATACACTGACACGTCAACTTCAAATGGCTTGTAAACAAACAATGAATTGCTAGAGTGAAATAAAACTTTGGGTATGTTCATGTAAAAGATGAAATATTAAAATGGCGTAGAAATTTTGGTTTTCCTACTGCTCTATAGATGTCACTTTCAAAACTTTTTGAACAACCTAGTACACACAATATATATATATTGTAACGGCTCATATTAATTTGATATAAATTAATTTAGTTTAATTGGTCAAAAGAGTGACGATATGTAAATAAAAAATAAGAATAATTTGAAAGTTTAAAGTAGAGTATCTAGATTACCGATCTAGGTCGGTAATCTAAATAACTCAAAATACATATAGATACATATAAGAAAATAAAAGGAGAAATGGAATGTTCTGTTTCTTTTAAAAAGAATATTACTACTCTTTTATTGTTAATTATAAAATATAAACAAAACAGAACATTGCATTCTTATCAAAGAAAAAAGATTATTAGATAAAAGAAAAAATTAAAAGAGATTTTATGATTTAAATCATTTGCATGAAAAAATTAAATGAATTGTTTTTAACAAAATAATTAATAAACTGAAGTTAGAATTATGTTAGTAAACAAATATGTTAATTATTAAAAATTATAGGAAATAGAAAGTTTTCTTCGAAAGCATTCTACTCCTTATTTAAAAAACGAATGTTCCATATATCTTAATACTATAAATATTAAATTGGTAATAATAAATAAAATAAGATATAGTTGTAATGATTAAAGGAACATTCCTTTTTTAAAATAATTACCTTTGATGATTGGGAGAGAAATATAATGTTATTTTCATCAATATTTCAAATTAAATTAAAGAAATAATAAATCAAAGTTATAGAACATTCTATTTCTCTTATAGAACATCATCGAAGGTATATCAAATGGTATAAAAAGGCCTGCGACGAACCAAGAGATTCATTCGATCTTATACCAGCAAAGGCATAAGACCTTTAGCAATCTGTAAGAAAAGTTATGTAATGTTATTAAATCTATAACATATAAATTCTTTCAAGTAATAAAAGACAAAAGATTCAAATTTAAATGAATTATATTACAATTTATTTAGTATAGAGTAAATCATCTCATTTCATGTATCATTTGTCATAAAATAAATAAATAAATTAATTATCGCACATTGAAAAGTATTGCACTTGGATATGTCGTCGATAATAATTTATTTAATCATATGTCATTGAATAAAAAGTGTTAATTATCGCACATTTAAGAGTAATGCACTCAAAGATGTCGTCGATTTAAACACTTTTTCGCATTTTTCATATAATAAAAAAGTTTATTATCGCACTCTTTAGAGTATTGCACTCAACGGAGTCGTCGATAATAACTTTTATCATTCTACCCTCTCCTCCGCACTTAAAGAAAATTATAAATTATCGCATCTCCAACACTGAAAAAAAAGCCGAACTCACACGCTGCGAAGTCGATTGTTGTGAGTGATTTGGACAACATTCACAGCTATTAATAACGGAAAATCGCTATATAAGAGTGCGTAACAATATCGCAGCCAATCATTCGAACTTTCTGTATAAAAGATTACAATTGATCGGAGCAGAGCGCTGCGACTAAGCTGCGTTGTGGCTCGCTACGGCTCTCCGTAGTCTACGGCACAGAAAGCTGAATCCAAGCCCAACGACTAAACTGCTTTGTCGCTCGCTACGGCTCTCCGTAGTCTACCGCACAGAAAGCTGAATCCAAGCCCAGCGGCTAAACTGCTTTGTCGCTTGCTCCGTCTCTTCGCATTGAATCATGCAGAAGGCCGAAGGCAAACACTGCGAATAAACTCTGTAGTCGCTCACTACGGTTCTCTGTACTCTAACGTATACAGAAAGCTGAATTCGAACATAGCGATTTATTGCGTGGTCGCTCGCTTTGAATGCCGATCTCAAGCATTGCGACAACGCTTTGAACACGCTTACTTGGTTAATAAATATCATTGAAAAAATGATAATTTTTACTTCCTTTTATATTTTTTTTTAATGTTCATGTAATTATGTGAATACATAATTTTGAACTATTTTCAAAAATTTATAATTTATAAATACAGTTAATGCTTTAATATCTTTGATGATTTTTTTTATTTTCAGATTTATTAGGACATATTTAAAGTTAAATAGTTTAAAAACTATACTAATAAATCTATTAACAAATCTAAAAATAAAACAAATAAAAAATTGAGAAAGAAAAAACTTTTTTAACAAACAATTTATGTAATTATGGATACTAACATTTATGAAGTTATTACTAAACATTAGATTACCTTAATTATATTGTTCCAAATTTCATACGCAAGTTTTATTCACTTGACGAAAAAGGAAAATATTTACAGATGATTTTTATGCTATTTTAAATTCTTAATTAATTTAGGTACATAATAAATAATAAATATTTCCAAGTAAAAAATACTCAAAACCTGGTAAAACTAAGATTTATTGGTGATATCGTCACTACATATTTACACATGATATCTGATAAAAATGTATTTTTACGTTTTCTTCAAAACAAAGTGCGTTTGAAGAAAGAAAATCTTACAATTGATTAAAAATGACTGTTTTTAATACTTTTCCGCAAATTCAGGGGTTTTCAAAAATTTATTCAAATTTTGAATTGCCAATTACTGTTAACATAATTATTTATGGCCCTTTAGACTCAATAAAAGTTGGTTATGTTGTAGTTGGATCTAAATACCGCTATCGAGTAGTAGGAGATAATATTATATTAAAGGCTATAGAACTAGCTTTTAAGAGCATGACGAAGCTGTCCGCCTTCTAATAATATTTCCAATCTTAACTTATGAATAAACGATGCGTTTAATCGAGTTTCTTTACTACAAAGAAAAAATTTGTAAGATTAAATTCTAGTGCGGACAACTCAAGAAATCCACCAAAATATTATACATACAAAGTTATAATAAAAACTTTCAATATGTCGTATTTTAAGGTTAGGTTTGTTGAGTTTGATATCTAATTTCCAATCCAAGCTCATAAAAAAATAAAAGTCCAAATGATTTTTTATTTTAACAAAAATTATTGTATAAATATAGCTTTAGTGCGGACAAGTCATTATATTTGTTTAATTTAAGAATTTAAAAAGATATTGATAAAATAAAAAAAGCAAAACTCGATTGCTGCAGCTCCGACATGCCGTTAAAATAGTAATAGCGTTGGAAAAAATTTTCCTGAGGCTTCGAAAGCTGTATGGCAATTTATTAAATATTATATTTTTAAATGTAATCGTACCACAATTTTCTCTAATGTTGCCTCGCTTATGGATAAACTTGATGATCCATTGAATTTTATTGTGACTAAAAACGGTGTTTAAAAAAAACTACTCCCTAGTCTTGCCAAATATTATTTAATGAAATTTCATCATTTTTATCATGATGTTAAAATATTCAAATAATATTTATAGTTTGATAAATTTTTTATTTAAATTTAAAGTGCTTTTTATAAGTGCTAAATTGAGAAATAACTAGTTTTAGAAAATATTATTGTATTATACACACACACATATATATATTATGATTCACATTAAAAATATATTAGATTTATAAAGTTGATCTAAGTCTCTTATCGATTAAAAATTATAAAAATTTTCTTGCGTTAATTTTATGTTAATCTGATAAATTATTTCGATAATCAAACTCATATGTATAAAAACAATTGTGTTCTTTAAAATTTCGACAAATAATGTTTTTAAATTAAGAATTACAATATTATAAGATTCCAATGAAAACTTTTGACTTTTCACAACTTCAACGTTGATTTATATTGAAATTGGTATCGATGGTTGCGATTTTCAATGAATAGCACATTTTGAAATGTTTTTAGAATAAGTTTTGCTTTTCATTTTAGTTATTGAACTTAAATGAAGTCAACACAACTAAAAATTTGGATTTTGAATAAAATTATAATCAATGGAAGAAAATAGAATTATTTATTTAAAAAAAACGCACGCATTGAATATTTCGCAAAACTTTCTCCTAATAAATATATATTCTTTTTTAAATAAAAATTATCGTAAAGATAATATATTTAGAAATTTTGGAAAATTTTTAAATTTTCAACGTTTTTGTATTTGAGGAATTAAATTAAAAAAAAATTTTATGTGATAAGTGAGTATGTGTGCAAGTGTACACGTATATATTTTAATCAATAAATATGTATATTATAAAAAAAATAAAAATTAAAAAAAAAGTTGTTTTATTCAATATTACTCTATATTTTGATAATATACTTGTAAATCCTCAAAAAGCATTAAAATACTGAAAATAATTAGTAGCATATTGCTATTATACATGCAAAAATAATGAATCACAAACATTGCTAGAATTAAGTTAATAAGTAATTAATTTGAATAGAAAAAATAATAAATTTTAAATGATACAGGTTTATGAATACAAAACAGAAAAATAGACATAAAAAAATATATTTTTTACACGTACTTTAAATATTTCTTTTCCAGTATAATTTTCAAAGGTAACTTAAATGTGTAGTTTTAAAAATATTAAAATAGTTAATTCAATATAGATTATTCATCGATTATATAAATATAAAAAATTAGGGTAAAAATTAAACTTAAGAAAAATCGATTTGTTAAAAATATTTAATTTTAATTATCCAATCTCAGATTGAGAGGTAATAATCTTGAAATGAATTAATAATTTTTTAAGGAAATTCGGTGAGAAAAAATACTGTATTCTGAATATAATTCTATACTTTACATAAATAAATGACAAAGTAATTGATTATTTGGAGAAAGGAGTGATATTATCGATTTTAAAAAGATGTTTTTTAATATAATTTTATTGTAAATTATTTTCACAGGTAACTTTCTTTACATAATAAATTTTTTTTAAATATTTTCGACATTACACTGAGAACTAGAAAAATTTTCTGGTAAAAATTACAAGGAACAGTGGTAGGATAGTTATAAGCCGCCATTATAGCAAAAAATTCCCATGTTACATAGTAAAATTTACAAGAAAAATAAGAATTTTTATTATATTTCAAACTAAAAAACTAAATTTATTGTAAATCTATAATGAACAGCGCTTTCAATAATTTTCTTAAAATTATATAATTTTTATAAAAAATCACGATTTTTGCATTATACCTCTTAAATAAACTTTAATATAATTATAGAACCATAATTATAAGAAGCAAACATTAGTAGAGTCATGTGTAACTTTATATAGCAATTTTTTTATGAACATTTACTGACTTAGAATTGTCATTACCAGTTTCAATATTGAACCTGATTGTACCTTGTTTTAAGAGAAGGTCACGCTTCTCCTTTTCTTTTCTAATCAAAGAATAAATTTTGCAAAAACTAATTTTAGTAAAAAATGAAGAGAACGCGGCATCTCGTATAAAATAAAGCAAAATTTTCTTTGATAAGAAAAAATTAATTTTATTACTTCGTTTTCAAGAAAATCTTGAAAAAGAAAATTTTTTACCTTAAACTATATGGTTTAAGTTTTTTAACGTTTTCTTGATTATATTAGTTATTGTAAAAAAACAATTCTTTGATTAGAAAAAGACGAATATACTCGACCTGCTCTTAAATTTGTTGTTTTAGTTTTCTTAAAAATTATTTGCGTGGTTTAAATTATATTTAATGAAAAAACCTCCGAAAATTTGCTTTTTTCCATACCATTTATGCAAAAACCATTCATATAATTTTTCGAAAATTTTGATACTATTAATGAAATTTTCAAGGTACCGTGCAATATTGCTTTTAAAAAAATGAATTTTGTTTAACAATTTGAAAAATGAATAATTTATTCGCAAACAGTTGTGTATTTTTTAATTTAATGGAATAGTCACTGTTTAAAAATTGTTTGAAAAAGTGATATTTAAAGTTGAAACTTTTAAGGATGTACCAATATATCTTTGAAATTTATTTAAAATAATTTTCGTTAGTATATTATTTTATTCCATTTTATGAAATCTTAATAAAATAATAGTCTTAGTTATAACATTAAATCCATAGAACTTGTAGATATATATATATATATATATATATATATATATATATATATATATATATATATATATATATATATATATATATATACGTAAAATTTAACATGAATTCACACGGCTAAATAATAAAAATCAATAAGTCTGGGAATATGTTCCATTTGGTTTCCAAAATAAAAATCAAAAATTTTGAGGTTAAAAATTCAAAGTAATGGAATATTTTTATTTACTCAAATTTTTTGAGTGAAATTAAGTTATAATTACAATATGTAGACTTTTTAACTTACCTGTTAGGTGAAGATCACTATTGAATATACACAAAAACTGCCTAAGTTGATTTGATATTTAATGACTTGACTTAATATTTTTTTTATAAAGAACGAATAAATTTCAGCGATAACGAAGACAATTTTTGAAAACCCCTGAATTTGCGGAAAAGTATTAAAAACAGTCATTTTTAATCAATTGTAAGATTTTCTTTCTTCAAACGCACTTTGTTTTGAAGAAAACGTAAAAATACATTTTTATCAGATATCATGTGTAAATATGTAGTGACGATATCACCAATAAATCTTAGTTTTACCAGGTTTTGAGTATTTTTTACTTGGAAATATTTATTATTTATTATGTACCTAAATTAATTAAGAATTTAAAATAGCATAAAAATCATCTGTAAAATATTTCCCTTTTTCGTCAAGTGAATAAAACTTGCGTATGAAATTTGGAACAATATAATTAAGGTAATCTAATGTTTAGTAATAACTTCATAAATGTTAGTATCCATAATTACATAAATTGTTTGTTAAAAAAAGTTTTTTTCTTTCTCAATTTTTTATTTGTTTTATTTTTAGATTTGTTAATAGATTTATTAGTATAGTTTTTAAACTATTTAACTTTAAATATGTCCTAATAAATCTGAAAATAAAAAAAAATCATCAAAGATATTAAAGCATTAACTGTATTTATAAATTATAAATTTTTGAAAATAGTTCAAAATTATGTATTCACATAATTACATGAACATTAAAAAAAAATATAAAAGGAAGTAAAAATTATCATTTTTTCAATGATATTTATTAACCAAGTAAGCGTGTTCAAAGCGTTGTCGCAATGCTTGAGATCGGCATTCAAAGCGAGCGACCACGCAATAAATCGCTATGTTCGAATTCAGCTTTCTGTATACGTTAGAGTACAGAGAACCGTAGTGAGCGACTACAGAGTTTATTCGCAGTGTTTGCCTTCGGCCTTCTGCATGATTCAATGCGAAGAGACGGAGCAAGCGACAAAGCAGTTTAGCCGCTGGGCTTGGATTCAGCTTTCTGTGCGGTAGACTACGGAGAGCCGTAGCGAGCGACAAAGCAGTTTAGTCGTTGGGCTTGGATTCAGCTTTCTGTGCCGTAGACTACGGAGAGCCGTAGCGAGCCACAACGCACCTTAGTCGCAGCGCTCTGCTCCGATCAATTGTAATCTTTTATACAGAAAGTTCGAATGATTGGCTGCGATATTGTTACGCACTCTTATATAGCGATTTTCCGTTATTAATAGCTGTGAATGTTGTCCAAATCACTCACAACAATCGACTTCGCAGCGTGTGAGTTCGGCTTTTTTTTCAGTGAAGAGTATTGCACTGGAGGAGATCGTCGATAAATATAATTTTCTTTTATAATATTGTTGTGTGCACCTTGTATATGCATGTATAGATTAAAATAATGAAGTAAATTTAAATTTGGTAATTAAAATATTACCTGGCGACCGTGAATAAAGTCAAGCCCGCTTCAACTGGCGACCGTGACAGGACATGCATTGAAGGTCATACAACAATAAATCGAAAATCTAGTATAAAACACTAGATGCTACCTCTGTATAACGGGGGGCTCTTTGAGGGCACCGATTATGCACGTGTGGAGGCATTAGAGGAGAGGTTTGACGACTTTATCGAAGTCAAAACCGAAAGAGATGAGAAACTAGAGAATCTAGTCGATAAATTAAATAGAAAGATTGAACGCTTAGAAGAAAAGTGTTTTAATCAATCAGAAAGAATTACCGTACTTGAAGAGGCACTTGGTATGCACTCATGTGACCTCACAAAGATAAGTCAAGGTAATGAGAAATTGCAAAAGAATTTAAATGATGTTTTTTCTTGCATGATTAAACAGCATTCAAATTTTAATAAAAGAATCACAGTTTTAGAAGAAAAAACTGCTGAAATTACTAGCTTAATGGAAAAATTACAAATTAATTAAATAAACTATTGTTTATTTAATTATAAATAATTTCATAAAAGCTAATACATTTATAGTATTGTACTAAGGCGGTATTATAATATCCTAATACGTGTAGTGCCTGATAAGCAACGTTAGCTTGATGGCACAGCTCTTGCTTTACACGCGGAGGGCGGCGGTTCGAATCCACCTCAGGGCATAAAAAATTTTTAAGATTTTTTTTCTGCATTTTATGTAATTAAATGATTAAAATAAATTAATAAAATTTATTTGCAAAATTAAAATTGCAATAAATAATTAATTTAATTAAATATAAATATTTAAAAAATTTGAATTTTAATAGATGAAAATAAAGAGTAAAGCAAGAAAGATTCAGATGTAAGTGTTGACACACACACATACACATACATATGTAGATGTATTAGCTTGTTGAAATACAATATAAAGGTTGATTTCCACTTAGGAAATTTACATTGAATTTAAATCAGATTTAAACACTTTGAAAATAAATTCAAAAGAAATATAAATCAATACAAAGCTGTATTGAATTATAAAAAAGGATTTCTTCTCATTCTTTTTAATTTAATTTTTTAAATTTACAATTTAAAAATGTCAAAAAGAAGATCAATCCTAAAGCTGCATGAGAAGACATCTGAAGAGCTTCTAAATGAAATAGATGAGCTCTCAGATGCAAGCTCTCCTGAAGCTATAAGGAGATCTGGCTCATGGAGAAGAGCAGTAGCAGAGGAGGTAAAATGCCTTGATGAGAATCAAGATAGCTCAGAAGCCAGAATAATAAACATTGAAATAGATGTTACAAATCAGAGTGCTTTGCAAAACAATATGCAAATAAGCCAAGATTCTCTAAAGGAATCATTAAATCTTCTGGAAGGGTTAATGAGTAAAAAATTAGAAGAAGCCAAAGCCGAATGGCAACAAGAGATTCAAACTCTAAAAAATGAAAATGAGAACCTAAAAAAAGAAATAACCGTTGTCAAAACGGAAGTTCAAGAGTTAACGGTTAAAAATGAAACGTTAACTAAATTGGTTCAAGAAAATGAGGATATCATTGCTGTACTTAGACATCAAGAGATAGCTGAACTTGATGATGCGCTAAGAAAGAATGAAGATACCACGCGAAAGTTACAGGAACAAATAGAGAGTTCGACACTCCATCGTACCTGTAATGGAAGCTCAATTGTATCTAGTGATGCAACCAAGAAATTACAGCTAAAAATACCTAAATTTAAAGGGACTTCAGAGGAAAGACCTATCAAATTTTTAAACGACTTGAAAAGATATATAGAAGTCACAAATCTCGATGAGAAAGAAATAAAGTATATATTTTCTCAAAGTTTAGAAGGAATAGCTCAAAGCTGGTTCAATCTAAATGAAAGAGAAATCTCTTCAATAGATGATTTTGAAAGAGAATTTAAATTGCAGTTCTGGAATGATAACACCCAGAGGGCTATTAAACGAAAAGTTGAATTTGGAAAATATGATTCAAATAAAAAATCAACACGGCTAGCCTATGCAATGGAAATATTTAATTTAGCTCAAGAATTAGATTTGCATAAAGATGATTGCGAAATTATAAATCAGCTAAGTAGGCATTTTGATAGAGAGATAAGAGGAGCCATACGTGGACAACGCACTCGAAATAAAGCTGAATTTTTCAGTATTCTGTCTGAGTTTGACTTTGAAGATAAAGATGAAAAGGAAAGCCAAAGTCAAATAGACAAGAATAAAAATTATCCTAACAAGAATACTAATTATTATAATAACAATTATAATAAAAATAGGAATAATTTTAATAACAAACCTCGAAACGAGTATGAGGTAAATGAAGTAAGAATGCAACGAGAAAATAAATCGAAAGATTATCATGCAAAGAAAAAACTAACAAAACAACAAGATTTTGTTAATAAGGCTGGTAAAATATATGAAGAGGAAGTAGATGTTACTGACTTATTCCTAGAAGCAGGTCCATCAAAGCAGGGAAACGATCAATAGTTGCATTTTGTAACTCGGATGAAGAAAGAAACAAAATAAACCAACAAAATGCAACTAAGAAAAAAGAAAGTTTTGCGGTTAACACTATATTTAGTGACCCGCGTAGTGAACTTCTGTATGATATTGAACCTGATGGTATTAATATCATAAAAAAGAAATGTCCTCAAATACCATTAGAAGTGGAAGGCATACAAATTCAAGCATTAATAGATTCAGGCAGTGAAGTAACCTGTATCTCAGAAGAGTTTTATAAAAATAATTCTCATATTCTTAGTAATCGTCCAACTTTACCTATAGCAGGGAAAGTTATTAAAGGTGCAACGGGTTTAAAATCCACAAAAATAACTAAACAAGTTATGTTGACTGTTAAGGTGGCTAGTATCGAATTTAATGCCATTTTTATCGTAGTACCAAAGCTAGTGAGAGAGTGCATAATTGGCTACGATGTACAAAAAGGCTTAAAAATGATTTTAGATACTGAACATGAAAAAATATGTATCAGTAATCAAAATAAAAGGAAATCATTCCTTATATAGATATTATTCTTGAAGAGAATGAATATGAGAGTTTGAGTATTGAGTACAGTGAAAGTGTCTCAAAACCAAACGAGAAGAATATAAATGATCCTAAGTATGATTTGATGTACGAAGAGATCGAACAAAAAATACTGCCAAATGAAAGCCTTACAGATGAGCAGAAACAGAAGTTAATTATATTAATATTTCAATACTGTGGAATATTTAATAAAAGACCCGGTTTACTAGATATTTATGAGCACGAATTGCAGCTCAAGGATGATAAACCATTCTTCATTAAACCTTATCCGATTCCAATAAATTATAAAGAAAAGGTAGAAAAAGAAGTCGAAAGAATGCTTGAATTAAAAATTATCAGACGATCAACAAGCCCCTATATCAACCCATTAGTTACTGTGATAAAAAAGGATGGCTCAGTTAGATTATGCCTAGATGCTAGGAAGCTTAATGAAAAGCTCATTAAGGATCACGAATCACCACCAGGAATTGAGGAAATCTTTCAAAGATGCCAAGACATAAGATATATGTCAAACTTTGATTTGACTAGTAGTTTTTGGCAGATAGGTTTACATGAAAACAGTAAAAAATACACTGCGTTCATGGTAAATAACAAGGTGTACGAATTCAATGTGGTACCGTTCGGTACATCAACCAGTAGTGCCGCTCTTATAAGGGGTTTGGACCTAGCTATAGGTGATTTACACCAATCAGTTATAGCATTTGTTGATGATTTATTGTGTATTTCACAGAGCTTTGAACAGCACCTAGAACATTTAGAAGAACTGTTCAAAAAATTGGAAAAACACAATTTAAGATTGAATTTCAAAAAATCAAATTTTGTACAGAAAGAAGTACAATTTTTGGGTCACATCTTATCAGCAGAAGGCCTTAAACCTCAACCTGAAAAGATTCAAACGATAAAAGATTTTAAAAGACCCATTAACAAAAAACAATTGCAAAGTTTTTTAGGTTTCGTAAATTTTTATACAAAATTTACAAGAAATTTTTCACATGAAACTATTCCATTATTAGAATTATTAAAGAAAGAAAATAGTTTCATATGGAAGGAAGAGCAAGAAAATGCATTTAATAAAATAAAAGAATTATTTATAAAAAATATAATGCTGAAATTTGCAGATCCTAGAAAGCCATATATTCTGACTACAGACGCAAGTGATTATGCTGTAGGAGCAGTATTAAGCCAAAAGAATGAACTAGATGAAGAAGAGGTCATTACCTTCGTATCAAGAACATTAAAAGGATCTGAAATAAATTATTTCACTACAGAAAAAGAGATGCTAGCAGTAGTATGGGCCCTAGATAAATTAAGTACATATTTACTAGGAGCAGAGAAAATAATCCTAAAAACAGATCATGAAGCATTGATTTTTTTAAGAACATGCAAATTCTCGAATGCTAGATTAAGAAGATGGAATCTAGCAATTCAAGATTATAATATAGATTTAGAATATGTACCAGGTACAAAAAATATCATTGCAGATTTTTTAAGTAGATGTGATGCTATCAAAACAGATAATGAAATTATCATATCTAGTTTACTAGCAAAAAATCCATCGAAAGAATTAAAAAAGATGTTCAATTCCTTAGAAGAATTACAAAATAAGGACCCAAGATTGAAAAAAATTATCGAGAGATATCTTAAAAATGAAGAAAAAATAATCAACAGATATAAAATAATAAATAATATTTTATATGTAAAAGCTAGACAAGATTATGCTCAGATTGTTTTACCAGATGAAGTAACAATGTGTTTAATTCAAGAGATACACGAAATATATGGACATATTGGATCTAAAAAAATAATTAGGATGATAAGAGAGGATTTTGCTACATATAAGTTGAGAAAAAATGCAACAAGATTCACTTCAACTTGTGATGTATGCCAAAAGAGTAAATATATTAATACGAAATATAATACTCTATATCAGCCTATAATAGCTGAAAAACCGAACGATTTGTTATCGATAGATTTTTATGGACCCTTACCGACATCTAGGGGGGGCACCAAGTATCTACTGACTACTGTTGATGTATTTAGCAAATACGTGGTACTATACCCGATAAAGAGAGCAAATACTCCAACAGCCATAAAGAAAATTATCGAAGATTATGCAAAAAATTATGGTAAACCCAAGAAGATCATATGTGATCATGGTACTCAATTCACATCTGATAAATGGGTAAATTGTTTGAAAAATAATAATATACAGTTAGTATATTCATCTGTGAGACACCCACAAAGTAACATTGTAAAAAGAATTCATAGAGAAATAGGGAGATTCTTTCGGATTTTTGTAAAAGAGAACCATCAAGGATAGGCAAGATATGTAGAAATTATTCAGAACATCATGAATGAAACACATCATGAAACCACTGAATATACTCCCATTGAATTACATATGAATAAAAAACCAACTAGATTCTGGAAAAAATGGTTAAGAATAGAGGAGAACCAAGAGAATAATCTAGAAGAAAAAATTTTCTTAGCATATAAAAACATGAAAGAAAAAGCAAACAAGAAAAAAGAAAAATTTAATAAAGATAAAGAGCACTTTCAGTTTAAAATCAATGAAAAGGTTCTTTTAAAAGCAAATTACCTATCAGAAAGTAGTGAAAAAAAAATCGCAAAGTTTTTTATGATCTACGAAGGACCATACATCATAAAAAAAATCATAGGTCCAGATACCTATATTGTAATGAATGAAAGAGGGAAAGAAAGAGGAACTTTCCATACTTGTCATTTAAAAAAATACTACACGAATTAAGGAAAAAGTAAAATTAATACTACATTGTACAGAAGTAGTTTATACCATGAAATCATTAGATAAAAGATAAAAAATAATATGAAATGAGATAATTTTTACTTTTATCTAGGGGGCTATGTAGACGCAGAAGCCACGAACGCATTAAAATTTTTCGAGAATGCACATTAGAAAAAAAGAATTGTCTAGAATATTCGATTTTCAAAACAAAAAGAAATCGAATATTCCATAAAATAAATTCAAAAATAAATAAAGAGGGGCAAATACTATAAAAGGCCCAGCAAAAATAAAAGGAATATCAGTGTATAAATTACAGTCAAAAGGAAAACAGTTCAAAGGTCATGGCTGGTAAAGTCGACGCACAAACATATACAGAAGATTTTGGACGTTGCGACGCAGCGACGCAAGGAGAAGACGTGCAGTTTTTCCCGAGGACACTACATTGGATAGCAAAAAGGAAGGCAAGTACCAAGATGTATGAAAAGTCCACAAGAAAACCGAAAATTGAAAAGGAAAAGCTGAAGAGAAAGAAAACACAAACAAAACCAACAAATACATGAGAGCAAACCATACGATCCGGAGATGCCCAGTACCTCATATGACGAGTATGAACCTCAGATGGTGTCGTTAAAAAGGTAATGAAACACCTAAAATATTATTTAGAAAAAAAAAAATATAAAAAGAAAAAAAATATATAAATTAAAGTATTTAGAAAAGAGAAAAAATAAATAGAAGGTAATACTAAGGAAACAAATATGATATGTTTCTCATTAGACGCCAAGATGAACTAGAGGACAAGGAACAACAACAAAGAGAGGCAACAGTTAAAAAGCAAAAGCAACATGAGGAGTGGAAACTGGTCCAGGACAAATACGAGACTCTATTGGATTTTGCCACACAAGAAATAGAAATATAAGTAAATAAAAAATTGAGTGAAGAAGAAGAACTCAATATATTGCAATTAAGTGTAGACGAAGAAATAGACCAATGGGTCAGAGATTTAGTTGAATAAAAAAAAAAAACTTTTCTCGTGAAAATATATTCTATTTTATTGTAGATAGAAATAAACCTCCTCTCTGTTGTATTGTTTTGTGTGTGTCAAAACCTGTATATGTATAAATAAAAATAGAAGAAAACGATCAACGAGACATCCAGTGAGGAAGCTGCAAAAAGAAGAAAAAGAAAATGTTATAATTTAGTTAGAATTCTTGTTACTATTATTATTAATCAATATTAAGACATTAACATTTCTATTTTTCTCAAGTAAAATTCTTTTTTTTTTTATAATTTTAATTTGTTAAATATTCTAATTTATTTATTTTATTAAATATAATTAATTGATTTTATTTAAATATACCAAACGACGTTAAAAAGTTTAAAATTCATTATCTAAGAATAAGAAAAATAAAACAAAACGAAAAAGAAAAGAAATATATAATAAATAGACTAGACATTTAAATGCGATCGAGTGTTTGTGTTTACTAACGCTGGCCATGTGGCATAGTATAAAAACAATAAACACAAGCACGCGATCAGTCGTCAAACGAGGGTTTTTAATCTTCTAAGAAATAACGAGCACGCAAGGCCGTTTAAACATAACCATTTAAAATACATTGAAAATATTTATGTTTTGAAAAAATTTAAATGCATTTAAATATAATTGAATGTTGAGGTTATACAATTTAAGATTGATTTTGTTAATAATCCATGTCTATTAAAATAATAAATACAAACATTCACTTATATAATGTAAAATTTAACTTTTCAGTGGGGGGCCATGAAACATTTTAGAGTAATTCGAATCTCGATAGAATTAGATAATGTAAATACTCATTAAAATTATATTTGAATTATATTTAAATTAGATTTAAAAAAAAAAAAAAAAAAAAAAAAAAAATAAACTGTTAGAATATAATGTATAAAATGAAGGTTAAGGATTAAAATTATATTGGTTTTTAAATATTATTGAATGTTTATATTTACAGATTTAGCTTATATTGATTTAAATTTGATAATCATTACAATAATAAATATAAGCATTAAATTATATGGCGTTTAGTGGAAGTACAAAACATTTTAGAGATAGAATTGAAAATTTCTTGCCTTCATCAAATAGTATTTTACACGCTAAAAATTTTCAATTCTATCTGGGGGGCTATGTAACGGCTCATATTAATTTGATATAAATTAATTTAGTTTAATTGGTCAAAAGAGTGACGATATGTAAATAAAAAATAAGAATAATTTGAAAGTTTAAAGTAGAGTATCTAGATTACCGATCTAGGTCGGTAATCTAAATAACTCAAAATACATATAGATACATATAAGAAAATAAAAGGAGAAATGGAATGTTCTGTTTCTTTTAAAAAGAATATTACTACTCTTTTATTGTTAATTATAAAATATAAACGAAACAGAACATTGCATTCTTATCAAAGAAAAAAGATTATTAGATAAAAGAAAAAATTAAAAGAGATTTTATGATTTAAATCATTTGCATGAAAAAATTAAATGAATTGTTTTTAACAAAATAATTAATAAACTGAAGTTAGAATTATGTTAGTAAACAAATATGTTAATTATTAAAAATTATAGGAAATAGAAAGTTTTCTTCGAAAGTATTCTACTCCTTATTTAAAAAACGAATGTTCCATATATCTTAATACTATAAATATTAAATTGGTAATAATAAATAAAATAAGATATAGTTGTAATGATTAAAGGAACATTCCTTTTTTAAAATAATTACCTTTGATGATTGGGAGAGAAATATAATGTTATTTTCATCAATATTTCAAATTAAATTAAAGAAATAATAAATCAAAGTTATAGAACATTCTATTTCTCTTATAGAACATCATCGAAGGTATATCAAATGGTATAAAAAGGCCTGCGACGAACCAAGAGATTCATTCGATCTTATACCAGCAAAGGCATAAGACCTTTAGCAATCTGTAAGAAAAGTTATGTAATGTTATTAAATCTATAACATATAAATTCTTTCAAGTAATAAAAGACAAAAGATTCAAATTTAAATGAATTATATTACAATTTATTTAGTATAGAGTAAATCATCTCATTTCATGTATCATTTGTCATAAAATAAATAAATAAATTAATTATCGCACATTGAAAAGTATTGCACTTGGATATGTCGTCGATAATAATTTATTTAATCATATGTCATTGAATAAAAAGTGTTAATTATCGCACATTTAAGAGTAATGCACTCAAAGATGTCGTCGATTTAAACACTTTTTCGCATTTTTCATATAATAAAAAAGTTTATTATCGCACTCTTTAGAGTATTGCACTCAACGGAGTCGTCGATAATAACTTTTATCATTCTACCCTCTCCTCCACACTTAAAGAAAATTATAAATTATCGCATCTCCAAGAGTATTGCACTGAAGGAGATCGTCGATAAATATAATTTTCTTTTATAATATTGTTGTGTGCACCTTGTATATGCATGTATAGATTAAAATAATGAAGTAAATTTAAATTTGGTGATTAAAATATTACCTGGCGACCGTGAATAAAGTCAAGCCCGCTTCAATATATATATATATATATATATATATATATATATATATATATATATATATATATATATATATACATCTATACATAGTCGTAAGACAAGATTCAACCGACCCCCCCCCCCTCAGCAGGGTTGCGAAAAAAGTAATTAAAAATTATTTGAATCACGAATCATTTTTGAATTTGTAATTAAAGTTTTATTTAATTAACAATTCCTTTTAAATTAATAATTAAAAATATTTTAATTAACAAATCAAAATCTAATCGTGAATTGAAAAGGCTTTAATTAAAAATCAAAAGGAATTCTCAATTAAATAAATTTCAATTAAGAAATCAAAATGTAATCGTGAATTGAAAGGGCTTTAATTACAAAATCAAAAGGAATTCTTAATTAAATAAATTTCAATTAAGAAATCAAAATTTAATCGTGAATTGAAAGGGCTTTAATTCCAAAATCAAAAGGAATCCTTAATTAAATAAATTTCAATTAAGAAATCAAAATGTAATCGTGAATTGAAAGAGCTTTAATTCCAAAATCAAAAGGAATTCTTAATTAAATAAATTTCAATTAAGAAATCAAAATTTAATCGTAAATTGAAAGGGCTTTAATTCCAAAATCAAAAGGAATCCTTAATTAAATAAATTTCAATTAAGAAATCAAAATGTAATTGTGAATTGAAAGAGCGTCAGTTATGATTATGATTTGTGAATTCGAGGGCTTTAATTAAAAATTCCACAATTCCTTTTTAATTAAACGTACTAAGGAATTTGTATCATATATATGTATATAGAAAAACATATGTGGACGCGCACATACATACGCACCTAGGCTCATATATATGCAACATTTCATGTCGACCCACACGCACACATACGGACAAGTTGATATATATATATATATATATATACATGGTCCGTTTCATGTCAACTTGCACCCGTTGACCCGTATATATTTTGGTTTATATATATGTATATATATATATATATACATACATACATGGGATATTTCATGTCGGTTAGCACGTACTCATAAGTACAGGTTTTCTTTATATGTGGTACATTTCATGACAACACGCACACACCCATTCGTGTACCCTTAGATTTACATATATGGGATATTTCATGTCGATTCCCATGCATGCACACGCACGTTAATAAACATAGGATTTTTCACGTCAATTCGAAAGCACACACACAGGTTTATATATATGGGACATTTCATGTCTATTCGCATGCATGCACACAGACTTTAATAAACATGGGATTTTTCACGTCAATTGGAACGCACGCACTTACAGGTTTAGATATATGGGACATTTCATGCCAATGTGCACACACACACACACACAGGATTATATATGGGACATTTCATGTCAACTCGTACATACTCATAATGACAGGCTTTTTTATATATGTGGGACATTTTATGACAACACGCACACACCCATCCTAGTAACCTTAGGTTTATATATATATATATATATATATATGGGACATTTCATGTCGATTCGCATGCATGCACACGCACGTTAATATATATAGGATTTTTCACGTCAATTCGAACGCACACACACAGGTTTACATATATATGGGACATTTCATGTCAATTCGCATGCATGCACACAGACTTTAATAAATATTGGATTTTTCACGTCAATTGGAACGTACGCACATACAGGTATATATATATGAGATATTTCATGTCGTTTACAGGTTTATATATATATATATATATATATATATATATATATATATGGGACAGTACATGTCGTTGCGCATGCATGCACACACACGTTAATATACATGGGATTTTTAATGTCAATTCAAACGCATACAAACACACAGGTTTATATATATTGGACATTTCATGTCGATTCGCATTCATGCACACGTACGTTAATATACATGGGATTTTGCATGTCAATTCGAACGCACGCACACACACACAGGTTTATACATATGGTACATTTCATATCGATTTGCATGCATGCACACACGTTAATATACATAGGATTTTTCACGTCAATTATTACCCACGCCTATACAGGTTTATATATATGGGACATTTCATGACAACTCTAACACACCTATCCAAGCGTCCTTAGGTTCACATATATGAGACGTATCATGTCAACACGCACGCACCGGTTCTCATATATTTGACATATCTTGTCAACTCGAACACGCAAACACATCTAAACATGTATTTGAAATTTGTATTTATATATATGGGACCGTTTCTGTCAATTCGCATGTACGCACACACATGGGCTTATGAATATATATGTGTGTATATCTGTGTACACATATACATGGGATATTTAATGTTAATTCACACGCGCGCACATACACACAGGTTTATATACACGGGACGTTTCATGTCAATTTACATGCATGACACACGTACTTGAGTTTGTATATATTTTTCTTTATATATATATATATATATATATATATATGTATGGGGCTGTTCCTGTCAAGGCGCATGCACGCACACACATGGGCTTATGAATATATGTATATACATATACATGGGATATTTTATGTCAATTCACATGCATGCACACACACACACACACAGGATATATATATATATATATATATATATATATATATATATATATATATATGGGGCTGTTCCTGTCAAGGCGCATGCACGCACACAAATGGGCTTATGAATATATGTATATACATATACATGGGATATTTTATGTCAATTCACACACACACACACACACACAGGTATATATATATATATATATATATATATATATATGAGTGCCACCAGATTTTTTTTCAAACAAGTGAGCAGTTTTTAATCAGTTACACAAACAGGTTATTTTTTCTATGTTACTTAAAATAAAAAAAATTCTAATTTAGGAAAAATTGCTAATATTAATACTGATAAAAATCTTAAAGATTTTTAAGGAATGGTTTTACTTTTTGATGGATAATTTGATTAAATGATTTTATTTTCAAAAAAGTTTTTCCCATAATAGTTATCTGTAATAAAAAAATTCTTTTACAATGTTAATTACTTTTTCCTGACATTCGTTTTGAAAGTTTATGCTTAGCAATTTTAAAATTTGGTTGTGACACTGATGATGCTGCTATAAATTATTTTGGATATGTTATAATTAGTGTGCTGCCTCAATTTTCAACTGAAGGATTATAAATTAAGGATATTTTGGATTGAATTGCGGAAATAAAATAAATGATTAAAGAATTACAATCAACAAATCAATAAATTCAATTATTAATAGTTAAAAAAAAATGTTACCATGTCAGTGAGTTTTTTGAACAGGGTTATACATAAATTAAATTAATTAAAATTAATATTTTCAATCAATCATATACCTATTTTTTTATTAAAAGACATATTTTTACAAAATATGTAACAGTAAAAGAGTAGTTTACAGAAAAAAATTGTACTTCGTTAAAAATTTTATAAATTATAAAAACACAAGTTTTTTAAACTTCATAAAATAATGAATAGCGTACTGTACATATTGTTCTTGTAGCAAAAATTCTACATGTAAAAAATGTAATAAGATTAAAATACAAATAACGATTAATTAAACGTATTTATAAATTATAACATAAATTTAGCAAATGAAATAAAATTTTAGGAAATCCTATTCTAATCTCTGCTGCACTGTAACAATAGTCTCATTCTAATATGAAAAATTGAAAAAAATTATAAAACTTATTCTTTTTTATAACTTTGGCATGAAAATTGCATGAAATAAGCGACAAAATGTTTTTTATTTGAAAAATAGACTTTTCAAATTTTTGGAAATTATATCATACAAATTTTCCTGCACATTTTCCGACTTCACCGCCTTTAAATTAATGTTTAGTGACAAAATATATAAAAAATTTTTGGAACCGTGGACTTTAATGTTACTATAGCAATCTCCCTATTTTCCGACCTGACTTTTTCATGTGAGCACCGTTGCGCGGTACTTTCTGAATAAGCGGTTCAATTATTCGTGAAAAATTAAAGGAAGACCGCAACCAGCCTAAACCATTCTTTTTTTATCAACAGTTGGTGGATTAAAGAATAATTTTAGCTAATTAAAATGTGAAAATTCTTAATTATATTGGTCACCAATGATTAGTGCAATAAAATAAAAAAAATCATTAAAAATGGAAAAATGAGTTTTTTTTTATATTTATGATGTTTTTACAGAGAAATGGTGCAATGTACGGCAAAATTGATAAGAATATTTTCGACTTAATATTTGATGAAAAACACGAAAAATTATGTTTTTCTGCGAAGAATTAACAACCAGAAAATTTACTTTAGAGATTTTCCTAACTATTTTCCAGCTATCCACCCTCGAAATTCGTGTTCAAGGCACCAAAATACATAGGAAAAACTTTGGTGGAGCCGTGGATCTCCATCGGCTACGGAAACTCTCCTAGCTACCTATATTAGTTATAAATGTCCTCCGTATTCAGGTGAAATACCCCGGTGAACATGTACATTAAGGTTTGGAAAGATTCTGATGTAAAAGAACCTTTCTAATTTTTTGCGGTTTTTGGTACCAGTCCATAATACAACTTTGTGAACTCTTATGAAAAAAATTGTCATGATTTTCGTTGATACCTTCTGAACTTTTTTGATTCATTAAGTTTTACTAAGGAATAGTAACCTTAATTTTATCGTATTCACAATTAATGAACAATTTAGATCGCTTTAGAATTGAACAGCACTGTAAAGTTTTCAGGAGAATCCTTCTAGATTGTATTTTAAAAAATTCTTCAGAAATATTTTTCACGTTTTATCATCGTATGAATATATTTATTAAATCATTGGTAAATAAATGATTATAAATCTATGAGATCATTTTTTTTTTTTTTTTTTAACGTCGCTATATTTATGCTATGCTATTATTGCTATGCTAATCAGCGACGGAGCTCGTAAGTGTGTTTGTGAACAAAGCACATGTAACGTACAGTGGTGCTTGTATCAATCGGCCGAGAGCGGGATTCGAACTCGGGACCTCGAGATTACAAATCCAACGCTCTACCGAATGAGCCACAGACCGACTCCTATGAGATCATTTAAGAATACGGATGAATCTTTATATTTTCTGTATATTGATTGAAAGGTTAATGAAACTTCACGAACTCTGTGGAAGTAAATCAAGATGAATTATTACAATCTTGTAAAGAGTTTAATAGCTATTAAAGATCCTTAAGAGGAGGTCGAGTATATATGTCCTATTGTAATCAAAAAATTGATTTTTTTACAAAAACTAATAATTTTAGCAAAAAATAAAGAGAAAGCCCCATCTTGTATCATAAAAGCAATATTTTCTTTGATTAGGAAAAATTTTTTATCGATTCCTTTTGAAAAAAACCTTGAAAAACATAAAATATCGAGGTTTGGATGGACAATTCAGTTTTTCAAAGTTTTCTTTGAAACGAAGCGATAAAAATAATTTTTTCTCATAAGAGAAAATATTGCTTTTAGTATACGAGATGGGGCTTTCTTCTTATTTTTGCTACAATCATAAGGTTTTGCAGAAAATTGAATTTTTTTATTATAAAAGGATAGAGATGTACGACCTGCTATTAATAAAATACCGTGAAAATTATTTATGATTCTTAGTAACGATCTTGAAGTTATAAAAAAATATACATATTATTAAATTTTTTTAACTCTTGAAATAGTTAAGCATACCATGGAATTGTTTGATAGTGGAAATAAAGCCATTTTACACGACTAAGCTATAAATTTTTTTTGTGAATAAATACAATAAATCGCACTAATTTATTAATACTAGGCAATTTTTCAGTTTATTAATAAGTTATTTTAATTAATACTATGATATGCCCTTCAAAAATCACTATTCAATATATTAGAAATTCATAAAGAATCTGAAGAAGTCATAATCATATTTTTTGATATATGGGGATATCCACAAAACTTTTAATTGTCTAGTAACAGGTCATATTACAGCTGTTACTGGGTTACCGCATGATGCACATTGTTTAAACTAGGTTCAAATCTTTTGTGCTATCCTGTAACTCTATTTCTGATGTATTTTGTAAATGTTTAACAAACGGCGCAGTAGATATTTCTATGAAACATTCAGTTTTACACATAAAAAATTACCGTAATTTCTCTTATGTGTAAATTTACTTTTTATAGAATTATCTGCTGCGCCGTTTGTGGCACATTTACAAAATACATCAGAAATAGAGTTACAGGATAGCACAAAAGATTATAACCTAGTTTAAATAATGACCTGTTACTAGAGAATTTAAAGTTGGATAGATATCCCCATATAATACCATAGTGGTACACATGAAATTGGAAAGGTTCTAAAAATATATAAATTACAATAACTTTTCTGATGAGGATATATTATTCAGATTAATATTATTTTTAAAATTAGATAACATTATTTTTATTTTTAAGAGCATGACGAAGCTTCCAGTCTTCTAATAATATTTCCAATCCCAAGTTATGAATAAACAATGCGTTTAGTAACATTTTTTTGCGACAAAGAAAAAATTTGTAAGATTTAACTCGAGTGCGGACAACTCAAGAAACCCACGAAAATACTACATAAAAAGTAATAATACAAACTTTCAATGTAACGTATTTTAAGATTAGGTTTGTCGAGCTTGATATAATTTCCAATCCAAGTTCATAAAAAATTTACAAGTTTAAATGATTTTTTATTTTAACAAAAATTATTTTATTAACATAGCTTTAGTGCGGACAAGTCATTATATTTGTTTTTCTCATCCGTGCTGAGTAAGCGGCCTATAGCGCATGCGTTTTCGGGGTAGTAAGTAGCTAATAGCGCGCGCTGCGTGTGTTGTTTTTTGAGGGCGTGTGTTTCACAGCTATGTATAATATTATTTTGTATTAAATCACGTAAATACGTTACATTCTGTAAAATAATGTCACGCAAAAGCGTTAATTAATGTAAAATCGCAAAGGTTTATACAAGCGCAGCGCCCTCATACTGTATCTCATCGACCATATGATGAATTTTATACTCTATCTCGCTTTAACCTCTGACAAAGTAAATCGTATCATCTATTCTTGTATTATTTTTACATTAACGAAATCGTAATTATTCCGTAAAAACGTGAAATTGGTGAACTAAAAGTATGTAATTTAATTACAAATAATAGTACCAAAAAGTATTGAAATATACTATTGCGAGTCAGTCGTACGGCAGATATGAGAGAGAGAGAGTCTCGGGCAATGGCGCTATTCGCTACGCTCGTGCGCCAACTTGCCCTCGTGCGCAATAGTCAACTAAACCTTACTCGTTACACAATATACTATTAATTTACGAATTTAAAATGATATTAATGAAATAAAAAAAGCAAAACTTGATTGCTGTAGCTCCAACATCAGATAAATATTACGGAAAGAAACATAATGAATCACCCAAATTCACAATTTTATAAATTACAACTGAATCACTGGAAAAATAGTTGCATACAATAGACTTTTCCAAATTTTATGAGTAACGGCTTAAAATTGAAATTTCAATGTCGGAACGATTCGGAAAACTTGAAACATTTATCAATTTTCATTTCATAATAGTTCTTAAACACTCTTTAAAGACCGGAAAAATATTTGTTCCGATTCTTTTAGAAATTTTCGGGTCATTTTAACGAGGATATAACTGATGATGATGTAACAAAATTCAACTGCAATAATCACAAATTTTCCAATCGAAAACGTTTACATAAATAATTTCCATAACTTTATAATTTCCGCGAAAATAATCATAATCTTCATAATTCTGCAAAAATGACGATTTATATTGACTTTTTCATAAATTTAAGTTACTTATAGAAATTTTCTCAAATTCAATTTACTTGTTTTTGTCATAAAAAACGAAAGATAATTAGTCTCAAAGCAGACTTAACGTAGGTAAATATTATTTTTTTATATACGCTTTTCTTATATTCGCCTTCATGTCTGTTTGTATGTTTGTCTGTCTGTAATCAAATCTTGCGCGCTCGATTTCAGGCACTTTTTGACAGATATAAATTCTGACAATTGGCATAGACTTTGGTCTTGGATGACAATACAATAATCAGTTGTCATTTTGGTACCTGGTCATCCAGGTCGATGATAATGGGTGTGAAAAGTCATCTCCGAGGAAGTATAAATGGGGAGGCTTTCTTTGGGTCAAGGCGAGTTTCTCGGGGGTTTTCAGGGTTGCTAAAACCGAATTTGAGATCAAACAATTGCCACAAAGTGATGCACGTTGTCCAGAATACGCATGGACGTCGTCTCCGAGGAAGTACAAGTGGGGAGGCTTTCTCTGGGTCGAGGTGGGTTCCCCGGGGGATTTCGGGTCTGCTAAAACCTAATTCAAGGTTTGAAAGTGAATCTATAATGCATAATAATGATTTAGGATGAAGAGGTCGAACTGGAGTACCAAGTCGCCGATAACGGATGTACCTGAGTGTAATCTTCGAAAAGTCTGGTTGCAATGTAACTCTAAATGATAATAAAAACAATTTTAACTAAAAAATAGAAAATACAAAATTTTAAAAACATACTTCAAAAAAAAAATACAATAATTGAATAAATAGACTAAAAAGTATAAAATAAATAAATTAACTTTTTTTAAATTTTTTAAATAATAGCACTTATTACCTGCATATCGGAATGATGTTTGATGAAAAAATGTTAAAATTATTTACTAATTACAATAGTAATATGCTTTCTCGAAGTTGAATTTCGCTGGCATTATTCGAACAAAAAATTCATAAATTAGTAGGGATACTACCGCAAATTTATATGCGAGATGATTTGTATGAATGATCTTTATATATGGGTATCGACTACGAGTAAATCAACATATTTCATGGAACTTGCATGAATCTTAAACAATTGTTCTTTTAAAATCTTTTTATTTCCGAGTATTCTCCGACCTAATCAAACAACCTTAGAATCGAAATCTAAAAGAATCTCCAAGTTTCATTTGACGTAGTCCCTGCAAATATTTGTAAACTTCATAATCGGTATAAAAAATTTCAAAATTCATTCATATAGACGATTTTCAGGTAGCCAGGATCACCTGGATATTGTGAGATGTCATCTCGGGAAACGTACATGTTATTAATAAATAATGGCTAAATTTCAAAAGATATTCTTGTAGACAATGTTTATCTTACTCGGAACATCCATGTTTGGCTAGATAACATTTGAAACAACTTCAAAGTAGTTATTAAACTATAAGTTGAATTTCTAAAGTTTTAGCTGTAGATGATGTTTAAGTTGTCATTAACACCTAGGTATCCAAAGACGGCGATCGTGGGTACCACAGCATAATAAATAACTATTTTTTAAATATTGTCTACGTCGATAAGGTAAAGTATGTATATATATATATATATATATATATATATATATATATATATATATAAAGTTAAATATGTGTTTGTATGTGTGAGCGTGTGCGTGTGCGTATGAGTTGGAATTAAATGTTCCATATAAACTTGAATAAACCTGTGTGTGTACGTGCGATTCTACATGAAATGTCCCTTATATATATATATATATGTTTATATCATGCTTGTAAGTCGACATGAAAAGTCCCACGTACATGATCGCGTGTGTGCATGCATGCGAATTGACATGAAACGTCTCATATATATAAACCTAAGGGTACTTAGATAGGTGTGTACAAGTTGTCATGAAATGTCCCATATATATATAGAAAAACCTGTGCTTGCGAGTACGTGCCAGTTGACATGAAATGTCCCATATATATATATATATATATATAGAAACAAAAAAATTGCGGGTGAACGTGAGCAATTTGATATGAAATGGACCATATATACATATGCAAAAACCTGTCAGTAAGGTCGTACATGAGTTGACATGAAGAGTCGCATGTATATAAAAGCGTGTATGCATGAATGCAAATTGACATGAAACGTCGCATATATGTAAACCTGAAGGAACTCGGATAAGTGTGTGAGAGTTGTCATGAAATGTTCCATATATATAGAAAAGCCTGTGATTATGAGTACATACGAGTTGACATGAAATGTCCCATATATATATATATATATATATATATATATATATATATATATATATATATACACTACCCTCCAGTCACATTTGCCCACCCTACATGAAAATCGATAAAACTTTAAAGTTTTGTGGCTCAGTGAAAAATAGTCGTAATTAAAAAATTCCAACTGGGTTTTAAAAAGGGTTCAAAAACCTTTAATTTAAGCCGAGTTGAGCAAAAAAGAATTAAAAAATGCATGCGTTATGCGTAAAAACTAACTAAAAAATATTCAATTTTTTTCGCCCCTATTCAAATGCCTGCCATTTTTTGGCGAAATTATCGTATCATAAAAAACAAGATGGAGGTAAAAGCTAAAGGAGTCACCTTCAAAATGAGCTATAAAAGCTAATTTATGATCGATTTTACGGTAGTTATGGTCATTTTTTATGAAAAAAACGATTTTTTTAATAGCTATTATCTCAAAAAAATACGCATGATATAAAAAAATTTTTAATAAAAAAGTTGTTTATTTTTGAGTCAAAAATATATATATTTAGATTTAACTGAAATCTGGAAGAAAAAGTTTTTTTTTAAATTCATTAAAATATAAATATTGAATAAATGGATTTTTTTTCAATGGGATCAAAAATGAATAAAATCTCTTTTTACTGATTCTCAGTTCAACCTGAATATTTATTTTTTTGACTCAAAAATAAACAACTTTTTTATTAAAAATTTTTTATATCATGCGTATTTTTTGAGATAATAGCTATTAAAAAAAAAAGTTTTTTTCATAAAAAATGACCATAACTACCGTAAAATCGATCATAAATTAGCTTTCTATAGCTCATTTTGAAGGTGACTCCTTTAGCTTTTACCTCCATTTTGTTTTTTTATGATTCGATAATTTCCGCAAAAATGGCAGGCATTTGAATAGGGGCGAGAAAAATTGAATATTTTTTAGTTAGTTTTTTACGCATAACGCATGCATTTTTTAATTCTTTTTTGCTCAACTCAGCTTAAATTAAAGGTTTTTGAACCCTTTTTAAAACCCAGTTGGAATTTTTTAATTACGACTATTTTTCACTGAGCCACAAAACTTTAAAGTTTTATCGATTTTCATGTAGGGTGGGCAAATGTGACTGGAGGGTAGTGTATATATATATATATATATATATATATATAATCCTGTGTGTGTGCATGCGCATTGGCATGAAATGTCCCATATATATAAACCTGTATGTACGTGCGTTGAAATTTACAGAAAAAATCCCATGTATATCAACGTGTGTGTGCATGAATGAAAATTGACACGAAACGTCCCATGTATGAAAACCTGAGAACTCGGATAGGTGTGTGAGAGTTGTCATGAAATGTTCCATATATATAGATAAGCCTGTGATTATGAGTATGTACAAGTTGACATGAAATGTCCATATATATATATATATATATATATATATATATATATATATATATATATATATATATAATGCTGTGTGTGTATGTGTGCGTGCGCATTGGCATGAAATGTCCCATATATATAAACCTATATGTGTGTGCGTTGAAATTTACATAAAAAATCCCATGTATATTAACGTGTGTGTGCATAAATGAAAATTGACATGAAACGTCCCATATATGCGAACCTGAAGGAACTCGGATAGGTATGTGAGAGTTGTCATGAAATGTTCCATATATATAGAGAAGCCTGTGATCATGAGTACGTACGAGTTGACCCGAAATGTCCCATGTGTATATATATATATATATATACATATATAATCCTGTGTGTGTGCATGCGCATTGGCATGAAATGTCCCATATATATAAACCTGTCTGTGGGTGCGTTCTAATTGACGTGGAATGTCCCACGTATGTATGTATATATATGTATATATATATATATATATATATATATATATATATATATATATATATATATATATATATATATATATATATATATATATCAACTTGTCTGTATGTGTGCGTTTGGGTCGACACGAAATGTTGCATATATATGAGCCCAGGTGCGTATGTATGTGCGCGTCCACATCTGTTTTTCTATATACATATATATGATAAAAATTCCTTTAAAACGTTTAATTAAAAAGGAATTATGGAATTTTTAATTAAAGCCCTCGAATTCACAAATCATAATCATAACTGACGCTCTTTCAATTCACGATTACATTTTGATTTCTTAATTGAAATTTATTTAATTAAGGATTCCTTTTGATTTTGGAATTAAAGCCCTTTCAATTCACGATTAAATTTTGATTCCTTAATTGAAATTTATTCAATTAAGAATTCCTTTTGATTTTGGAATTAAAGCCCTTTCAATTCACGATTACATTTTGATTTCTTAATTGAAATTTATTTAATTAAGGATTCCTTTTGATTTTGGAATTAAAGCCCTTTCAATTCACGATTAAATTTTGATTTCTTAATTGAAATTTATTTAATTAAGAATATCTTTTGATTTTGTAATTAAAGCCCTTTCAATTCACGATTACATTTTGATTTCTTAATTGAAATTTATTTAATTAAGAATTCCTTTTGATTTTTTAATTAAAGCCTTTTTAATTCACGATTAGATTTTGATTTGTTAATTAAAATATTTTTAATTATTAATTTAAAAGGAATTGTTAATTAAATAAAACTCTAATTACGAATTCAAAAAGGATTTGTGAATTAAAATTTATTTAAAGCCCAAAATGATTTAAATATTTGCAACCCTGCCCCTCAGCCCCCCCTCAAACGTCTGTCCGTACAGCCCCCCCTCAAATTACGTTGTGATTCCTCTTATGAATGGCCATTTCAAAATTAACATAACTGAGGCCCCCTCAATATGCCCCCCCCCCCCTCATTATGCCCTTTCCCTCAATATGATATTATGTTTTAGTAATTAGTAATAAAAAAATGTTTTTGTTATTAATAATATTCTATTATTATAATAACAATTATAAGTAATTAAATCTTATTATAATTAGTAATATTTTATTATTATAATTGTTACTGTAACTAATTGATAATATAAAGTTTTTTCGCTGCATTTCATTTATATTCTAATATTGAATTTTAATAATGAAAAAAAAAATTATTATTATTCATATTTCATTAATATAATTGCAAACATAACTAATTGATAATACAAAGTTTTCTCTCTGCATTTCCTTTATTTAGATGAAGATATAATATTTTTATTTTTATATATTGTATCTTTATATTTATTATTGAAAAAATTTACTAATTACAAAAGTAAATTATAAATTGCAAAATGAATTTAGCTTAATATCCATAGGTAATTTATTAACACTTGTATTTAAATGAAACATATTTTTTTTTAACTAGAAATAATATATTTACATATTTATCTTAATAAAAGATTTCTGGCCTTGAGACCAGCATAAAAATATATGGCTGCATTAAAAGCTTACGAATTCATTTCTTATCGTCGTTGAAGCATACAGATCTATTATTTGTTGTCGCTAAAAAAAAGCTTATAAAAGCGTACAGATTTATTATTTGCTGTCGCTAAAAAAAGCTTATAAAAAGCATATAGATTTATTGTTTGTTGTTGCTAAAAAAAGCTTACAAATTTATTTTTCATAATCGCTAAAAAAAACTTTTTCTTCCAAATCATAATGAGATATTTTTACAATTTTCGGATTAAGAATGATAAATGTAGAAACCTGTAATGTCGGTATTTTATAATCAAAACGAGAACAATATACTTGACTTTCTTTAAATTTTATGTAACGTCGCTGTATTTCAGCTATTATTGCGATGCTAATTAGCGACGGAGATCGTCAGTGCGTTTGTGAACAAAGCACATGCAACGTACAGTGGTGCTTGTATCAGCCTTGGAACTTGTGATCTCCAGATTACGAACCCATAGCTCTACACTTAATAATATTATTTTTAAAATAAAATTTTTGCAATAGGAAATATTAAAGAATAGGTGTAATATAATTTAAATTAAAATATAATACACCCTATGTAATCTATGTCAACGTATATAAATATACACACTTATAAAAGAAGCCACCAATCACTGTATGAAGTAAGTTACATTTAAATACAATGAATATATAGTTATAAATGTTTATTCTAACCAATTCATTTTGTTGACTTTTTTCAAGTTTTGAAAAAGAATTGTACAAAACATACTTTTTTCAAATATATTTGAAATAAAAATTAAAAGTTAGTTATTTATATTTTAAATTTTTATATTTGAATTTCAAATATTTCAAATAAAAAAATATACGCATATATATACATATATATTTATTTCTATTACAAGGTTAGTATATTAAAAATAATATTTTACAAAAATTAATATAAAAATTTAAATTAAATTATATTATATGCCTTATTACATTAAAAACTACATCACATCTTATATATTTTCATTTTTTTTTTAAATATTAGCAGTTAATTAGTTTACATTGTTTAATATTTTAATTGATTTTATTTTTTTAAATGTGATTTTAATGTAACTATTCTTGCCCAATGCATTAAAGGCTGTCTTAAGATCTAAGGAAACCATATGAATTTTATTTTTAAATAATTATATTTCTTGAAAATTTGAAATATATTTTTATGCATCTTACATCTGTAATTTGATTCCAATCTCCTGGTAATTTTACTTTAAGTCTTTTTAAAATATTTATCATTCTTTTAAAATATATATTTTCTTTGATCTCATCTAACAATATCAATACCTTGTACTTGATTTTTAATTCTTAAAAAACACTATTATTCAATTATTAGAGATTAATTATTAAACTTTTATATCATGTCATATTGCCTGTTGACATATATTTTTATAAAAACAGAAAACCTCCTATCCAATTACGTTTTTGAAGTATTTTTATCGATGAAATTAATTAAAAATTATATATTTGAAATTCCTATTTCTGTTAAAACTTGATCAATACAGATTATTACTGGTTATATTCCAGAAAGACATTTTGTTCAATCATTTTAACTTTTACAAATAAAAAAGAAATATGAAACACTAAGTAAAAAAAAAATATTTTCATGGAAATCTTCTATAAAAATATATTTCAAATTTACATTGTTACCATCAATTTTATGCAATTCATTTTTCGCGAACTGACAATGTTTTAACAGAATTGGATACAAGAAACTTATTTGATTCTACTTTTTTCGGTATTTAAACACAATATCATTATTTTAATTTTCGTGCAGTCTTCAAATACTTCTACAATTTTATAAAAGAAATTCATAAACTTAGCTCAAACTTCTTAAATCATCTTCTAATATTGACTAATTTTTTTGCAAAAATTATAATACTAGGTTTGGTATTTACATTGACAAGTAATTCTCAAAAACTTTACTAAAAGATATATTGAAATTTTTAAATCTTTTATTTGTTTCCTAATTACAATAATGATTTACAATTTTAAAATTATAAAATTTATTTGTAATATAATTTAGGTTAAGTATGAAATTTGAGAAAAATGGATGCTTACTGTTGTAATTAAACATAAAATTCTATATATATCATCATTTATACAATTTACCCTAAAGAAAAGAAATATGTAAGGGTGCAGTCAGATGAGTAGAAAAGAGACTGCCGAATAGAGGATGCATAATAGAAACAACCAATCAGCGCCATTCAGCAAGTTTCATGCGAAAAATAGAATTCTATTCTCTATTCCAATGTAGAATGGAAAAGCGACTTGCGATACGAAGTAAATAAACAAAAATAATTAAATTATAAATACAAATCTACTTCATTCATTTTAAAACAAATTGTAGAAAATCGCTCTGTATAAGCTACAATTTTAAAGCGGTTATGTTTACGTTTACGCGACCTAATACGCAAGCATCTTCTTTCCATTCCACGGATTTTTTCCCCCCTATGGTTACATGGAGAGAAAAAACCATAGAATAGGCGGTAGAATAGAAAAATGAATATATAGCTAAATGTTTGTTTTAATCAATTCATTTTGTTTTCTTTTTCAAGTGTTTAAAAAGAATTGTAAAAAACATGTACTTTTTTCAAGTATATAATTTTCTTAGATCTTAAGGCGACTTCGGATTTTAGGTTAGGTTTTATTTTTGAGTTTACAAATTACTCTTTCAATATGTAAAATTTTTCAGATTTTTTAATTTTCCACCATTCTACGGATTATAATAAATGGTGGAAAATTAAAAAATTCAAAAAATTTTAGAAATTGAAAGAGTAATTTGTAAACTACAAAATGAAATCGAACCGAACTTCCGTAGTCGCCTTAAGTGAGTCTTTGATACAGTTGGTAAGAATATTTACATTAAAATCACATTGTACAAAACATAGCCTTTTTTCAAATATATAATTTCCTTAAATATTAAGTCATTCTTTGATGCAGATAGTAAGAATATTACATTAAAATCACATTTTAAAAAATCAAATCAAATTTCTCAAACTTAAGAGGCGGTCGGAACCATTTGCCGCTTGGTGGCGCTGCGGTCAGGTGAGAGAAAAATATAAAATATTTTTTATATAGCAATTTAAAATTTACTGAAACAATAATATACTTTTAATCTTGTCATTTCCTCTAGCCATATATATGTAGAATAATTATTAATATTAATTTTGTTTGAAAAGTCTAAAATATTGTTATAAAGCGAAAAATGCGGCGCGAGGTAGAGCCGACGTAAACATTAGCATACATCATTCTTTAGTATTGCTCTCTCTGTCGCACTAAGGGAAGGTGCACGCATGGTTACATCGGTCCTACGTTGCATCGCATTTTTCGCTTTATAACAATATTTTAGACTTTTCAAACAAGATAAGTATTAATAATTATTCTACATATAGATGGCTGGAGGAAATGACAACATTAAAAGTATATTGTCGTCTCAGAAAATTGTAAATAGCTGTATAAAAAATATTTAATAGATATCTCTCACCTGACCGCAGCGCCACCCTATATGTAGCGGCGAATAGACCCGACCGCCTCTTAATATGCTCTATGAGAAAGCATTGCACCAAAGCACTTAGCAACGTTTTTTTAACATATATATTATCAATAAAGAAAAAACGCTTATAAAAAAGTATTTTTAACTTTGATGGATGTTTATAACATTTTATGTTTATCTTTATATACAGATAAAAACATTAATAAATGTAAATATAGAAATACATAGCATATTAGTAATGCTACTATATAGCAAAAAAACATGTTTTAAATTTTTTTCCTAGCTTTTTTGTCTATTTGACATGAATTATAACAAATAAAAACCTTATATATGTAATGTTTCAAGAAACATTTCATGTAAAGTTTTCAAATTATTTAATAGATTTTGCAATTAAATTTTACAAATCCATAGTTAAATTTCACGAAATCTTTCGAAAATATTTAATGAAATGTTTCTTGAAATATATTAGAAATATTGCAACAAAACATTTCATGATATATTTTAAAAATATTTCTAAGATACCCATTGAAAAGTTTTTATCGTAATATTGAATAAATAAATATAACAGAAATATTTTACGAGAGGTTTCAAAAAATATTTAATAAATACTTTTCGGCTACGTTTCATGGAATCAGAAACAATATATTTATGTAACAATCATTATACAAACGAATTATTTTAACTTATATCAAAAATATAAATATTTATTAATTAGCAAAATGAATATAAATCTTATATTTAAATTTACCAGGTTTTTAATAATTGTATAAAATAAAAATAATGACAAATGATTATTGATTATTTTTAATATATAATTAATTAAAACATTTCAATTTTAAAACTTAAACTCATCGCGTTACAATATTCTTCTTTTAAGACCAAGCTGGAGTACAATTTAATACCGACCGAGTAACAAATAAGTTTTTTGTTATTTACTCAAGTATTAATCGATGTAAATCAATTTAAAAAAAAACAGCAAATCCAGCCTGCTCTTAATTTCAATATAAAAATGTTATCTATTGAAATTATTATTAAAATCGAAAAGTTTATAATTTTTAATATTAATTTTAGACCCGTGTACAAATTACGAAAGGTTGATAGGGAGACAAAGGGTGTCCAAATAACTTATACCCTGGTAACATGGTCAACGCAATTTTGCTGCAATTTTCTTGAAAATCAAAAAATTGCAGCAGAACATGTGCTGTCTGTTTCCGCATTTCATAGGGTTTTTTATGAAAAAAAATTACAGCAGATAAGTGCAACAGAATTGCACGTTTCTGGCAGAGAGAAAGTACAATCTACGGAACGGAAAGAATGCGCAGAATCTTAAAGATATTTTGCAGTAAACTTGCGGAAAAAACTTATTACAGACACTAGCAACAAAATAGAGTAAATAATTCCCGACAAAGTTTTGCAGCACAATTACGTAAGATTTGCAAATTGTCAAGTGCTGTTCTACGAATCGTAATAGGTACATAAGCATATAACAGAATCGAAACAGTCTTGCATCAGAAACTTGCAGCAGCACTTCACCTCAAATTTCCATAAGAATGACAAAAGTTAAGTGCAATTATATGACGAGAATAAACATGCAAACTTGCAGCAGCACTTTACCCCAGAATTACATAAGAATGACACAAGTTAAGTGCAATTATGTTACAAAAATAAACACTTAAACTTGCAGCAGAATCGAAGCAGTCTTCCGTAAGAATCTTGCAGCAGCACTTTACTCCAGAATTACATAAATATGACAAAAGTTAAGTGTAATTTAATGATGAGAATAAACACGCGAATGTACAGCAGAACCGAAGCAGTTTTATGTGAGAATCTTGCAGCAGATTTGCGCTAAAACTTTATCAAAGAGACAAAAGTTAAATGCAATCTTATCATAAGAATAATCACGCGAGCATACAGCATACTTGAAGCTATCTCGCATAAGAATCTTGCGACAAAACTTTAACACAGAATTACGTATGCATGTAGAACCAAAATATTTATCATCTTTTACTGATAGAAATCTATTTAAAACTTTTCTTAGATATTATAAAAATTTTATATCTACGTTTTTTATATTTGACAGTTGGCTGCAATAGTCTTCTCTCTTCTCCCCAATATCTACAATTTATATAATTTCCCGAATGTCTATAATTTTATACTATAACATCAGCGCCCACCCCTTTGTGTATATGTTGATTATTTTTTGCGTTCCTTCTTTTTTTTTTAGCCAATATGTGCCTATAGATGTAGGCATCGGTAGTAAGAACACGTAAAGTTTAAAGAAATGCATTAAATGTATCGCAATTATAAATTATTATATTTTCATTAAATTAAATTTTCAATTCAACATTTGCTTTCTTAAAATCTGTCAACAACTCTTATGAATATGTTCTCGTTAGTTAAATGTTAATAATATTCACAGTGAAAATTTTTTATTAAAATACAATGTATTATCTTTATCCTATAAAGTAACTTTACTTTTTAGAACTATTAATTAACTTTGAAATTCTATGAACTGTGCTGCTGCAAGATTCTTACGGAAGACTGCTTCGATTCTGCTGCAAGTTTACGTATTTACCCCGTTGAAAAAATTCAATTGGATTGTGTTGGAAATCCATGTTAAAATTCCAATCAATTCCAATTGGAATTCCAATTGAAAATTCCTATTGGAAAACCAATTGGATTTTTTCAATGGGGTATTCTCGTCATATAATTGCACTTAACTTATGTCATTTTTATCTAATTCTGGGGTAAAAGGCTGCTGCAAGATTCTTACGGAAGACTGCTTCGATTCTGCTGCAAGTTTGCGTGTTTATTCTCGTCATATAATTGCGCTCAGCTTATGTCATTATTATGTAATTCTGGGGTAAAGTGCTGCTGCAAGATTCTTACGCAAGACTGCTTCGATTCTGCTGCAAAATTGCGTGTTTATTCTCGTCATATGATTGCACTTAACTTATGTCAATCTTATGTAATTCTGGAGTAAAGTGCTGCAGTAAGATTCTTACAGAAGACTGCTTCGATTCTGCTGCAAGTTTACGTGTTTATTCTTATCTTAGAATCGCACGTTTCGATTGGCAATCTGTTACTAATCTGACGCACGTTTCAGTCGCAATTAAATTTCAGCAGATATGCATTAAAATGTGGAAACAGACCACGCAAGTTCTGCGCAATCGTGCTTGCAACAGATTGTGTTACCAGGGTAATCTCTTACATAGATGGAAAAAGGAGATTTAAAAATATTTTACAAGAGTTAACCTTTATATTTACATATAATTATACACGGATTATATACAATTATACATATTTTATGTACAATTATATATACTTCATTTTGTATAATAATACATAATTTTGAAGCGGGCTTGACTTTATTCACGGTCGCCAGGTAATATTTTAATTACCAAATTTAAATTTACTTCATTAATTTAATTTATTACATGCATATACAAGGTGCATACAGCAATATTATAAAAGAAAATTACATTTATCGACGATCTCCTCCATTGCAATACTCTTAGAGATGCGATAGTTTATAATTTTCTTTACGTGTGGAGGAGAGGGTAATGTGATAAAAGTTATTATCGACGACTCCATTGAGTGCAATACTCTAAAGTGTGCGATAATGAACTTTATTTTTATGAGATATGTAGAAAAATGTTTAAATCGACGACATCTTTGAGTGCAATACTCTTAGATGTGCGATAAATAACACTTTTATTTAATGCAAAATGAATAAAAAAACTATTATCGACGACATATCCAAGTGCAATACTCTTCAATGTGCGATAATTAATTTCTTTAGTATTTCTATGAAAAATGATTAATGAGATGAGATGAGTTATACTTTTATCAATAACTTTCTGAATACAATCTCATTTAAATTAGAAATACTTAATCCTTTTATTAACAAATTAAGAAAAGATATATTTTATAAGTCTTGAAAAGTTACATAACAATCTTTAATACAAAGTGTTCAGATCTTACACTTCTAACAGTATAAGATCGAACGAATATAGAATCCATGTTAGATGTTACATGGTCGAACATCTAAAAGACAATGAGAGTGCTTGCTTGAGTTCACGCTCTTTTATATTATTTCTTAAACCTTCTATGAGGTTCTATTTCTTATTGAAGAATTATATTTTAGGAAATAGAATGTTCCATAAAATTTATTTTATATATTTACAAAAAAAAAACATTTAATTAAGATAAATATATTAGTAAAAGAAACATTCTATTTCCTTTACATTTCAATAGAGTATTTTTTATAGTTAATTCTATTATTTATTAATTAAAAAAGCTAATTTTTTAATTAATATCTTTAACCTTTAAATAGAGTAATCATTTTATACATATTATATAAATAGAATGTTCTATTTATATATACACAATTATTTTAGAAAGTTACATTTTATTATTAACAATTAAATATTGATAATACTTCTTCATTAAAAGAAATAGAACATTCTATTTCTATAATCATTTTACTATATCTATATATATATATATATATATATATATATATACATTTGAGTTATCTTATCGACCTCAGTAGGTAACTATGGAGTCCTACTTATACTTTTAATGTAATTTAAATTTCTTATAACCAAAAATTATTCTATCTTTTAAATAATATAGTCATTCTTATGACATATTTATATTAAATTAAATAATTATACCTAAAATTGATATGAGCCGTTACAATTTGTATAAGTCTACATATTCTCACATGTATTTATATATTTATATATATTCACATGATAGTTTATATTATTATAAGAATATTGTCTCTACATAATTCTAAATAAATAAATACAAAGAAGACTAATGATACAGAAATACGTATTAATACATATGATTTTTTATAAAAACTATAATTTTAAGATCAGAAATTACAATTTTAAACTGACGATTATCATATTCATTTATTAATAAATTAAAAAATTTTAAGATTATGAAATTACGATTTAAAACTAACGATTATCATATTCATTTATTAATAAATGAAAAAATTCTATAATAGAAAAAAGCTTGTTTTCAAATGTAATTTTTATTATTCTAGCCCCACTTAATTAACAAAACGTTAAATAAAGTAAGGGGTCAACATTAGAAAAAAAAATACAGACTCTTACATATAAATAATGAAAAGTCGTATGTAATGAAAATATCCTTACGTAATTTGTACATGGCCCATTTAATAATAATTAAAAAATATAATAACTGCGTATATTTTAAATAAAAAAATTTTTAATTTAAGGTAGAAAAATAAGAAATTATTAATAAAATATATATGTATGTAGTAAATTATACATAAGTTATAAATAATCAAACTTAATAATATTAAAAAATATTAAATTACACTATATATAATATAATTAGTATTATTATATTAATTTAGCAATAAATATGTTAACTTGCACTAAATGCAATCGATCAATTGAGAGACATAACCATTTATTGAAACATAATAAGAAATCTCATTCATCAAAAATATATATTTGTTATATATGTGGAACTTTCGAAAGAAAATTAGTGTATGTGCCATTTATATCGCGACTCTTACAAATCCGACCTCATTGGGTATCGGTTGATTGTTGGTCACAAAAGTGGCTGATTATCCATCGGTAGTCAAAGTTTTCGGTATGGTGGGTCTGACAGTCTAGCCTGATGTAATGTGTTAAACGGTACCGGACGGGAACTCCCTCGACTTCATCATGGAAAAAGGTTAATCATATAGAGGACAATATCCTTTATACATTAATCTTTTTTTAAAAAATAAAAAAAAAAAAAGATACATGTGGAACTATATTAAAATATAAAAGAGGTTATATCGACGCCCCGTACGAAAAAAAGCACGGTTCACAGGGTTTGACGAAAACTAGCACCATTCGCAGTATCAAACGAAGACTAACACCACTCATTGCATTAGACGAAAACTAGCACGACTCACTTAATTAAGACGAAAACTAGCACTATTCGCTGAACTCCGATATTATTTTTATATATTTATTGTATTAATTTTTTTAATGTTATTAATATATACATTACATTTTTATGTATTTTTATGTGACGTAATAAATTATCTCTTCGATGAAATCCTTTTCCACAAGTGTTGCAAATATTATTATAATTAGATGCATGACTTTGTAAGTGTCTTATTAAATATTCATTTCTTATATATTTATTTTTGCAAATAGAACATTCTAATTTTTCAGGTTTGTTATGTTTTTTTAAATGTCTTATATCGACGTCCCGTACGAAAAAAAGCACGACTCAGGCTTTTACGAAAATAAGCACAGTTCAAAGAGTTTTAACGAAAAGTAGCACCGTTCGTGTTTCCCTTACGAAAAAAAGCACGGTTCACAGGGTTTGACGAAGATTAGCACGAATGGTGAAAATTTAACGAAAAAAAGCACGGTTCGACGAGTTTTAACGAAAACTAGCATAGTTCATGGAGCTCCGACGAAAAAAAGCATGGTTCGCTAAGTTCCAACGAAAAGTAGCACGACTCATGGAGCTCCAACGAAAAAAAGCACGACACATTAGACTCGGACGAAAAGTAACACGATTCGCGAAACACTAACGAATACTAGCACAACTTGATATGCAATATTACAATTTGTACCTTATTAAAAACTTGATTATTTTAATATCTTAACAAATAGTTAATTAATAAAATATAATGAAAAGGTGTTTATTAGTTATTTTTCTTATGAATTGTTTCAATATTTTCAATATGTTTTAATGAAATTATTTGCTCAGTGGTTTTCGATTCGTCTGATTACTCCCATGACAATTTTACCATTATTTTTTTAACAAAAAGTTATTTATTTAAATGAATAAATGCGCGATTGTAAGAGTTGAACATTCATTTTCTATTACTCCGTTCAAAGAATCTTGGCATCACATTTTTCACAAATAAAGAACAAGAGTTTCAAATTTATCTGGCATACAAATCTTAAACTCAATTACTGTAGGTGTAAGATTTAAACTTAGTTATTGAAATCAAAACCACTTTTTAGCATAAATCATGAAGTATATGATATTATATTTTATAAAATTAATTTTAGTTTCATTATTCATGGTAATATGTCATACTACACACTGTTTTGCTACGGCGAAAATGGACGGTTTTAATGTTTGTGACTTAATCTTGATAACATGTAATTGAACTTTGCGCTTATATTAAATTCGTTTTACATACATGTTAAACCACAGCAATTTCGAAACTCAATTGTTTCATTGTTTTTATATAAATACAATTGCTTACCGAAAATTCAATTCCAAATTATTTCCTTTAAGTCCACCCTGTTGAAAAAAACCATATGGTTTTATCATGTGGTCATCATGACCATGTAGTCATTTATGAAAAATTACTTTTGTCTCGCAAATTCAGAGGGTGAAAAGTTCTTTACTTTCGCCCAATTTAATTTCTCTAAAATTAAGGGGGCGAAAAGTACTTTACTCCCGCAAGTCGAATTTCTCTTAAATGAAGGGGGAGCTGTTTACTTTTCTCCCGCTAATTCAGAGGGCGAAAAGTTCTTTACTCTCGCCAAATTTCATTTCTCTAACAATAAGCGGGCGTAAAGTAATTACTCCCGCAAGTCAAATTACTCTTAAATGAAGGGAGAGCTGTGTACTTTTCTCCCGCAAATTCAGAAGGCGAAAAGTTCTTTACTCCCGCCAAATTTAATTTCTTTAAAAATAAGTGGGCGTAAAGTACTTTTATTCCGTAAATTAAAGTTTTCTTGAATTTAGCAAGGAGAAAAAATTTTTTTCTCGTAAATAAGAGGGCGAAAAGTTCTTTATTCCCGCCAAATTTAATTTCTCTAACAATAAAAGGGCGAAAAGTAGTTTTCTCCCGCAAATTGAATTTCTCCTAGATTAAGCGAGAGGAATGTATTTTTCTCTCGTAAATTCAGAGGGCGAAAAGTTCTTTACTCCCGCCAAATTTAATTTCTCTAAAAATAAGTGGGCGAAAAGTACTTTACTCCCGCAAGTCAAATTACTCTTAAATAAAGGGGAAGCTGTGTACTTTTCTCCCGCGAATTCAGAGGGCGAAAAGTTCTTTATTCCCGCCAAATCTAATTTCTCTAAAAATAAGAGGGCGAAAAGTACTTTACTCCCGCAAGTCAAATTTCTCTTAAATGAAGGGGGAGCTGTTTACTTTTCTCCCGCTAATTCAGAGGACGAAAAGTTCTTTATTCCCGCCAAATCTAATTTCTCTAAAAATAAGAGGGCGAAAAGTACTTTACTCCCGCAAGTCAAATTTCTCTTAAATGAAGGGGGAGCTGTTTACTTTTCTCCCGCTAATTCAGAGGGCGAAAAGTTCTTTACTCTCGCCAAATTTCATTTCTCTAACAATAAGCGGGCGTAAAGTAATTACTCCCGCAAGTCAAATTACTCTTAAATGAAGGGAGAACTGTGTACTTTTCTCCCGCAAATTCAGAAGGCGAAAAGTTCTTTACTCCCGACAAATTTAATTTCTTTAAAAATAAGTGGGCGTAAAGTACTTTTATTCCGTAAATTAAAGTTTTCTTAAATTTAGCAAGAAGAAAAATTTTTTTTCTCGTAAATAAGAGGGCGAAAAGTTCTTTATTCCCGCCAAATTTAATTTCTCTAACAATAAAAGGGCGAAAAGTACTTTTCTCCCGCAAATTGAATTTCTCCTAGATTAAGCGAGAGGAATGTATTTTTCTCTCGTAAATTCAGATGGCGAAAAGTTCTTTACTCCCGCCAAATTTAATTTCTCTAAAAATAAGTGGGCGAAAAGTACTTTACTCCCGCAAGTCAAATTACTCTTAAATAAAGGGGAAGCTGTGTACTTTTCTCCCGCAAATTCAGAGGGCGAAAAGTTCTTTATTCCCGCCAAATCTAATTTCTCTAAAAATAAGAGGGCGAAAAGTACTTTACTCCCGCAAGTCAAATTACTCTAGAATGAAGGGGGAGCTGTGTACTTTTCACCCGCAAATTCAGAGGGCAAAAAGTTCTTTACTCCCGCTACATTTAATTTTTTAAAAATAAGCGGGCAAAAAGTACGTTACTCCCGCAAGTCAAATTACTCTGAAATGAAGGGGGAGCTGTGTACTTTTCATTTTTTGAATTTCATTTCTCTAAAAATAAGCGGGCGTAAAGTAATTACTCCCGCAAGTCAAATTAGTCTTAAATAAAGGGGGAGCTGTGTACTTTTCTCCGTGTCGCAAATTCAGAGGGCGAAAAGTTCTTAACTCCCGCCAAATTTAATTTCTTCGAAAATAAGCGGGTGAAAAGTACTTTTATTACGTAAATTAAATTTTTCTTGAATTGAGCGGGAAAAAAAAATTTTTTTTTCGTAAATAAGAAGGCGAAAAGTTCTTTATTCCCGCCAAACTTAATTTCTCTAACAATAAGAGGGCGAAAAGTACTTTTCCCCCGCAAATTGAATTTCTCCTAGATTAAGCGGGAGGAAAGTATTTTTCTTTCGTAAATTCAGAGGGCGAAAAGTTCTTTACTCCCGCCGAATTTCTTTAAAAATAAGCGGGCGTAAAGTACTTTTATTCCGTGAATTAAATTTTTCTTAAATTTAGCAAAAAGAAAAAATTTTTTTCTCGTAAATAAGAGGGCAAAAAGTTCTTTATTCCCGCCAAATTTGGTTTCTCTAAAAATAAGAGGGCGAAAAGTACTTTACTCCCGCAAGTCAAATTACTCTGGAATGAAGGCGGAGCTGTGTACTTTTCTCCTGCAAATTCAGAGGGCAAAAAGATCTTTACTCTCGCTACATTTAATTTTTTTAAAATAAGCGGGCAAAAAGTACGTTACTCCCGCAAGTCAAATTACTCTGAAATGAAGGAAGAGCTGTGTACTTTTCTCCCGCAAATTTAGTGGGCGAAAAGTTCTTTACTCCCGCCTAATTTAATTTCTCTAAAAATAAGAGTGCGAAAAGTACTTTACTCCCTCAAGTCAAATTACTCTGAAATGAAGAGGGAGCTGTGTACTTTTCTCCCGCAAATTCAGAGGGCAGAAAGTTCTTTACTCCCGCCACATTTAATTATTCTAAAAATAACCGGGCGAAAAGTAGATTACTGCCGCAAGTCAAATTACTCTTAAGTAAAGGGGAAGCTGTGTACTTTTCTCTCGTAAATTCAGAGAGCGAAAAGTTTTTACTCCCGCTAAATTTAATTTCTTTAAAAATAAGCGAGCGTAAAGTACTTTTATTCCGTAAATTAAATTTTTCTTAAATTTAGCAAAAAGAAAAAATTTTTTTCTCGTAAATAAGAGGGCGAAAAGTTCTGTATTCCCGCCAAATTTAATTTTTCTAAAAATAAGAGGGCGAAAAGTACTTTACTCACGAAAGTCAAAGTACTCTGGAATGAAGGGGAAGCTGTGTACTTTTCTCCTGCAAATTCAGAGGGCAAAAAGTTCTTTACTCCCCCTACATTTAATTTTTTAAAAATAAGCGGGCAAAAAGTACGTTACTCCCGCAAGTCAAATTACTCTGAAATGAAGGGGGAGCTGTGTACTTTTCTCCCGCAAATTCAGAGGGCGAAAAGTTCTTCACTCCCGCTAAATTTCATTTCTCTAAAAATAATCGGGCGTAAAGTAATTACTCCCGGAAGTCAAATTAGTCTGAAATGAAGGGGGAGCTGTGTACTTTTCTCCTGCAAATTCAGAGGGCGAAAAGTTCTTCACTCCCGCCAAATTTCATTTCTCTAAAAATAAGCGGGCGTAAAGTAGTTACTCCCGCAATTCAAATTACTCTGAAATGAAGGGGGAGCTGTGTACTTATCTCCCGCAAATTCAGAGAACGAAAAGGTCTTTACTCTCGCCAAATTTAATTTTTCTAAAAATTAGCGGGTGAAAAGTACTTTACTCCCGCAAGTCCAATTACTCTTAAATGAAGAGGAAGCTGTGTACTTTTCACCCGCAAATTCAGAGGGCGAAAAGTTCTATACTCACGCCAAATTTAATTTCTTTAAAAATAAGCGGGAGAAAAGTACGCCCCTCTTCATTTAAGAAAAATTCGACTTACGGGAGTAACGTACTTTTTGGTCGTTTATTTTTAGAAAAATTAAATGTGGCGGGAGTAAAGAACTTTTCGCCCTCTTATTTACGAAAAAAAAATTTTTTTTTCTCGCTAAATAGAAGAAAAATTTAATTAACGGAATAAAAGTACTTTACGCCCCGCCTATTTTTATAGAAATTGAATTTAACGGGAGTAAAGAACTTTTTGCCCACTGAATTTGCGGGAGAAAAGTACACAGCTCCCTTTTCATTTCAGAGTTATTTGCCTTGCGGGAGTAAAGTACTTTTCGCCCTCTTATTATTAAAGAAATAAAATTTGGCGGGAATAAAGAACTTCTCGCCCTCTTATTTACGAGAAAAAAATTTTTTCTTCTCGCCAAATTTAAGAAAAATTTCATTTGCGAAATAAAAGTACTTTACGCCCGTTTATTTTTAAAGAAATTAAATTTGGCCGGAGTGAAGAACTTTCTGCCCTCTGAATTTGCGGGAAAAAAGTACACAGCTCCCCCTCCATTCCAGAGTAATTTGACTTGCAGGAGTAAAGTACTTTTCGCCCTCTTATTATTAGAAAAATTTAATGACGCGGGAATAAAGAACTTTTCGCCCTCTTATTGACTAGAAAAAAATTTTTTTTTCTCGCGTAATGTAGGAAAAATTTAATTAACGGAATAAAAGTACTTTACGCCCGCTTATTTTTAGAGAAATTGAATTTGACGGGAGTAAAGAACTTTTTGCCCTCTGAATTTGCGGGAGAAAAGTCGACAGCTCACCCTCCATTTCAGAGTAATTTGACTTGCAGGAGTAAAGTACTTTTCGCCCTCTTATTTTTAGAAAAATTAAATGACGCGGGAATAAAGAACTTTTCGCCCTTTTATTTACGAGAGGAAAATTTTTTTTTCTTGCTAAATTTAAGAAAAATTTAATTTACGGAATAAAAGTACTTTACGCCCGTTTATTTTTAAAGAAATTAAATTTAGCGGAAGTAAAGAACTTTTTGCCCTCTGAATTTGCGGGAGAAAAGTACACAGCTCCCCCTTCATTTCAGAGTAATTCGACTTGCGGGAGTAAAGTACTTTACGCCCGCTTATTTTTAAAGGAATTAAATTTGGCGGGAATAAAGAACTTTCCGCCCTCTGAATTTGCGGGAGAAAAGTACACAGCTCCCCCTTCATTTAAGAGTAATTTGACTTGCGGGAGTAACGTACTTTTCGCCCGCTTATTTCTAGAAAAATTAAATGTGGCGGGAGTAAAGAACTTTTTGCCCTCTGAATTTGCGGGAGAAAAGTACACAGCTCCCCCTTCATTTCAGAGTAATTTAACTTGCGGGAGTAAAGTACTTTCCGCCTTCTTATTTTTAAAGAAATAAAATTTGGCGGGAATAAAGAACTTTTTGCCCTCTTGTTTACGAGAAGAAAATTTTTTTTTCTTGCTAAATCTAAGAAAAATTTAATTTACGGAATAAAAGTACTTTACGCCCGTTTATTTTTAAAGAAATTAAATTTGGCGGGAATGAAGAACTTTTCGCCCTCTGAATTTGCGGGAGAAAAGTACACAGCTCCCCCTCTATTTCAGAGTAATTTGACTTGCAGGAGTAAAGTACTTTTCGCCCTCTTATTATTAGAAAAATTAAATGACGCGGGAATAAAGAACTTTTCGCCCTCTTATTTACTAGAAAAAAATTTTTTTTTCTCGCTTAATGTAGGAAAAATTTAATTAACGGAATAAAAGTACTTTACGCCCGCTTATTTTTAGAGAAATTAAATTTGACGGGAGTAAAGAACTTTTTGTCCTCTGAATTTGCGGGAGAAAAGTCGACAGCTCACACTCCATTTCAGAGTAATTTGACTTGCAGGAGTAAAGTACTTTTCGCCCTCTTATTTTTAGAAAAATTAAATGACGCGGGAATAAAGAACTTTTCGCCCTTTTATTTACGAGAAGAAAATTTTTTTTTCTCGCTAAATTTAAGAAAAATTTAATTTACGGAATAGAAGTACTTTACGCCCGTTTATTTTAAAAGAAATTAAATTTGGCGGGAGTAAAGAACTTTTTGCCCTCTGAATTTGCGGGAGAAAAGTACACAGCTCCCCCTTCATTTCAGAGTAATTTAACTTGCGGGAGTAAAGTACTTTTCGCCTTCTTATTTTTAAAGAAATAAAATTTGGCGGGAATAAAGAACTTTTCGCTCTCTGAATTTGCGGGAGAAAAGTACACAGCTCCCCCTTCATTCCAGAGTAATTCGACTTGCGGGAGTAAAGTACTTTACGCCCGCTTATTTTTAAAGAAATAAAATTTGGCGGGAATAAAGAAATTTTTGCCCTCTTGTTTACGAGAAGAAAATTTTTTTTTCTCGCTAAATTTAAGAAAAATTTAATTTACGGAATAAAAGTACTTTACGCCCGTTTATTTTTAAAGAAATAAAATTTGGCGGGAGTGATGAACTTTTCGCCCTCTGAATTCGCGGGAAGAAAGTACACAGCTCCCCCTTCATTCCAGAGTAATTCGACTTGCGGGAGTAAAGTACTTTACGCCCGCTTATTTTTAAAGAAATAAAATTAGGCGGGAATAAAGAACTTTTTGCCCTCTTGTTTACGAGAAGAAAATTTTTTTTTCTCGCTAAATTTAAGAAAAATTTAATTTACGGAATAAAAGTACTTTACGCCCGTTTATTTTTAAAGAAATTAAATTTGGCGGGAGTAAAGAACTTTTTGCCCTCTGAATTTGCGGGAGAAAAGTACACAGCTCCCCCTTCATCCCAGAGTAATTTGACTTGCGGGAGTAAAGTACTTTACGCATGCTTATTTTTAAAGAAATAAAATTTGGCGGGAATAAAGAACTTTTTGCCCTCTTGTTTACGAGAAGAAAATTTTTTTTCTCGCTAAATTTAAGAAAAATTTAATTTACGGAATAAAAGTACTTTACGCCCGTTTATTTTTAAAGAAATAAAATTTGGCGGGAGTGAAGAACTTTTCGCCCTCTGAATTTGCGGGAAGAAGGTACACAGCTCCCCTTCATTTAAAAGTAATTTGACTTGCGGGAGTAACGTACTGTTCGCCCGTTTATTTCTAGAAAAATTAAATGTGGCGGGAGTAAAGAACGTTTTGCCCTCTGAATTTGCGGGAGAAAAGTACACAGCTCCCCCTCCATTTCAGAGTAATTTGACTTGCAGGAGTAAAGTACTTCTCGCCCTCTTATTCTTAGAAAAATTAAATGACGCGGGAATAAAGAACTTTTCGCCCTCTTATTTACGAGAAGAAAATTTATTTTTCTCGCTAAATTTAAGAAAAATTTAATTTACGGAATAAAAGTACTTTACGCCCGTTTATTTTTAAAGAAATTAAATTTGGCGGGAATGAAGAACTTTTCGCCCTCTGAATTTGCGGGAGAAAAGTACACAGCTCCCCCTCCATTTCAGAGTAATTTGACTTGCAGGAGTAAAGTACTTTTCGCCCTCTTATTATTAGAAAAATTAAATGACGCGGGAATAAAGAACTTTTCGCCCTCTTATTTACTAGAAAAAAATTTTTTTTTCTTGCTTAATGTAGGAAAAATTTAATTAACGGAATAAAAGTACTTTACGCCCGCTTATTTTTAGAGAAATTAAATTTGACGGGAGTAAAGAACTTTTTGCCCTCTGAATTTGCGGGAGAAAAGTCGACAGCTCACACTCCATTTCAGAGTAATTTGACTTGCAGGAGTAAAGTACTTTTCGCCCTCTTATTTTTAGAAAAATTAAATGACGCGGGAATAAAGAACTTTTCGCCCTTTTATTTACGAGAAGAAAATTTTTTTTTCTCGTTAAATTTAAGAAAAATTTAATTTACGGAATAAAAGTACTTTACGCCCGTTTATTTTTAAAGAAATTAAATTTGGCGGGAGTAAAGAACTTTTTGCCCTCTGAATTTGCGGGAGAAAAGTACACAGCTCCCCCTTTATTTCAGAGTAATTTAACTTGCGGGAGTAAAGTACTTTTCGCCTTCTTATTTTTAAAGAAATAAAATTTGGCGGGAATAAAGAACTTTTCGCCCTCTGAATTTGCGGGAGAAAAGTACACAGCTCCCCCTTCATTCCAGAGTAATTCGACTTGCGGGAGTAAAGTACTTTACGCCCGCTTACTTTTAAAGAAATAAATTTTGGCGGGAATAAAGAACTTTTTGCCCTCTTGTTTACGAGAAGAAAATTTTTTTTTCTCGCTAAATTTAAGAAAAATTTAATTTACGGAATAAAAGTACTTTACGCCCGTTTATTTTTAAAGAAATAAAATTTGGCGGGAGTGAAGAACTTTTCGCCCTCTGAATTTGCGGGAAGAAAGTACACAGCTCCCCCTTCATTCCAGATTAATTCGACTTGCGGGAGTAAAGTACTTTACGCCCGCTTATTTTTAAAGAAATAAAATTTGGCGGGAATAAAGAACTTTTTGCCCTCTTGTTTACGAGAAGAAAATTTTTTTTTCTTGCTAAATTTAAGAAAAATTTAATTTACGGAATAAAAGTACTTTACGCCCGTTTATTTTTAAAGAAATTAAATTTGGCGGGAGTAAAGAACTTTTTGCCCTCTGAATTTGCGGGAGAAAAGTACACAGCTCCCCTTCATTCCAGAGTAATTTGACTTGCAGGAGTAAAGTACTTTACGCCCGCTTATTTTTAAAGAAATAAAATTTGGCGGGAATAAAGAACTTTTTGCCCTCTTGTTTACGAGAAGAAAATTTTTTTTCTCGCTAAATTTAAGAAAAATTTAATTTACGGAATAAAAGTACTTTACGCCCGTTTATTTTTAAAGAAATAAAATTTGGCGGGAGTGAAGAACTTTTCGCCCTCTGAATTTGCGGGAAGAAAGTACACAGCTCCCCTTCATTTAAAAGTAATTTGACCTGCGGGAGTAACGTACTTTTCGCCCGTTTATTTCTAGAAAAATTAAATGTGGCGGGAGTAAAGAACGTTATGCCCTCTGAATTTGCGGGAGAAAAGTACACAGCACCCCCTCCATTTCAGAGTAATTTGACTTGCAGGAGTAAAGTACTTTTCGCCCTCTTATTTTTAGAAAAATTAAATGACGTGGGAATAAAGAACTTTTCGCCCTCTTATTTACGAGAAGAAAATTTTTTTTCTCGCTAAATTTAAGAAAAATTTAATTTACGGAATAAAAGTACTTTACGCCCGTTTATTTTTAAAGAAATTAAATTTGGCGGGAATGAAGAACTTTTCGCTCTCTGAATTTGCGGGAGAAAAGTACACAGCTCTCCCTTCATTTAAGAGAAATTTGACTCTTGGGTGTAAAGTACTTTTCGCCCCCTTAATTTTAGAGAAATTAAATTTGGCGAAAGTAAAGAACTTTTTGCCCTCTGAATTTGCGAGGCAAAAGTAATTTTTCATAAATGACCACATGGACATGATGACCACATGGTTAAACCATATGGTTTTTTTCAACAGGGTAAAGCTGTAATACGTTTCATCACATAAAATAAAAAAAATTGTTGTGATATAAAATAATATTATATTTTTAAACCTTCGTTGTTTTAAAAAATACTTTTTAACAAATAATTCGGTATTTATTAAAAAATATGGATGAATTCATTCGTATCATAGTTATCAATGCGAAAACATTTTATTCAGAAAGAGCTTTTGGACAAAAATTAAAAAACACGTTTAGTTGTAAAATAACAGATAGCGGAAAAAATATTAAAAGTATTTTATTCCAAGTTCATTTTACTTTTCGAAACGGGTGTGGAAGGTAAAAATCACGTTACACACCAGTTTCAAATAATACTTTATACCACGAGAGCCGAATAATCATATTGAAGTTCTGATTTTGAGGTTAGAGTAGTATAAAAAGAAGTTTTGTAATCTGTGAATTTAATAAGCTATAACTTTGATCTAATCTAGCAAATGACTGTATTTAAAAATTTTTTTTTTATGTTTATCTTTTCTTCCGAATCGAACTTATCGAAAAATCTAATAAAATATCATTAATATAAAAACTCACGCAGTCTTGATTTGAGTCAAGACAAATTTTTCATAAAAAATATAAGCCAAACTTGTTTTTTATTTTTAAAAGCAATACATGACCTCAGTTAGGTTTCTAAAAAAAGGTCATTATAAAGTCTGATTAGTACCAAAATTTAGTTTTTAATTTAAAAAAATTCTCAATATTCAGTTTTGAGTTGAGTTGAGGTAAATATAAAAACATAAAATTCTCATCAGAAGTGAGTACTGAGAGAAAAGTACATAAATTTCGTTCAAATTAGCAACAAAAAATTCACGAAAATTCTGTGAAAAATATTAATATGTATTCGATACAATAATCAAAGTTATAGCTCATAAAATTCACAGATTACAAACCTTGCTTTTTAATAAATGAACTTGGAATAAAATACTTTTAATATTTTTTCCGCTTTCTGTTATTTTGAAACTACACGTGTTTCTTAATTTTTGTCCAAAAGCTCTTCCTGAAATAAATGTTTTTTCATTGATAATTATGATACGAATGAATCCATCCATATTTTTTAGTAAATACCAAATTATTTGTTAAAAAGAATTTTTTAAAACAACGAAGGTTTAAAAAATATTATATTATTTAATATATCACAACAATTTTTTTTATTTTATGTGATGAATCATATTATAGCTTTAAACTTTTAAGGAAATTATTTGTAATTGAATTTTCGGTAAGCAATTGTATTTATATAAAAACAATGAAACAACTGAGTTTCGAAATTGCTGTGCTTTAACATGTGTATAAAATGAATTTTTTGCACTCCGGCCGGAAAGCGGCAACTTTCTAATCAAACGAATCGAAAACCACTGAGCAAATAATTTAATTAAAACATATTGAAAATATTGAAACAATTCATAAGAAAAATAAAAATAAACCCCTTCTCATTATATTTTATTAATTAACTATTTGTTAAGAGTTGAGATAATCAAGTTTTTAATAAGGTACAAATTGTAATATTGCATATCGAGTTGTGCTAGTATTCGTCAGTGTTTCGCGAATCGTGTTACTTTTCGTCCGAGTCTAACGTGTCGTGCTTTTTTTCGTTGGAGCTCCATGAGTCGTGCTACTTTTCGTTGAAACTTAGCGAACCGTGCTTTTTTTCGTCGGAGCTCCATGAACTGTGCTAGTTTTCGTTGAAACTCAGCGAACCGTGCTTTTTTTCGTTAAATTTTCACCATTCGTGCTAATCTTCGTCAAACCCTGTGAACCGTGCTTTTTTTCGTAAGGGAAACACGAACGGTGCTACTTTTCGTTAAAACTCTTTGAACTGTGCTTATTTTCGTAAAAGCCTGAGTCGTGCTTTTTTTCGTACGGGACGTCGATATAAGACATTTAAAAAAACATAACAAACCTGAAAAATTAGAATGTTCTATTTGCAAAAATAAATATATAAGAAATGAATATTTAATAAGACACTTACAAAGTCATGCATCTAATTATAATAATATTTGCAACACTTGTGGAAAAGGATTTCATCGAAGAGATAATTTATTACGTCACATAAAAATACATAAAAATGTAATGTATATATTAATAACATTAAAAAAATTAATACAATAAATATATAAAAATAATATCTTATTTATAATATTTTTAAAAACTAAAATTGTAATAGGAGATCAATCAACGTATGTATTAAAAACTTTATTGACAAAATCAAAAATATAATATATGTTATAATTATTTTTGATTACATATAATAGATCTCTGGTTGCATATATTGAAGAAATTTCTGAAGAACAAACTTTAGTTAATAAACAAAAACAAACTGATTTCAGGATTTTAAAATTCATAATAAATAATTCTGGAGGATTCAGAATTCAATGCAATATTTATGATAAAAATATTGAAAAATTAAAAAAAAATCTAAAATTAAACGAAGTTTATTTTTATAATATACAATACTAGCATCCCCCGTCTCGGCTTCGCCCGCGCAATAGTTGGGCAGAAGTCGGCAAGTATAGAAATAGAATCTCAAAAACTATTATTTATTAAATCATACTCTTACAAAACTTCGGGATACAGAACATCTTTTGTTTGTGAACCATGTGATAATAGAATGAATTTTCATTTAAAATAATTTTTTTTTGCAGAAAAAATAAGCATTGAATTTTTTCTTTTATTTTTCGATGTATGTTCAATTTAGTACCAATAAGTCAAAAAATATATTTAAATTGACGATAGAAAATTTTTTTAGCAAATCAAAATCGTGAAAGAGATATTCATTAATAAATATGAATGTTCAACAATGATAGGGAATGAGTGCAATAAAAATTTATTGCTGATAAGCTGTTCGCATTATCCTCGCGATATAAGTACCTATACCGTGCTAATCTAGTAGAGTGAGCGGCAAAACAGGTCGCCACCTATTCAGAAGTGAACGAAGTGTCATTTTTAATAAAAAAATCGTAAGTTATTAAAATAAAGTGACATGAAAAAAGTACAAAACAATTTAATTTTTATCTTTAAAAATGACCAAAAATGAAATCAATTAAAAAATTTTTTAAAAATAATTACATTAAAAATTTTTTTTTTTCCATAATTATGTCGATTTTAGTAAACATAAACTAAAAATGACAATTAAACCTTCAGCATTTTTTCTTGAATAAAATCGGTAAATATATATAATATTGAAAAAATGTATTTTTTCCAAAAATTTGCTGAAATATTTGTTTGAAAATATCACAGGATGATAAAATCAACGTTATTTGCGATTGTGTTAATAAATGAAAAAAAAAATTTATTCGTATAAAAATGGTTAAGTTTTGTAAACATCAAATTTCTTGAAAAATCTATGAGAAATTGTATTTTGAATAAAATTAATGTGATTTGAAAGCGGGTCAAATATCTTATATTTTTTGTTAATATATTTGGAATAAAATTTTTAGAAAAAATCGCAAATTATACATAATTATTTGTTATTTTTAAAATTATTTTATTAATCATGAAGGGTTAAATTCTCATGTATGAGCCAATAAATATTTGAGGAATAAAAAATGTCCTTGAATAAGATATAAAATTTTTTCTAAAGTTAAAAAAATTGTCTAATTTTTTATTCTGCTTAATGGAATAGAAAATATTCCATTAAATAATCCGAGGTAATATTACTCTGTGATTAGAGAATATGTAATAAAAATTTATTGTGTTGAAGTTACGGAATATCATAGGTGTATAAGTCTTTCTACCGTACCAGTTTAATATAGTAAAAGACAAAATCGGTCGCCACCTATTGGGCAACCAAGGATAGAGCATGTTGACCGCAGAACGCCGAAAAAAAGTAGTCCCTATTCCCTACGCGTTAAGATCTAGGTCTATAATTATTTTATTGCAATTATTTACTATAAATCTATGAACCTATAAACTATAAAACCACAGACCAATAAACCGTAGATTCATGAAGCATAAATTCAGAAACCATCAACAATAAACCCATAATTCTATAGATACATAAACTTATAAATCATAAGCCCATAAACAATACACCCATCAATGATAAAACCTTACACCATAAAACCATAAACCAAAAACCTATAACCCGAAAACTCAACGACTAATAAACCATCAACTAACAATGTATAATCCATTAACCTATAAATTATAAACCCATAAAGCAAAAGCCACGAACCCATCAACTATAAACTTATAAACCATAAAAATTCAAAAGACATTAACGTATGAACCATAAACCCATACATTATTAACACATAAATCATGATCCCATAAACCATAAACGCATAAACCACAAACCCATAAGCCATAGGCATATGAATCATAACACCGTAAGCAATGAACCCTGTTAATCCCTTAACCACAAGCTCATAAACTATGAACGTATAAATCGTCAACTCATAAAACATCAACACATGAATCATCAACCCATAAACCATAATCGATAAACCCATAAAACCATTAACAATGATTCATAAACCTATAAACCATAAACCCATAAATCCATAAACCATAAACCCATAAGTCATAAACCCATAAACCAATGAACCATAGACCGATCTAATCTTTAAACCATAAGGTAATAAACCATAAACCCATAAATCAAAAACTCATAAAACATAAGCACATGAACCATAAACCCATAAACCATAAACCCATGAACCATAAACCCATATATCATGAACCCATTTAATCCAAAAACCATAAGGTAATAAACCATAAATCCATAAACCTGAAAATCATAAAACATAAGCACATGAACCATAAACCCAGGAACCATAATCAATGAACCCATTTACCCATAAACCCATAAAACATAAACTCATACACCATTAACCCATAAATCATGAGCCCATAAACCATAAGCCCATAAACTATAAGACCATAAACCATGAGCCCATAAACCCATAAGCCAGAAACTCATTAAACATAAGCATTAGAACCATAAACCTATAAAATATAATTGATAGACTCATAAACCCATAAATAATAAAACATAAACCATAAACCAAAAACATAAATCAATAAACTATAAACCCAGAAACCATGAATCTAAAAACCATAAACCCAAAAACCATAAACAATAAACCCATAAACTCGTAAACCCATAATCCCATAACCCATGAATCCATAAACCATAAACCCAAAAACCATAAACAATAAACCCATAAACCATAAACTCATAAACCATAAACCCATAAACCATAAGCAACAAACCTATAAACCCATAAACCATTAACCCATAAACCATAAACTCATAAACCATAAACCCATAAACAATAAGCCTATAAACCATAAACCATAAACCTATAAACCATAAACCCATAAACCATAAACCCATAAACCATAAACCCATACACCATGAACCCATAAATCATGAGCCCATAAACCATAAGCCCATGAACTATAACACCATAAACCATAAATTCTATTAATCCATAAACCATGAGCCCATAAACCATAAACCTATAAGCCAGAAACTCATTAAACATAAGCATGAGAACCATAAATCTATGAAATATAATTAATAGACTCATAAACCCATAAATAATAAACCACAAACCATAAACCAACAAAACATAAATCAATAAACTATTAACGCAGAAACCATAAACAATAAACCCATAAACCCATAATCCCATAAACCATGAATCCATAAACCATAAACCCAAAAACCATAAACAATAAACCCATAAGCCACAAACCTATAAACCATAAACCCATAAACCACAAACCAATAAAACATGCATCTATAAACAAGAAACCACAAACCCATAAACCATAAGCTCATAAACTATAAACCCCAGAAACTATGAACCGTAAACCCATGAACCCATAAATTTATAAACCATAAGCTATAAACCCATAAATCATAATCCCATAAGCCCATAAACCATAAACCATAGACAATAAACCCATAAACCCATAATCCCATAAACCATGAACCTATAAACCATAAACCCAAAAACCATAAACAATAAACCCATGAACCATAAACCCATAAACCATAAGCCACAAACCTATAAACCATAAACTTATAAGCCATAAACCCATAAACCATAAGCCTATAAACCATAAACCATAAACCTATAAACCATGAACCCATAAACCATGAACCCATAAACCATAAACCCATAGACCATAAACCCATAAACAATAAGCCACAAACATATAAACCATAAACCACAAACCCATAAAACATGAACCCATAAACAAGAAACCATAAACCCATGAACCATAAGCTCATAAACTATAAACCCATAAACTATGAACCATTAACCCATTAACCCATAAACGATAAACCATAAATTATAAACTTATAAATATAAACTATAAACTCATAAACTATAGACCATAAAACCATAAACCCATGAAATATAATCGATAAACCATAAATCATAGACTTATAAACCATAATCTTTAAACTTATAAACTCGAAAACCATAGTCCATAAAACCATAAACCCATAATCCATAAACTCATAAACCCATAAACCCATAATCCATAAACTCATAAACCCATAATCCATAAACCCATAAAACATAAACCTATATACCATAAACCCATAACCCCATAAAACATAAACTCATACACCATAAACTCATTAATCATGAGCCCATAAACCATAAGCCCATAAACTATAACACCATAAACCATAAACCCTTTTAATCTATAAACCATGAGCCCATAAACCATAAACCCATAAGCCAGAAACTCATTAAACATAAGCACATGAACCATAATCCTATGAACCATAATTGATAGACCCATAAACCCATAAATAATAAACCATAAACCCACAAAACATAAATGAATAAACTATAGACCCAGAAACCATGAATCTATAAACCATAAACCCAAAAACCATAAACAATAAACCCGTAAACCCATAATCCCATAAACCTATAAACCATAAACCCATAAACTCATAAACCTATAAACCATAAACCCATAAACTATAAATCCATAAACCATAAACCCATAAACCATTAACCCATAAACTATAAATTTATAACCCATAAACCATAAACTTATAAACCATAAACCCATAAACTTATAAACCATAAACCCATAAACGATGAGTCCATAAAATATAAACCTATTAATGCACTATAAGACGACCAACTATAGACCTATAGTATGTAAATATAATGATTAATATATTCTCCGATTATAGTAGCGCGAAAATAATATAGGAAACTATACTTTATTCCTATAATATATTATAATACATGAATGTAGTATCACTACAATCTTAGACTATAGCTCACTACGGTCATCGATTATAGTTTTTATCTGTAAGGGACGCTACTTAAGGTATGCTTACAAGTAAATATAGAAAATATACAATTAAAGAAATGATCCTACATTGTTACAAAACAGGAATAAATAAACACCAATTGAATAATTTGCCATTAGATACAAACTGCATTTTTAACAATATGATTTTTCAATGTAGAAATATGCCATCATCAAATTCACCAACTCAAGTCTGTAATTTAATTGATCGACAAGATCTAACAGTACTAGAAAAATGATTATCAAATAATAAAAATGCTGATCATTTACAAAGTAAATAAACAAAAGCTAATGATAATTTAGACAATAAAGAACGTAAATGTAGAATGGACATTCATTATAAAATTTTACAATTAAGATTTAGTACAGATCATAGAGTAGAAGTGTGAAAATGACTCGATTCTTCCAAACCAATGAAGATTTCTATAATTCAAAGAAGATCATGAATTTATTAAAGAGCAAGAAAAATGTTTACATATTCTTTCAGTGTGGCTATATCGTGTGGACAAGTCGGTCATGCGCAGTAACTGCTTGACGCTTATTAGCCCAGACTTCCGCGCGCTGTTCAAAAGAAATAAAAATAAATAAAAATTATACTCATTCATTTTTAAACTTCTAAAAAAATTACAAAAAATTATAAAATGTGTGAAATCAATAAAATTATGAATAAAACTTATTTGAAAATGTTATTAAAAATGTATTTGATGTTTATTCTTTAATTTAATATTAAATAGAAGTAATATATTTAAAAACATAATTTTTTTTGTATTATTTACATTTTAGTTTAGATATTAATTATATTGAAGTTTTTCGCTCCTAACGTCGCTTGGTTGAATTTTTTTTATTATAAAAAAAAGACTTTGATGGTTTCTACGTATACATTTTTTACATGTTTTTACGTATTCACCACACCTTTATTTATCTTTCCCATTCCAATAACCCCCCCTACCCATTCCATTCCGCATTCGCCCGGGGTAATGCCCGTGAAGAAGGAAAAATCTTGTAGCCAAACCCAGTGAGATAAATGCTTAGGGAAAACCTTCTCCGGAATGGGTCGGTGTATATAGCGAATTCGGTATTAGGTAATCCTTGTATAAGGGTACCTACACCGTATTTGCCACACCTCCCGCTTACATTGTCAAGTGTCCAGCACGCCCAAGCGATCATCACACAAAGCAAGTCAGACCGGCCGAACGGGGCACTTGAGCGGTCACCCATCCAAGTACTAACCGTGGTTAATGCGACTTTCAGATCGCCTGGCGCGCGCCGAACCACTCGGCCAATGCGTCGGTTATTTTCTTTTATTATATTATTATGTATAAATAACTAATTTTAAGTAAATAAGAATTAATTAATTTAAGTTAATTTTGAGTACTAAATAAAATTGAAAATTCATTTGATTTTCAATTTTTTGATGAAACATAATATAAAAATATATGTTCACATGTACTTAAAGGAAAAAAGCGTATAATTTATTTCATCAAGTGACTATTTCTTACTCTACTTCCATGAGAAAAACAAAGATAGTACGATATTTGATATAAATAAACTAAGAACTGGGAACTGAGTAACAACTATAATTTCCAGACCTTAATATACGACCATGAATTTGAATTATGAAATTAATTTTTACGTGAAACATGCTTAAAACAAATTTTGTGTTTATTTCTAATAAAAATATCTTCACAAATGTATTTTATATATATGAAATACGAAATTTAAATAAAAAAACCATAAGATTACAATACACATTTTTGGTTAATTTTAAATTTGAATATTTCAGAATAATAAAATAACTATTTGCAATTACTTAACAATCCTTTTATCTAATTTAGCATCTAATATCAAATTTTAATGAGATACAAATATTACAAAGTATATGTATCACAAGTAAGGTTCGCATATCATAAATATCATAATTTTTAGAAAATTCTTGATATTAATAGATTATTAATTTAAAAAATTAAATATTTTTTCATTGATGACAAGTAACTTTTCAAATATAGTTAAAATAATACTGTAAATGTCAATCAAATAACATTTTCATCAAAATGAATTTCAACGCTATAATTATTAAAATAAACATTTTTATTTAACTACAATCTATTGTAATAATTATTTTTTTAATATATACATATTTAATATTATTTTAAACTATGAATGAAAAGTTTAAAAAATTAAAGTGATAACTTATAAATAATTATATTATTTTATTAGATATTAGAAAATTTACCATTATTCAAAGTTATTAAAAAGTTATTTATAAAAAGTATTCCCATATCAAAATTTCAAAATTCTATTAATTTAATTTTTTATTCTTTACATTAAAGAATTAGTTTTGATGTTGAAATTTTCTTGTGATATGCAACATATATATATATATATATATATATATATATATATATTATCTTATGGTAAAATATTTTATCACCTTGTATGAAAATTATTCTTTAAAAGTGAAATAATACTGTGAATAAACAAATGATTATAAGAAAATATTGAAAACTGTAAATAACAATAAAGAAGCGTTAGACTGGAGATAAATAATGATTGTTTATTATCATCTATACATTTTTTAAATGTAGATACTGCAAATATTCGTAAATAACTGTAAATAAATCGAAGAATACAATTATTAGAAATAACTCAAAATAATTTTCATTTTAGTTCTTTTCACAACAGACTTTTTTTAATGATTGAATATATATATGGGACGTTTCACGTCAACTCACTTAACAAAAAAATAGAATTCGTCGAATATCTGAGAAAATGTTCTATTTGATACCCAAAATATACAAAAAAAATTTTAGAGGTCGAGGTCAAAGGGGTCAGGATTTAAACGTGATGGAATTTTTCGAATTTTCCAAATTTTTTGCTAAATAAATATTTTAAGAGTCAGCTGTATACCGACACAGTTACCTGTTTTACCGAATCTATTTAAAATTTATTTTTTATAAAAACTGTGGGGACACCCACCTGTCTCTGTATGCGAGCGGCGTTGTAAGCGCACCAACACACATGTAAGTGTGTACATGAAAACGCCTCTGCGCAGGCTCAACTTAGTCGAGGAAGAAGCAGCTCAACGACTGCTTCTCTGTACCTCAGTCTTGTTCCGCCAGCCACTGCGCTTAGTCGCTTTGGCTATCTAATAAAGTCACACTCAACTTATATAGTATCTGACTTATTTTCCAGATCCCGATCTCCTTCTGCATTATATATATATTCATTGCCACACAAGGCATTACATCTGGTGACCCCGACTGAAGGATTCAGCGACGACCAGGCAGCCATTTTAACAACCAAGCGACGGACCAAGAGGGACGCCTCGAAATTCCGCCATTTTGGGTTTCTGTTTGCTGGTCAAGCACAGAGTTTTTGCTGCTCTCGTCGCTCATCCACACGCACAAGGAGTCTTCTCTTTCCTTCTGCAGGGATTGGAAAAGCGGAACATCGCACGCACGCATCGCACGGCCCCTACGAGCTCTAAGTGGAGGACGTTTCTTCTGCGGCATTCGCCTCAACGTCTTTGTCCGGAGCATCGTAGTACATCTCCTTAAGGTAGCGAGAGTTGCTAAGGTGCACTCTCTTTCATACATTTTATTTTTCTCTAATAGAAAATCGCGAGTGCGCGAATTAAAGTGTTAAAGTGCAAAAACTCGCACAAAAAACCTTTCTCTAGAGAATCTTGGCCACGTGGCGCCATTAATTTTTAACACGCAAAATCACGTGAAATCTTTCTTTGTTCACGGCAGTGCGTGTTGTGGCCGTTAAAGTAAAGTGAATCGCGAGTGAAATTTATTTGTCACACTAGTGAAAAAGCACGCCGTTGACACGCGTATAGGTTATGTACGCATTGTGTCTGGCGTTGGAAAATTTCTTTTCTCGCGCATATCACTCCTTTCATTTTTCATTAAAGAGTTAAAAAATTATCTTTGTATAACAATTTTATGCCCTAAGACACGCGTCATAGCTTATGTACGCATTTTGTCTGGCATATTAATTTTCTTTTGATCGGTAGTCACGCGATATTGCTTAAAGACAAAGAAACGGCCAGTTTTAAGTCTAGCAAAACGCGTACTTTTAACTGAAATAAACGGTCAAAAAAATTTAACATCGAAGTAACTACCTCAAGGTCATCGTGGAACATCTTTCAACATTAAGCGAATGCGGAGTGCGAGGAGTCGGTTTTTCGCGCTAACTAACTAGCATTAATTTTTTTTTATACACTCGAATTGTGAATTATTTAATTATAAATCGACTCTAGACAAATTAGTATAGTTTAATTTAGTATAGAATTTTCTATGAATATATAAAAACTAGTCATATGTGTTTGTGTCGTACTTAACCTTTTATATATTTATTCAATTGTACTTTGTCCATATACACATATATATATCTTTTTTTTTTATTTTTATATACATATACTCTTTTATTTTTACACATATTTTTAATATATTTTTAACATACAAAAATTTTAACTGCGTACAGTTGGGGATTTCTCGTCTGAAAATTTTGAGATATCTTAAAATACACGCATTTTTCTTTATTATTGTGAGAAAATCTCACTTCAACTCGAGGCGCTGGCATTGCTTAAGAAAGCTCCTTCGTCGATTCCTCTTTGGATCTCTAACGGGGACTATCGAGAGTGGTGCGAGTGCCAAGAGCCCTTTTTATATAACTTTAACGCGGTAATAGACGAGAAAACCGCAATTGTTTTTTATCCGGTAGTGAGCCACGTGGAGAATTCTCTCCGATTTTTCACTCGCACAGCAATTGCGCGTATTACTAAATATTTGCGCTTGTGCATTGGATAGCCCCTTTGTGCATCAGTCGCCGACCACTTGAGGTCTCTCTCGCTGAGCACGTGGAGGTAAATCCCAACTGCACAAGACGCCTTTTTACTATCCATTTAAATACACAAATCATACTTCGTATAATATTCGGAGAGAGTTTTCTCGAACTGGTCACTACGTAAATTTAAAAAGCGTTATTTCCTCTTTTGCGACCGCTCGTCCGCAAAAATGCATCCCAAAGTAATCCATACACCTCCTAAAAACGGTGAGCCCGGCAACACGGAACGTACGGAAAACGCGTTACGTATGCAACAGAACAGCTCTCCTTCAGAGAGCATGTACTCGGGTGATGGGGGCGTCCTGGGAACTCTGGAGAATGCAATAGGACCAATCGTTTCCGACAGTTCGCCCACCGGGTTTCATGTAAATTTGACAAACTCAATTGTTAATAAAAATCAAAAAACGTTCGAAAAATCCTTATTAACGAGTAGACAAAGAACCGCGCATAGTTTTGATCAAAATAGGCTTTTATCCATTAGACCACCTTCTCATAACATATCAAACGAAAAAACAGTTCCACGAGAGGCTTATGAAAGGATGGAAAAAACTTTGAGTAACAAAATTAAATTCATGCAAAATTCGCATAGCGAGCAAATTAATAATTTAACAGAGCAAATAGAGTCGTTAAAAACGCTTGTATTAAATCAAGCGAGGAACGAAAATTCGTTAGAGACTCAGCGAAATTCAAATTCTAGACTTTTCGAGAACACAAGAAATGCTCAAAGTTGTTATAACCTTCCATCGGCCTCTACAACAACACATAAACAAACATCATACCTTTTTCCTACAGAACAAAGCCCGACCTTCAATTCAATATCAAACATTCCAAACACACAAATAACACAACCTTCAATAATAAACAATCGAACTTTCTCCAATTCTAATCATCCTATAACCTTTCCCGTATACACAACAAATACGCCCAACATAAACACACAGAATCATAACACTCAACCGTCGGTCGCGGCTAATATAAAATTCAAACCAATCAAAATGCCCTTCTGGCAACACGATCCGGTAACATGGTTCGAAATGTTCGAGTATCAACTATCGATACAAAACATAACGGACGATAATATTAAATTCGTAAACGTCATGCCTAATCTTAGCAATAGTACCGTCGATGAAATATCTAATAGCACCAAACTATTAAGACCTAATCATCGTTATGCCGGGATTAAAGACATTTTGATTAAAAAATATACGCAATCGCAGGATTCCAAATTACAAACATTATTTCGCGGTTGTCAAATCGGAACAAAAAAGCCATCGGAATACTTATACGAGTTAATCAATCTTGCGGGAGAACAAATCCCACGCGCGTCAATTCTTAAAGCTTGGAGAGCCAATCTACCAGGCAATATCCGTCCGTTTATACGAGAAGACGTGACACCTGAAAACGAAATGGCGTCGGTCGAGCTTGCTGATCAAATTCATGCCGACTTACATGCAAATCATAACGCGATGCATGAAATCAAACAGAATGAAACACACATTTTAACGGAAATGATGACTAAAGTCGACGCGCTCGTAAGCCAACGCAATACAGTTAAAAGACGCTCGCAAGATAAAAAGTGGCACGAAGGTAACAAAGCAGGTGGGCGCGGACGTAGCAAAAGTAGAGAACGCAGACATTATTGTTACCATCATAGTAAGTACGGTAAAAACGCGTTCAAATGTACCAAGCCGTGCGACTGGGTGGATAATTCCATTAAACCAGATCAACAAAACGCGGGAAACAAGGACAGAGCAAACTCGGATGGTAACAAAGGAAACGTTAAAGATTCGTTAAACTAGAAACTCGGCGCGTCATGGAGACCAGCGTGGCCGGGACTAATTCAGTGCGTCTCCACGTAAAAGATAAAACTACTAATGAAATCTTTTTAATTGACTCGGGCGCGGAAATTTCCGTAATCCCTAGACCCAAAAATTTTACGGGAAAAAAGACAAATTTAAATTTATATGCAGCCAACGACACTAAAATAAACACATATGGCACATTACACAAAAAACTTGATTTTGGGTTCACTCGGGAACTGCTATGGCTTTTTATTATCGCAGATGTCCCTTATCCTATATTGGGAGGGGATGTTTTAAATCATTTTCATCTTTTACCAGATCTTAAGAAAAAATTACTAATAAATGCAAGTACGAATGAAACAATTAATGGATTTAACAAAGCCGTTCCTGACTTACAAATTTCTTTGATTGACCCCAAGATCAAGTATGCACACATTTTAAATAAATTTCCTACGGTAATAGGCGTGGATAGGCCGAAAACTCTAAAAAAGAGAGGCATCTATCATTACATTAAAACCACAGGTCCTCCTTGTGCGCAGAAACCGCGACGCTTACGCCCAGAAAAACTTAAAGTAGCTAAATCAGCGTTTGAAGAATGGTGTAGGTTAGGTGTGTGTAGACCCTCGAAAAGTCCTTGGGCTACACCCATACATATAGTGCCTAAGAAAAACGGGGAATGGCGAGTCTGCGGAGACTATCGGAAATTAAATGAGGTAACGGTACCGGATAGATACCCCATACCGAATTTGCATGATTTTTCGAGTAATTTACACGGTAAAACTATTTTCTCCGCCTTGGACCTGGAACGCGCGTTCTTACAGATACCCATCTTTCCAGATGACATCCCCAAAACGGCAGTAATTACACCGTTTGGTCTGTACGAATTTCTCGTCATGACTTTCGGTTTTAGAAACGCGTCGCAAACGTTTCAAAGGTACGTCAACCTTGCGCTGGGAGATTTAGATTTCGTCTTTGCTTACATCGACGACATCCTAGTGGCGTCCGCCTCACCCGAGGAACATGAGAAGCACTTAAATATAGTGCTTGAAAGATTGCAGAACTTCCATTTGCATCTAAATTTAAAAAAATGCATCTTCGGAGCCGAAAGTTTAGTTTTTCTCGGGCATACGATCGATAAAGAAGGCCTTAAGAGGAGGTCGAGTATATCTGTCCTTTTCTAATCAAAGAATTGATTTTTTCACAAAAATTAATAATTGTAGCAAAAAATAAGAAGAAAGCCCCATCTCGTATAATAAAAAGCAAGATTCTCTTTTATGACTAAAAATTATTTTTATCGCTTCGTTTTTAAGAAAACCTTGAAAAACTGAATAGTCCATCCTAACCTCTATTTTTTAAGTTTCTCAAAGTTTTCTTCAAAATAAATCGATAAAAATAATTTTTCCTCATCAAAGAAAATCTTGCTTTTTATTATACGAGATGGGGCTATCTCCTTATTTTTTGCTACAATTATTAGTTTTTGCAAAAAAATTAATTCTTTGATTAGAAAAGGATAGAGATATACGACCTGCTCTTAAGCCTGACCCCAAGCTGGTCGATTCAATCAAAAATTTTCCACAGCCGCGAACCGTAGATGAACTACGTAGATTTCTCGGTTTAGTTAACTTTTATAGAAAGGCAACCCCTCAAGCGGCAGAAACGCAGCGCCATCTGCACGCGCTCATTAAAACTAACAAAAATAAAGATAAAACATTGATAATTTGGACCCCAGACGCACTACAGGCTTTCGAAAAGACAAAGATAGACATAACTAATATTACCAGCTTAGCTTATCCGTGCGCAGACGCAGAAATACGCGTAACCACGGATGCCTCAAATTTCGCCATGGGTGCTTCCTTGGAGCAATGTGTGGATGGCAGTTGGCAGCCACTAGCATTTTTCTCCAGGAAGTTTACTCCCGCGCAATCAAAGTACAGCGCTTACGATCGCGAATTAATGGCAATTTATGAAGCTTTAAAGTATTTTAGCTATTTTTTGGAGGGTCGTAATTTTAAAGTTTTTACTGATCATAAACCGCTAATCTACGCGCTCGGGCAAAACTTAGACACGTGTACACCATTGCGCGTGCGTAAATTGTCGTTTATATCGCAGTTCAATACGGAAATTTGTTACTTGCGGGGCGAAGACAATGTGGTCGCAGATTCGCTCTCGCGTATTGATCCTTCCATTGCGCCAGCCTCTTTTGACTGGAGCAATGAGGCATCAACTGGAGAACCCTTTGTAAAAAAGACCCTCGCAAGTATCACGACATTCAACTTTCCAACATTTTTTACTCTTGAAGAAATTTCACAAGAGCAGGAACGCGATGACGAATTAAAAGAGATAATTGCGGATTTGAATCACCCTCTAAAATTAACTAAGCTGCGCTGGGGACCCAATCGAACAGCCCTCTATTGCAACTTCGACGCGCAAACCTTTCGACCATTTATACCCAAGATACTTAGACGTGAAGTATTTAAAATTTTTCATATTAACAACGCGCACCCTTCGGGCCGTGTAACCGATAGGCTAGTTAGACAGCATTATGTGTGGCCTAATATGGCTAAAGAGGTAAAAGAGCAGTGCAAAAACTGTTTAGATTGTCAACGCGCTAAAGTTTCTCGCCAGAATAAGTTTTTGCCACTGCATTTCGTTGAACCAGACGCGAGATTTGCGCATGTGCACATCGATATTGTAGGTCCCTTGCCCTCGAGTGAAGGCTACAAGTATCTGCTCACGATGATCGACAGATTCTCGCGCTGGCCAGAGGCGGTACCTCTACACGATATTACAGCACCGGTGGTTGCGCGCGCATTTTTTGATACTTGGGTAGCGCGATTCGGTGCACCCGTAACAATAACCACGGATCAGGGCGGCAATTTGAATCTCAGCTTCTCACCTCACTCTTAGAACTGATAGGCTGTAATCGAACGCGTACGACTGCTTACCATCCGCAGGCAAACGGCATGATCGAGAGATGGCATAGGCAATTAAAAGCTGCATTAATGTGTCTTGCACAAACTCATGAATGAACCAAAGTTCTTTCAAGTGTTTTATTGGGATTGCGTACTAGAATACGTCTAGATACGGATGCTAGTCCAGCAGAGTTTGTGTATGGCACAAAATTAACCATTCCAGGCGATATTTTGCAGTTTCGCGACACCCGCGGCTTCAATGATAACATCTTTTTATCGGAATTTCGGGATTATATCGCTCAAATGAAACCAGTTCCGGTAGTACACAGAACTTCTGCCAAACCTTTCGTATTTAAAGATCTCAACACCTGCACTCACGTGTTCGAAAGAGTGAGAGCCGTAAAACCACCACTTACACAACCATACACCGGTCCGTACAAAGTTATCTCGCGACACCAAGACGGGCGCACTTTCACCTTAGAGAAAAACAGCAAACATGTCGTCGTGAATCTAGAACGTCTTAAACCAGCGTACTTTTTAACCGAAGAATATAACGACGTCGATGCAAATATAAATTCCAATTCTGACATTAATGCATATGGAAGGTCTCTGCAACAGTTTTTATCTCCGAATTTTAACTTGCCTACAAGCGCCACGGTGCGCAAACTCGTCGATAACGCAGAGAGTGAGGCTTCGCAACTCCCTCCCTCCGCCGTAGATAAAAATAAAGTGCAGGACGATAACTGCGAATTAGATAAGCATTTGACACAGCAGTCAACAAATGAAGACTGTGATAATAGCACGGAGGATAGGACCTTGCGATCCCCACTCTCTCAGACTAATGACACTGCACCCTGTGCAACTAAAACAAATGGCCAAGAGCCACCTCGCGTCGGTAAATCAGATTCCGTTGCCGAGCCCCCTGTTACTACACATCAAGTTCTTGTACATAGGGATGATGACATGGACGAGTTGTCGCCGGGGGGGGATGATCGCGGCGTTGGCGGCGACACACAGACCTCTAGTGATGAGATAGTAGATGAAAGCGCGCTTCCGGAAGCGACTCATAGTAATCAAATTATTGATACACCGGAATGCATAGAAGCTTTAGAGACTCCCACTCTAAATAGGGACAACCCTTCCTCTGTCATTCAGCCACAAGTAACTCCCTCCTTACCTAAAAAGAAAAAATTCATTCCTAACATCCTTAAAAGAAATAAAATAAATTCAATAGAGAATAGGGAGGTAGATAAAAAAGTTAGATTTTGCGATCAAATCTCGGTTAAATATATATGTAAAACCTCGCACTCATTTCCTAAATTGTATAAAAAACGCAAGCGAAAAGTCGCTAGAGAACTGGAGGATATTAAATGCCTCCTTACTAAATATCTAAGTATAACTAATCAAAATGCCTTTTCATCTGTTCTCTAGCTCCTGCTGGTCCGGCTTGCTAGAAGACATGTCTTCCCATAGCGGTTGGGTCAGAACACAGGATGTCTCCGCAGAGATCCTCCGTCTACATGAGAGTCTTCTCAATGCCATTGTGGCAACACCAGAAGGCTCTCCCACGAGACACCATCTTCGTATGGCGGAGCTCTATCTCTCGGAGTTCAAAGAAGAATATCTGCGAACCCTAACCGAGACCATGAACGCCGCTGTTCGTGCCTCCCTACGCACTTACCCGTGCATTCCACCTACCTATGATCGTCGCCTTCCTATCTTGTTCATAGGCGGTCAGCATGTATGTACCCTATTAGTTTACAATTTACACAAGGTTTCAAAGAAGGTTTTGGGCGACATGCTGATCGCGCGTGGACAGAAGGACTTTAAGATCAACGCGATCTTTGTCAGGGGTTCGAGGTGTAGTGCACGGGTGACCTGCGATAACCTAGCGTCATCAACTAAAATGCAGTGCGACGCCCTTTTAAATAAACTATTTTTTGAAAAGGAACGTGGGGGCAAGGTGTGCAGGAGATACGTAAAGGTATGTCCAGCTAGGAATTTTTCGACAACCACCGACTCGCAATCGGTGGTACAGGTCCCTCAGGACCCTACTTCTGCCTGCCTTGCAGCCCTACGACTTGATCCTATTGTTAAATGCATTATTAAGTACTTGGACAATGACTCCAAGTTGGCACTGGTCACTGCATTTGAAGGATGGCGCGAGGTCCATTATAAAATCGGCCACCTGCACTTTGATTCGGGTAGCGGGCGATACCGGACGGAGAATGGATGGCAAAGAATGCTTAAAGATGCGCAACAATTTTATTTTTCAAGCATCACCATCCGCGAGTGGTGGCCCATAGATGTGTCCGAGCTCCAAAAATTGTTGGATATTAATTTAGTTAACCCGTCGGGTCGGGAGGAGCGAACACATCTAACGGGCGTTGATTTGCGCGGCGTTGTGGTAACGCCTACGGCACTGGAGATGCTGTCCCGATTCTCCACTATTGAAGGATTGATTATTGGAAAAACTACCGGGTTTTTCGAGAGTCGGGTCAGCCTTGAAGGTGTCAAGCATCTTGCCGTCCATGACAACCCGATGGTTCGTCTTGCTTGGGAGAAGAAACGCGAGGAGGATAGCTCCGACGAGCGCATTTGGATCCCATGGCTCAACCGCCGGGCTACTAGTATGCTCACTTCCTTAAGGTTTGTACAATGTCCACAGTTGCGTCTGAAATTTTTAATCGAGTTTCTCAAGGACAATGATAAAATTTTTGAGCTTAGCCTGGTGGATTGTTCCAACATCGACCCAATGTTGCAGATGTGGCAGCTCCCTGTATGGGTGTTCACTGAGCTTAACTCCTTGAGCACCTTCCGCATGGAGTATAACACCACGACCGCCGAACCACTGGACTTTATTCACCAACCAGACCTCCATACTCTTCCTTCTTTAATGGAGTTGAGCCTTAAAGGCAGTAGATTCACCGAGCAGTACTTGCAAAGGTTTTTAAATCATGCTCCAGTGCTTCGTGTGGTCGATTACACGGGTTTGGACATTCCCCAGCGAAGATTAGATTTCTCGGGTCTTCAACATCTGACCACGCTGAGACTGCCTTACCATCGTGGCATTGAGGACACCCTGGAGTCTCTTTCTTCCCTCCAAGTACGTGACGTCACCATTACCAACACCTTGGGGAAGAATAACAAAGGTAACAGAGCGTTTAGCCCACGCTTCATTATGGACGTCATCACCAGGGTGCCTTCATTCAACTTCTTAGCGCTCAACTGCAAGATCTGCATGCGTGACACCATGCGTAGGCAGCTTATTAACCTCGGCGCCTACGTCACACAGAAGAACCCCATAACATCTGGGTCTTCACACTATGAGCGTTTCGAAGTTTGGGTCTTTTACAACTAGACCACAGCGGTCCAAACCCGCGTACCCTTTACTAACACCTTTGTAATTGTGCAATAGTTAATTAACCGGTTTATTTTTCTTATTTCACTTCACTCTTCATATTTTTTTGTACTCTGTTCATTCCTTTTTTCTATTTTTTTTTTTTATACAGAGTCACATTCTTGCAATAAATTGCGTTCTAGTCAACGCATCACCCTTAAAGTAGAGCAAAGTAAACTCACGTTTATAATAATTTCTTTTTTAAAACAGTCAAGTGCACTACTTAAAATCTTAATTACTTAATCATAATATGCACTCTGCATTTTGCATTTTGTACACTCAACTCTTACTTTTGATTCATGCAACTTAGCATACGCCAAATAAGCAATTTGTATTATAATAAATTGATGCTACTTAACCTAATAAGTAATAATTATCTTGACAAACTAAAAAATTGCAATGCATCAACCACTCTTGTCAACAAATTATAATTTAGTGAGTTGTACACACACACAAGCATAATCTGTAACTTCATAGTGCATTTGACTGCAATAACTAATGCGCAAAACTCTGCGAATATGTAAATCTTTTGTAATATTTCACAGTGAATCTAATGTAGTACATAACTGCGCTCATACTTGAAAGTAAAGCACCATAAGTGCATAATATGTAAATATACTCAAGTACCTTAATGCAATCCGCAACAAGCACTAAACTTGTTCCGTGCGTACCATTTTTTGCGTATAGCGCAATTGTATAAAAAGTTCCTATTTCACTGCACCTTTAAGTGAATTAATCAATAATAGCGATAAATAGCTAACAAAAATTAACAGTTTTTACTGCAATAAAGCATTTTTTGCGAATCCTCTAAGGAAAAATCTTATGTAAATCCTAAAGGATTTATAGACTAAAAAAACTAATAATATTAACAGTTCTCACTGTAACAAAGACTTCTAGTCAAAGAAACCATAAATAAATCTTAAAAGATTGTTAAACAATTGTAATTGTTATGTACTTTAAATAACTATGCTGTGATAATAACTGCGATATTCATAATGTTATTGCGATCTTTTATATATTCATTTTTTATGAAACCTTAATGTCTAATGCGATTTTTTAAAATTATTATTATGCGATTTAATTCATATTGTCATTTCTTATTAAAGACTGATTTTAATTGTCATAGAGAGTATTGACTCTAAATTTTAACGAAAAGACTGAATGTAAACTCATCTGTGATATGCGCCTTTTTGCGCTCTTATAAATAAATAAAGTATCCTTAACAAAATTTAATTGTTGGGGGGGAGTGATGTGGGGACACCCACCTGTCTCTGTATGCGAGCGGCGTTGTAAGCGCACCAACACACATGTAAGTGTGTACATGAAAACGCCTCTGCGCAGGCTCAACTTAGTCGAGGAAGAAGCAGCTCAACGACTGCTTCTCTGTACCTCAGTCTTGTTCCGCCAGCCACTGCGCTTAGTCGCTTTGGCTATCTAATAAAGTCACACTCAACTTATATAGTATCTGACTTATTTTCCAGATCCCGATCTCCTTCTGCATTATATATATATTCATTGCCACACAAGGCATTACAAAACTAATAGCTTCAGGCAGAAATAAAGAGATGGTTTCGATTCGTGTAATAGAAAGCAATATTTTCTCTGATAAGAATAATTTAATTCCACCGCTTTATTTTCAAGAAAAGTTGGAATAACTTGAAAATCCCATTATTTGACACTAATTTCTAATTTTTTAAGTTATTCCAACTTTTCTTAAAAACGAAGCAATAAAATTAATTCATACTAATCAAAGAAAATATTACATTTTATTAAACACATTGAAACCATCTCTTTATATTTGCCTCTTGCTGCTAATTTTGGGAAAAAAGTCAATTTTTTAATTAGAAAAGGACAGAGATACAGCGGACTCTTAATGAATTTTTTCCTCAAAAACTATCAATTTTTCGTTAAAACTTAATAGAATACTTTTTCTTGGAAATTCGATGTAGAATTCACCTAAATTTTTGCACATTATAATATACTGATTTTTATGCTTACTTGATCGATTTAAACATACTATTTAGTATATCTAAAAATCGAGCAGGTTAAATTGGCTTTTTAAAGTCTTATTTTTTTCGTTTTCTTATGAGGAAAAAATATACGAAGCCTTCAGTTGGGCAGCCTTCTCAAAGTTACTTAATTGTGCAAAAAAGTCTGAATAAATCGTTATTTTGGATCAATGATGAGATTCGTGATTTTTTTTCTGAAAAAGTATTGATTTTTGGGACAAATGTATGAAAATGTTTTTTATTGGAAATTGTATGTAAAATGTATGTAAATTTTTGTAAACTATTATTTGCTAAACATCACAAATCATAAATGAAATTTTGAAATTTTAAAACTTATTTTTTGTTAAATGTTTAGTATATATGGTTCATAATGTCTTAAATTGCTCGATTTTTAGATATACTAAATAGTATGTTTAAATCGATCAAGTAAGCATAAAAATCAGTATATTCTAATTTGCAAATTCAGGTGAATTCTACATCTAATTTCCAAGAAAAAGTATTCTATTAAGTTTTAACGAAAAATTGATAGTTTTTGAGGAAAAAATTCATTAAAATATTTATTTAGCAAAAAATTTGGAAAATTCGAAAAATTTCATCACGTTTAAATCCTGACCCCTTTGATCTGGACCTCTAAAATTTTTTTTTGTATATTTTGGGTATCAAATGGAACATTTTCACAGATTTTCGACGAATTCTATTTTTTTGTTAGGTGAGTTGACGTGAAACGTCCCATATATATATATATATATATATATATATATATATATGTGGGACATTTCACACCAACTGGAAGAGCAGAAAAATAAAAATCTCTGAAACTCTAAGAATATATTCTTTTTGTCACCTGAAATATGTAAAAAAAATTTCAAGGATTTAGATTAGAAGGATCAAGAGCTATAGATCATTGAAATTTGGAAATTTTTCAAAATTTTATATTCTTCTTGTCACCTGAAATATGTAAAAAAATTTTCAAGGATTTAGATTAGAAGGATCAAGAGCTATAGATCCTTGAAATTTGGAAATTTTTCAAAATTTTTGGAAAAGTCCCAACTTAATCATTTTTTTTCCTGAAAATCCTGATGTTTTAGAGAGAAATTCATAGGAATACTTTTTGTTGTAAATGAAGAGCAGAGTTAGCATGATTCTTTACAGACCTGAATTTTGAAGATTTCTATTCGTTCTTATATGTATTACATGGTAATTGAAATTACTCATTGTTCGCCACTTCAGAAATTTCTTTTCGCGGGCTTTTTTTTCTATTTTACATGAACTTTAAAATGAATTTTTGATCTTGTAAGTAAGAGCCATCAATAAGGAGTTGTGACATTTTAAAATATATATTTTCATGTATAATTTATTTTCAATATAAAAATTAATTATACATGAAAATATACATTTATATTCAATATGAAAAATGAATTATACATGAAAATAAATATTTCAAACTGTCATAACTCCTTATTGGTGGCTGTTTTTTTACACAATCAAAAATTCATCTTGAAGTTAATGAAAAATAGAAGAAAATAAGCCCTCGAAAAGCAACTTTTAAAGTAGCAAACAATGAGTAATTTCAATTACCATGTAATACATGTAAGAACCAATAGAAAACTTCAAAATTATGTCTGTAAAAAATTATGCTAACTCTCCTCTTCATTTATAACAAGAAGTAACATTATGAATTTCTCTCTAAAACATCAGGATTTTCAGAAAAAAATCATAAAGTTGGTACTTTTTTAAAAATTTTGAAAAATTTCCAAATTTCAAGGATCTATGGCTCTTGATCCTTTCAATCTAAATCCTTGAAAATTTTTTTACACATTTCGGGTAACAAACAGAATACATTCTCAGAGTTTCAGCGATTTTTATATTTTTGCTCTTCCAGTTAGTGTGAAATGTCTCATATATATATATATAAAACGTTCCATATATATGTATATATATATACATATTAGTTATATTTGTCCTTTGGCCGTAGGTGGAATCTGAATCTCGAACAATGTTTGCCGCTTGAGCAGAAATTTACCTCGGGCGCGCTTCGCGCGCCCTCGGCAATGTCAGCTCAAGCGACAAACATTGTCCTCGATTCAGATTCCACCTGAATAAACGGCCAAAGGACATAGATGATTTTATGTCCGAAGTAGGTCGTATGAGGAAATATAACTTATTAGTTGAAAATATTTATCTTTTTTTCAATACTTTTAAAATTAAATTTTAGTTCTATTGATTTTTTCTTTTGTTTTTTAGATTGACATTTTGTAATGAGTATAGCTGCTGTCGAAGCGCGAGTCATTTTTTTTTCACTAACCTACGTTCAATATGATTGCTCTTTGACATATTGAACGAAACATAGTAGGATCGGTGATGCCATATTGATTTCTCCTGAGACATATTGAGTCTCAATATGTCTCAGGAAGACATATAATTCTTGCAATAAGTCGAGGAGCGCGTCTGAGACATATGGGATGTCAATACAAATTTAGCATGCTCTTTACATACTGACACGAATACGGCCTACGAGGACATAAACATATATATGGGACGTTTCATGTCAACTCTACTGACAAAAAAATAGAATTTGCTGAAAATCCGTGAAGAGGTTCCATTTGATACCCAAAATATACAAAAAAAATTTTAAATCTCAGAATAGCTGTCTTCTGATTGGTTCATTTTGTACTTTTATGTAATTTTGAATTTCTGGTATTCGGCCAGGTTGATTTCACTCAGGTTGCACTATGTTATATCTTTTTATAATATCTTGAAGTGAGTTTTGTTTTATCTTAGGTATAGAACTGAGAGAAGAGCTATAGAACTTTGAATATTAAAAAATAAAATAGAATTTTCAATTTATAACATATATACTGTGGATTTGATTCTTCGATTATAGATAATGCAATATACGAACAATTGATTTTTAAATATCTTAAAAGAGATCTATTTCTTAAGGATGTTCAATGGTTACGTAAAAGTTAACAGAATGCTTTGAAATTTTGAAATATGATTTATTATATTAAATTAAAGTACCTCAATTTTTTTCCATATTTCATTCCGCATGTTTTTGCGAGAAATTTAATGTTAAAAATACGAAAAATAACATGGGCTCTTATGGGTGATCTGAGAATCAATTGCGTTTTATATAAATTCCCGTCATAAAAGTTAACAGATAAAATTAAAATTTAGATATTATGAAAGTATATTATCTAAGGATTTATTTCATATAGTTTTTTATATACCTTTCAGGAAAATTGACAGAGATTTCCAAAGTTAATGTTAAAGTAAGAGTTAATTTTTGAAAACCCGCTACTGCTACGCAAAAGATTTGACAACGTTGCGTATATATAACATAAGTTTTGAATTGAAAGATAGTATTTTTCTGCTAAACTTAACCTACAAATAGAAGAGCTGCGTTGTCAAATTTCATTCAACATATTATCGAACTTAAATTAATTTATAATAAATTAAATAACATTTTAAAATGTTTTATTTATTAAATAAAAACGTTTAAATGTAATTTGAATAATATATTTCATCTCTAAAAGCCATTCAAAGAACTTTTTGTTGAAAAATATTTCATTACTTTAAGTTGGCAGCGATCCTTCTTTCCTATGTTAAAGCATAGGGTACCCCTCTGACTCTTCACCTCCCTGCATGACACCATTGAACATTCTTAATAATTTAAGTATTAATTTAGAATCTGAATTAAAATATCAACTGTTCATTATGTAGGCATCCTCAAAATACACTCGTAACCAAAACATATTTATGTGTTTTAATAAATTGTTATTATAATGATTTTAAATATTTAAAATAAGATGAGTTTATAAATATATAATATATATGTATTGAAAAATTATTTTAATACGTATTATACATTTAGGAATGATTATTTATATAATAGTGTTATGTAATCCAATAAATTAAGATTTTCATAAATATTATATATTAAAATATTCAGATCCTTTTTCTTATTTGATATCGATAACTATAAATTCCAATAATTGATTAAAACAATATTACATAAATATATATCCGTTAAATTGAAAATTAGAAACGTGTTATAAGTAGAAAATGATTTTAATACTTACATGTTATGTCCCATTATATCTGTGATATTACATAAAATGAAAGTTTATATGTACATATGTTATGTACAAATTTCTTAACTTTAAACATCGACATAAAATATTTACCCACGGGCCTGGCAAGTAATTTTATAAATATTTAATAAGATTTAAAAAATTTCAGAACATATTTAAATAAATGATAAAAAAAAGATAACAAGAAATAATACAATTTTGTTACTGACATTCGATGTTAATTTATAAAAAAAACAATTGAAAAATCTTTCGTTAAAAATTATGGTAAGATCTCATAGTGTTAAGAGTGTACGCATATTTTAGGTGTAAACTTAGTTAAGGCTGTCGTGGACAGAAGCGCCCTCTTTTCTTCTCTCTCTCTGTATATGCGACAGTCGACCAGTGTGTGCTTGTCAAGCGACTCATCGTGAGGTTTCTAAGCGGTGTCTGAGTCAATCAACCTCTTTTATTGAAGTTTAATACGAGCGTGCTTTATAAGGAGTGTGTATTGAACAATAAATACTTTAAATACAGCTTGTGTTTAATTTGTTGCAGTGTCTACTTATTAAAGTTTGATTACCTCGCCCAATAATTGAATAAAACTCAATAGGTTATGGAAGCCCAGCAAGCTTCAGCTGCGCAAGGCCCGGCAACAGGGGAGATGGAGCGAGGTAAGAAATTAAAAGAAAATGAAATGCATTATGTACGAGAAAGGAAGATGAGGAGGAATTTCGTTTTGCTGCGAGAAAACGTAAAAACGGTTAGTGCGCGTTTCTCGGTGTCGTGGAATGGAGAAAGCCATGAGCGTGGCACACATGTGCATCGGTATATGTATGGATATGCATGCACACGTGTATGTGTATGTATATATGTAAGTCAAAATGATTGTTAGCAAAACGAAATTCGCGTTAAAATTGGAGTTGACATGTCAGTTGGGTTTTTCTTTCTCGAGATTGGCGTTCTTTCTGGACTCTTTATTTCGAGGCAAATCAATATGGCGGATTTGCGTCGATCTAGGAAAGAGCCAGAAAGAGACAGAGAAAGAAGAACAGTGTAAAGATGGCGCGAGGCGTCAAGCACGCGCGAGAACGATGCCGCGCTTGTACGAGAAACGAGGAACGAGGAACGCGAACATGAATAAAAGATGGTGATACATGATATGGCTATACGAGTACGACATGTATATATATGTGCTATATGAAAACTATGGGACGCCGTAGCATATAAAACATATATATCGAAAGTAAAAGCAACAAAGCTATTAGCAAAATTAACAAAATAAATAAATCTAGATTTATTAAAATTAATAAATTAAAAAGGAAATTATATTTATATATATACGCAATATAAAAAGGTTAATTTCTTTGAATTCTGTACAGAAAGGAAAAATCTGCTTCTTTTCTTGAAAACTCAAAAAGAAGCTTTTGGATTTAAGGACAGGCACGGCAACGAGGAAATGAGAGTTCTTATAAAGGAGAAACGAGTATACTTCGAGACGGAGTCTGGAGTTTCATACACTCTAGGTATGTATGTATGCGTGTATGGATATATGTATCAGTGCAAAAGAGAATCAACTGGCTTGTCCTGATACACCTCAACATAACGGTGTTGCCGAAAGATTCAACCAAACCATTCAAAGGAAGGTACGAGTAATGATCTACGACTCAGGACTGCCAGAAAACATGTGGGATGTGGCTCTGGGATCTGCTGTGTTCGCATATAACAGATTGCCACATGCTTCTAATGATATGATGTCACCGTTAGAGAAATTTGCTCCTCATCACAAGATAGACATCACTCAACTGAAACGTTTTGGCTGCCTAGCTTACATGAAGGTGCAAAGGAAAACTGGTCCTAAATTTCGAGGTATTGGAAGTAGAACTGTCTTGGTTGGATACAAGGAAACAGGCTACGTTGTGTTCAAACCTGAAGAAGGAAAGTTCTACGAGAGTCGAGACGTCAGGTTCAACGAGAAGCTAGTCTTTGCTGATAAGTATAAACGTAGAGAACTAAATAACTGGGAGACAATGGACAGCGAGGTAAATCGTGATACATGGTTTACTGAATTCAAGAATGAAAAGGAGAATCAGACAACGAGAACGGAGGGAGTGCCTAAAAGAGGAAGAGATCGTCCAAGGAAAGTGAAGGAAAATATCATTAATGAAGAAACTTTAACTGAAGAAACTACTACAGTTTTGATTGCTAAACTAAATGGAGACCCTGCCACGTATCAAGAAGCCATGTCATCAACTGATAAACAACGATGGAAGGAGGCTATCGAGGACGAATTAAATTCCATGCATAAAAACAACGTTTGGAGAACAGTTGATAGACCAGAGACGAGAAATGGCAAGAAACCCAACATCATTGATTCTAGATGAGTTCTGAAGAAAAAGGAGGACCCAGATGGTAACACAAAATACAAAGCTAGGCTTGTTATCAGAGGCTTTAAAGATAGGAACGTTTATGACTTACAGGAAACATACGCACCAGTTTCACGTTTGCCTTTAATCAGATCTGTGCTAGCCATCGCAAATCGATTCAATATGGACATCTTGCAAATGGATGTTAAAACAGCGTTCTTGAATGGCATTCTCAACAACGAAGTCTACATGGAGATACCTGATGGAGTAAACTGCACAGCAGAAACGAGACGAGACAAGGTGTGCAAACTTGAAAAGGCTTTATACGGACTGAAAGTCAGTCCCAAGTGCTGGAATGAAAGATTTCGTGCAACTGCTCTCAAACTTAATTTAAAGGTCTACGACGATGAGCCATGTCTATTTACTTGGTGCGAAAACAACAGACTTTTGATTCTTGTGCTTTATGTAGACGATGTGATGCTGGTCAGTAACGACATAGGAAAATTGAACGAGATAAAGCAAAATTTAATGAAGGAGTTTGAAATGACGGTCATTGGAGAACCAAAAGTATTTCTAGGACTGGAGATACACAGAGACCGAAAAGAGAAGAATCTTAGTATCAAACAAGAGAAATACATTAATAAAATGCTGATTAAGTTCGGATTTGATAAGGAACATCCTCAAAGGACACCCATGGTCACAAATCAAGTAGCCAACAGAGATAGGAAAGATCACGAGGAAAACGAGGATTTGAACACAATTATAAACACAGAAAATAGTTTAAATCGACCTTATCGAGAGGCTGTTGGTACTTTGCTCTACTTGGCTAACACTTGCAGACCAGACATTGCTTACGCAGTTAATGTTCTCAGTCGACATCAAATCAACCCATCTGAAAAGGAATGGAAAATGTTAGAGCGAGTCTTCAGATATCTGAAAGGCACAAAAGATATAGGCTTAAATTACTTTGGTAAAGGTGACTCTTTACAAGGCTTTTCAGATGCGAGTTTTGGAGATTGTAAAGGATCTCTGACAACGAGTGGATACGTCATAAAGCTGTATGGAGACACTGTAGCTTGGAGAACGAAGAAACAGCAGTATGTTGCTCTATCAACTTGTCAGGCCGAATACGTAGCTATGAGCGACTGCTGCCAGGAGCTGATTTCCTTGTATAACTCTTTAAAAAGATTCCTTAAGAACGAGTTCACACCCATGGCTTTATGGTGCGATAATCGAGCTGCGGAAGCAAGTGTTAAAACTGGAGGAGGAGGAAAATTGAGACACATGACTGAGATCAAGGAGCATTACGTTCGAGAATGTGTCACGAGAGATCTGGTTAAAGTAAATTGGTTGGCTTCGAAAGAACAAATAGCGGATGTATTGACTAAGCCCTTATCGTTCGATTTGCACGCTAAATTGATGAAATTAATCTTAAATATATAATATGTCTTATATAATCTATAAACTGGTTCTCTGTTGCAGGAAGTAAAAATTTGAAGAAGTGATTGGGAGTGACGGACGGTCGGAGGTTTTCTTTTAATTTCCTTTCATTTATTAAAAAAAAAAAAAAAAAAAAATATGCGGGAGGGAGTGTTAAGAGTGTACGCATATTTTAGGTGTAAATTTAGTTAAGGCTGTCGTGGACAGAAGCGCCCTCTTTTCTTCTCTCTCTCTCTGTATATGCGACAGTCGACCAGTGTGTGCTTGTCAAGCGACTCATCGTGAGGTTTCTAAGCGGTGTCTGAGTCAATCAACCTCTTTTATTGAAGTTTAATACGAGCGTGCTTTATAAGGAGTGTGTATTGAACAATAAATACTTTAACCCTTTGAGGGGCAGTGGTACGTATTTGTCCCACCTATTTGGTTTTGGATTTTTCCGTATTTCTAAAACGTATATGCCTTTTTAAGACATCTATAAGACTTTTTAAACTCTTGAATACCTGATTTATTAGATTTTATAGAGAAATTGCAAATATTCATTAATTGAAGTATTTGTTATAAACAATTAATCTCAAAAAACCCGTTTTTTTACAGAAAAATGTGCCCCTCAAAGGGTTAAATACAGCTTGTGTTTAATTTGTTGCAGTGTCTACTTATTAAAGTTTGATTACCTCGCCCAATAATTGAATAAAACTCAATACATAGTTTTATTACCTTTATTATATACTTGACATTTATTTCGTGATTTCATGAAATTCTAATGTCAAGGTTTGATTTTATTACTGAAAATAGTTTATAATATGTTAAGGACATCAAAATGTTTAAAATCATTAATTAAAATAAATCGCTAAGCATACTTGCCCACTATATATCTTTTCAAAGGTAAGCTTTTTACAGTATTCAATTTTGAAATATACATACAAATCTGTTTATTTCTTCACCCTCATAATTTTAAACTTTTTTGTTTAAATTTTTATTAATATAAATAATTAAATATTGTAAAAAAATTTACTCCTTTCTTATTATACAAGGTACATTTATTTTTTTAATATTCAAAGTTAATTTTTATTTTTGAAACAATAATTGTACTTCTTTTTTCATACTTTGTTTGATATAAAGATAATTTTAAGCAGATATAAATATGTAATTGATTGTACATACTTGACAAATAATCTTATAATAATTATAAATGTCAAATGCTTAAAATAAAGCATAAAAAAATTTAAAAATCATGTTTGATCATTGATTTCTTATGTTTATTAAAGTTTAATGTGTATTGGTTGATATTTTTTAATAAAAAAAATAATACAATTTTGGTTGATTTAAATATAATTATAGTAACGCAAGTTTTAATTTTACTTTGTAATAATTATTAGAAAAATATAAAAATCTCATGTGAAGAATGAATTATACTTATAAAGTATAAAATTATTTTAAATCTAAATTTTAGTTTTAACTTTAAAATATAACTCAAATAGAAATCAACAAATTCCTTAAAAAAATAATAACATGTTACATTTTTAATCAGTTTAAAATTTGCTCTGTGAATGGTTTGCAGCTTAGATGTAGATTCCATATTTTAATCTCATCAAGATTTTATCATTCCAAGACAATTTACAATTTTTTAGTTTGTTATCGCAAGTGATATTCTTTATTTATTTATATCGATTGATACAATCTTCTAAATAATTTTTAAAACTTGAACACTCTGATTTTCTTGTACCTTTTTAAACAAGCTTTTTTAAATAAAGATTATCTAAAAATAAAACTTTCATATATTGAGAGTTATTGAAATTTATAATTCAAAGTATTTACTTTTAGCTTTATATAATTCCAAAACAACTCTTGCAAGAATATAAAAATAATGTTCACTATGAGCTTCGGCGCTCATTATAAGCCATCTATCTGATGTTTCTTGACAAGCAAGTCTTAAGAATGGTTGTTTAAAGAATTTTCCAATATCTACATCAACACTTTCAATAGCTTGTTTAAATTTTTTTTACAATGGAAAATAATTAAAATAGTCTTTCTCGTCACTTTCTTTAATTTTGTGTTTTTAAGAGTTAATTTATGATAACAACAAGATACTACACTGAAAAAAAAATTTGATAAAATGAAAGAAAATTTCTTTGTTTCAAAGAAATGGTGTGTTTCAATAGTGCCAAACACACGATTTCTTTAAAGCAAAGAAGTGAATTTTTTAAAATTAAAAACATATTTCTTAGATGTAAAAAACGAAATATTTAATTTAAAAAATCTAAATTTTTAATTACAAAAAACATTTTTTTAAATCTAAAATAATTTGTTTATAATTCTGTCGGATACAAACAAATTGATGTTGTTTTTAATAAATATGTGTTTGTTTGTAAGAAATATTTATTCCTTTAAAAAAAACATTTATTTAAGAACAAAAATATTTTTTCGAATCTAAGACTCATTTCTTTAAAAATCTGTCGGAAAGAAAGAAATAGTTGTTTCTTTTTAATAAAAACTTGTTTGTTTGTAACAAATATTTGTTTACTTACAAGAAACATTTACTTAAAAGAAGCATATATTTTTTTTAAATAAGACTCCTTTTCTCAAAAATCTGTCGGAAAGAAACAAATAGATGTTTCTTTTTAATAAATACTTGTTTGCTTGTAAGAAATATTTTTTTACTTTAAAAAATTATTTACTTAAAAGAAATATATATTTTTAAAAAAAAAAGACTCATTTCTTAAAAAATCTGTAGGAAAGAAACAACTAGATAATTATTTTTAATAAATATGTGTTTATTTGTAAGAAATATTTTTTTCTTTGAATAACTCATTTACTCAAAAGAAATAAATATTTCTTTGTAATTCCCAAATTTTTTTTTCAATTGTTTATAAGAAACACACAAATGTTTGTTTTTAATAAATATATTTTTGTTTCAAAAAAATATTTCTTTGAAACTATAATAAATTTTTCAAAAATTTGTTTGTTTTAAATAATTGATGATTGTGGATTTGTCATTTTTTTTAACCTGTATTATTTATAATACTGATTATTTTCAGAGTATGAATATATATATCTATATATATATATATATATATATATATATTCAGAAGAAACTTTATAATTTCATATATATTCGCTTATTCTTATACAGCATATATTTTTTATTTTAAATACAAATAATATATATAATTAAAGTTATCGCTCGCTAATCTTAACTTATCAATGTTTCCCTATCGACGTTTCAAGTATCGCAATCGCTCGCAGTGCGTTACGTTAATAGGTTTGACTTTACAATTTTCTTATATATGAACTGAGGAGGCTTCTCTGCACTTGCGAGTTTAGAAAAAAAGGGTTTCCACCAAGCGGACGAAATTTAAAGCTTTATGCAGAAATAATTTTTTTGAATCGAACAAATAATTTCTTCAACAGACGGGTACGATTGTATAAAACGAAGAATCATTTATTTGAAACCAAGATTTATTTAATTAATTCAAAATATTAGTATCTTTACTATTTTACTAGTATTTAAGTAATTGAATGCTTAATTATATTACCATATTCTTTAAAATTAAAAAAAAAAACATTTTTTTGTATCTCTTAATGTTTTGTTTTGAAACAATACTGTTTTAAAATTCTTCTTACAAATTTCTTTGTATCAAACAAATAATTTCTTGTACAGGCAAGTATGACTGTATAAAACAAATAATTATTTATTCAAAACAAAGATTCATTTGATCTATTCAGAGAATTCGTATGTTTAGTCTTCTACTACTGAATCAGAGGATCGAAAGCTTAATTATATAACAAAATTCTTTGAAACTACAAAACCATTTTTTTAAATATGTCAATCAATATTTGGTTTCAAAAAAATACTGTTTTCAAATTTTCCTTAATGATTTCTTTAAAAATCAAACAAATAATTTCTTCAACGGTCAAGCGTAGTTGTATGAAACAATTATTAACTTAAAACAAAGATTTATTTTATGAATTCAACAAATTCGTATGTCTACTCTCTAATTTCTAAATCAAAGAATCGAATGCTTGATTATATTATCACATTCATTGAAACAAAAAAAACATTTTTTTTAATCTGTCAAACAATATTTCGCTTTAAGAGGATATCGTAGTTCTGCTCCTCCTAATAATATTTTTATTCAAAGTTCATGAGTAAACAGTGTGTCAAATCAAATTCTTTCACTTCAGTAAGAAAATTCGTAAGATTAATCCTTAGCGCGGACAAGTAAAGAAATTTACCAAAATAATATACATAAAAAGTTATAAACAAACTTTCAATATATACTATTTTGAGTTTAGGCTCCTCCAGCTTAATATCAAATTTTCATTCAAAGTTCATAAAAAAATATGAAGCTAAATTGAATTTTTAATTTAACAAAAATTATTGTATTAATATAGTTTTACCGCGGACAAGTCATTATATTTGTCCAAATAGTTAATTTAAAAAGATATCAGTAGGATAAAAAAAGCAAAAATCGATTCCAACAACTACGACATCCCGTTAAAAAAATACTGTTTTCAAATTCTTCTTAATGATTTCTTTGAATCAAACAAATAATTTCTTTAACGGTAAAATATCGTTTTCTAAAACAAATAATTATTTGTTTGAAACAAAGGTTCATTTGATTGATTCAAAGAATTCGTATGTTCACTCTCTTACTACTGAATTAAAAAGTCGAATGCTTGATTATGTAACTAAATTTTTTAAAACAAAAAAATCATTGTTTTGATACTGTCAATCAATATTTTGTTTTAAAAAAATACTGTTTTTAAATTCTCTTTAATAATTTCTCTAAATGAAACAAATAATTTTTTTTAACGGTCAAGTATAGTTGTATAAAACCATTAATTATTTATTTAAAACAAAGATTCATTTGATTAATTTAAAGAATCCGTACGTTTACTTTCTTTCTACTAAATCCAAGAATCGAATGCTTGATTATATAATTAAATTCTTTAAAACAAAAAAACCATTATATTTAATTTGTCAAACAATATTTTGTTTAAAACAAATACTTTTTTTAAATTCCTCTTAATAATTTCTTTGAATCAAACAAATAATTTTTTTAACGGTCAAATAAAGTTGTATAAGACAAATAATTATTTGTTTGAAACAAAGGTTCATTTGATTGACTCAAAGAATTCGTATGTTTACTCTCTTACTACTGAATTAAAAAGTAGAATGCTTGATTATATAACTAAATTCTTTAAAACAAAAAAACCATTATTTTTAATTTGTCAAACAATATTTCGTTTAAAACAAATACTTTTTCAAATTCCTCTTGATAATTTCTTTTTTTTTTAGATAGATAGATATTAATTTATTTTGTAAAAGAGTACAAAAAGGCATGTAATACATCAAGCAATAAATAATAATTCTGTATAAAGTATTGCACATAATATGATAAGATATCACAGTCAAATATTAAAATTAATATATAATACTGTATCAGTAAGTCACTATGTAAAAGCGATATCACAGACTACTCTAAATACACGCAGAAAGCATGAAAACATAAATTACAATAAAAACAGTCTTAAATATCTATCAGTCATAAAATTAAAATCAAATAACACAATTTAAAAGATAAAGCATAAAGCATAGTCATGACATCAAATAAAAATAAAATTGGACAAAACAATGCAACAATAAATAATAAAAAATAATATAATAATAAAATTCAAAGAATAAAAACTTGATACCGAAGATGTCATAACTATTAATAAAAAGAAACAGAATCACTCATTCTTTCTGCATTCATTCAACCATCATTTGCGCTAATAAATACATTCACACCTTAAATCTATATTTAAGACAAAACAAAATAAATTAACATAAAATTAAAATACTTAAAATTAAGATCACTCGAGGTCGAGTAAGTACCTTCTCAAAGCCGATTTGAACCTGCCGAGCGATGGAAGATTTTTTATATCGGCAGGCAGGGAGTTCCAAAAATGCGCACCTTGAACTTGAAAGGAATTTCTTCCAGTCTCAGTACGCATGAAGGGCACTGCGAAGTCCTTAATCTCTCCTCTAGTGGCTACCCTAAGTACATATCTAGTAAAGAGACTCACTAGATACTCTGGAGTATTCATGCGCACTATTTTGTACATAAGTACTGCCATAAAATACTGTCTCCTTGAATCAGTATGCAGCCAACCAAGAGCAGCTCTATGAGGAGAGATATGATCGCCCATTCTCACACCCATTACATATCTCACACATGAATTTTGTAGTCTTTGTAAACGTCTTCTCAACCCCTGCGAAGCATCGAGCAAAACTACTGAGCAGTAGTCGAGGTGCGGAAACAACAAGGCGGCTGCGAGTTGTTTACGCAGGGCCTCAGTGGTGTACCGACGGAAAAACCGCAAACTATACATTATCCTATTAAATTTTTTAGTCACCATATTAATGTGCGGCTCCCATGACAACCTAGCGTCAAGCACAACACCAAGGCTCACAACGGTATCAGAGAAAGATATGTCGACACCACCCTCAAGCTCAATCGTTCTCGACTCACCAGTATAGAAGTCATTAATAAATCGACTACTGCTAAAAACGATTGCTTTAGTTTTGCTTGCATTTAATGTGAGAGAAGCATCGACAGCCCACCCTGACACCGCCCTGGCCGCCCTCCGCAAAATACGAATACCTTCATTCACATGTTCATAAGGGACCTGAGTATAGATTTGGAGGTCATCAGCATATAATATGTGCTCGACGAAACAGGGGTCGAGTGCGTCACGTATGTTATTAATGTAAAGGCAAAACAACAGAGGCCCCAACACTGAACCCAGTGGAACTCGAGGGGCTACGCACTTCATGTCCTCTCAAAAAATCCTCAGAATTGAATGTGTGTACTCTCATGTCCTCTCATGTCCTCCGATGTCCTCTGAATTTTTTTTCAATGTACTCGCGATTATTTTGAAAAGTAAAAAAATTGCAGAAAACAGCAAGAGTACAGAAGAGAATGAAGAGGACAATGTGAGTACATAAGAGAATGAAGAGGACAATGTGAGTACATAAGAGAACTATGGAGGATAGTGAGAGTACAAAAGAGGACTCCTCAGTTCTCTTGAATTCTCTTTTATGTCCTTTTATATCCTCTTCAGTTTTCTATCTGTCCTCTCAAGTTCTCCGGAGTCCTCTCAAGTCCTCCCGAGTCCTCTCAACTTCGCCCATGTTCTCTAAAAAATTAAAGAGTTTATTTGTGATCTTGTCCTCTTTAAAGTCCTCTTTAGTCTCTCAATGTACTCTTTTTTGTCCTCCCGAGAGGACAAGAAGTGCGTAGCCCCTCGGTGGAACTCCTAGATTGGTTGTTAGCCAATCTGAATCCTCTTTTAAGTGTGTAGAAACCATTTGTTTCCTACCTGATAAATAGGAGCTAATCCATTCAAGTGCAGCCCTGGAAAGCCCCATCGATCTAAGCCTCGCAAGCAATTTGGAGGGGCAGATCGTGTCGAAAGCCTTACTAAAGTCAAATAGAAGTAGTAACGTGGCAAGTTTCTTGTCAAGACCTGATCTTATGTCGTCTGTAAGTTTAAGTATGGCAGTCTGCGTAGAATGGTGCTTTCTGAAGCCAGCCTGCAAAGAGTCAAGTATTTTGTGTGTCGTAATGTACTCTTGCAGTTGGTCATGGGTAATCTTCTCCAGAACCTTTGAAAGAAAACATAATATTGCTATTGGCCTAAGATCTTTAGGCATCTTAGGTGCAGGACACTTCTTTAAAGGCACAATGCGTGCACGCTTCCAAAGGCAAGGGAAGATACCCCGCGCAAAAGAGGAATTGAAAAGAGTCACAAGATGCTCTCCAATAAACGGCAGTGCTTTAAGTATCACACTCTGCGGAATGCCATCCTCGCCACAAGCCTGTGATGAAAAATGCGAAATCGCAAGGATTACATCATTAATATTAATTGGCTTGAAGGCAAAGCCAGTTTCACTACACTCCGAAAGAATCTTCTTACGTTCCGCAGTATCATCGTGTGGCGAGACTGACACTCCCGCAAAATGTGCATTAAGCTCATCAGGAGTGAATCCATTCAAGTCCCCTTGAGGTCCGGAGAGGAGTCAAACAAATAATTTTTTTAACGGTCAAATAAAGTTGTAAAAACAAATAATTATTTGTTTGAAACAAAAGTTCATTCGATTGATTAAAAGAATTCGTATGTTTACTCTCTTACTACTGAATTAAAAAATCGAATGCTTGATTATATAACCAAATTTTTTAAAACAAAAAAAATCATTGTTTTGATACTGTCAATCAATATTTTGTTTTGAAGAATACTTTTTTTAAATTCCTCTTGATAATTTCTTTGAATCAAACAAATAATTTTATTAACGGTCACATAAAGTTGTAAAAACAAATAATTATTTGTTTGGAACAAAAGTTCATTTGATTGATTCAAAGAATTTGTATGTTTACTCTCTTACTACTGACTTAAGAAGTCGAATGCTTGATTACATAACCAAATTTTAAACAAAAAAATCATTGTTTTGATACTGTGAATCAATATTTTGTTTTGAAAAATACTGTTTTTAAATTCTCTTTAATAATTTCTTTGAATCAAACAAATAATTTTAATAACGGTCAAGTATAGTTGTATAAAACAATTAATTATTTATTTAAAACAAAGATTTATTTGATTAGTTTAAAGAATCCGTATGTTTACTTTCTTTCTACTGAATCAAAGAATCGAATGCGTGATTATATAACCGAATTCTATAAAACAAAAAAATCAATTTTTTAGATACTGTCAATTAAATTTGCGTTTTCAAAATATACTGTTTTGAAATTATCAATAATGATTCCTTTGAATTAAACAAACCGTTTCTTTTACAGTCAAGTATGATTGATTAAAACAAATAATTATTTTTTTAAAAGAAAGCTTCATTTTATAAATTCAAAGAATCTGTATGTTTAATTTCCTACTCATAAATAAAAATATTGAATGCTTGATTATATTACCAATTTCTTTAAAACAAAAAAACCATTTTTTTAAATCTGTAAATCAATGTTTTGTTTTGAAGAAATACTGTTTTCCAATTCTCCTTAATAATTTCTTTGACTCAAACAAATAATTTCTTTCACGGGCAATTATAGTTTTATAAAACAAATAATTATTTATTTGAAACAAAGATTCTTTCGATCGAATCAAAGAATTCGTATGATTACTTTCTTACTTCTAAATAAAAAAATCGAATGCTTGATTATATTACCAAATTCTTTAAAACAAAAAAACCATTTTTTTATATCTGTAAATCAATGTTTTGTTTTGAAAAAATACTGTTTTCATATTCTCCTTAATTATTTCTTGGAATCAATCAAATGATTTCTTTTACAGTCAAATATAATTGCATAAAACAAATAATTATTTATTTGAAACAAAGATTCATTTGATCAATTCAATGAATTCGCATGTTTACTCTCTTACTCCTAAATCAAAGCATCGAATGCTTGATTATAATACCAAATTCTTTAAAACAAACACACCATTTTTTTAAATCTGTTCATCGATGTTTTGTTTTTAAAAAATAGTTTTTTCAAATTTTCCAATAATTTCTTTGGACCAAACAAATAATTTCTTTTACAGTAAAGTATGATTGTATAGAACAAATAATTATTAATTTGAAATAAAGATTCATTTTATTAATTTAAAAAATTCGTATGTCTACTCTCTTAGTCTTAAATCAAAGAATTGAATGCTTGATGATATTACCGAATTCTTTAAAACAAAAAAATCATTTGATTAACTTTGTCAATCAATGTTTTGTTTTGAAAAAATACTGTCTCGAAATCCGCCTTTATAATTTCTTTTAATCAAGCAAATAATTTCCTTAACAGTCAATTATGATTATATAAAACAATGATTTATATGTTTGAAACAAAGATTTATTTGATCAATTTAAAGACTTCATATCTTTACTTTTTTACTACTAACTAGGAGAGTATCAGACCTCCGGATCACGGATTTTGCTTAAACGTTGGGATAAGTTTTCAGATGTCAAAATATGAAAGAAAACAAAATTTTAGACCCCAACGCTTAATATTTCCCTAGTTACAGGCAATTAAAGAAAATCACTAAAAAAGTTACTAGATTTTCAAACGCATATAGTTCCTTAGCATTGATAGCTAGGAGTTTGAAACTTTTTTTAAATGAAAGTTGAGCTCAAATCCTTTCGAAATAGTAATTATAGCATATCAAAATATTATTTTTTCCCAAAGTTATAGCGTAATAAACATTAGACCCAATTTCAGCTTTTGTTATTAATTAATGTTTTAAAAAGAAAAATCAGGTCCAATGTTTATCACGCTATAACTTTGGGAAAAAATAATATTTTGACATGCTATAACTACTATTTCGAAAGGATTTGAGCTCAGCTTTCATTTAAAAAAAGTTTCAAGCTCATAGCTATCAATGCTAAGGAACTATATGCGTTTGAAAATCTAGTAACTTTTTTTAGTGATTTTCTTTAATTGCCTGTAACTAGGGAAATATTAAGCGTTGGGGTCTAAAATTTTGTTTTCTTTCATATTTTGACATCTGAAAACTTATCCCAACGTTTAAGCAAAATCCGTGATCCGGAGGTCTGATACTCTCCTAGTAAGCCAAAGAATTGAATACTTGATTAAATCACTAAAATCTTTGAAACAAAAAATTATTTCTTTTGAATTAGAGAAATATTGATTTAAAAAAGTATTTGTTTGTTTGGAACACACCTTTTTTCTTTTGAATAACTATTTTTTTAAATTTTTAACATACTAAGTTATAGCTTTGAATAAATCATTCTTTTAATTTAATTAAAGATTTTTTAAAATTAAATTTAATATGCTTGATTTAAGTAAATATTTATTTAGATCAAGCAAACGATTGATTAAATAAGTTTTCTAATGAATTAATAAAAAATTTTTTAAATTCAAAAGATAATTTTTTTAAGTTAAATAAATATTTATTTAAAGATATTTTTGAATTGTTTTAAAATATTTTTATTTAATTTAAAAATTCCATTTTTTTATTTTGAAAAATGCATTTTTAGAATTAAATAAACTTTCTTTGAAACAATAAATTTATCTTTCAAATAAACTATTTTTTGTTTTCAAATAAATATTCACCGATTTCAAATATGTCTTGTTTGTTTCAAGCAATCAGTTCCCTACTAAAAAATCTCAGGTGAGAAATCACCTGATTTCTCAGGTGATTAATCATGCCAAAATCTCATGTGACGATTTTTTTGGTTTTTACACGTTTCAAAGCATACTTAGTCAATTGCGAACTATTTTTAAAAATTTTTGAAAAATTTGAACTTAGAAAAATTTTTTTAAAATTTGGTCTTAGAAAAAATTTTGACTCATTTTACAAAAAATTTTCTAAGTTCAATTTTTCAAAAATTTTCAAAAATAGTTCGCAATTGACTAAGCATGGTTTGAAACGTGTAAAAACCTAAAAAAATTATCACATGAGATTTTGGCATGATTAATCACCTGAGAAATCAGGTGATTTCTCACCTGAGATTTTTTAGTAGGGTTGTTTGATTCAAACATTTTCATTTTTACAAAATATATTTCCTTGAATTTAACATTTCTTTTTTTCAGGGTAAAATAAGAAGATGGACCATTTTTATCTCCAAATAGATTTGAGGTGTATACGCACTTAGATCACCACAAGCGTGAATACTAATTAGATGAACATTTTTTCTATTTCTCCAAATTCTTTTCCTATAATTAATTCTATGTTTCTTGGAGCTTTTGTGTTTATGTTATAACATATATATTTCACAAGTCAAAAAAATTTTTTCATTTTGTAATATTTAATAATGAAGAAATTTTATGCATCTTGAATTTATTTAACATAATTTCTTGTATTTCCAGATATATGATATAGATATTAATTCCTAAATATATTTTTGAATTTTCTCAATTCATAGTCTATTTGCAAAATTAAAATGTAACTACAATGAGGATGCAATCAAAAAATACTTGCCAAAAGTTCCACAATCTATAAATAAAACATTCTTTGAATTCGTAATAAATTTTTATATTAAATCGATTTCATGCCTATAGAATTTATTTTACTCCATTTCTTTCATTTCTAGATATATGATATAAATATTAATTCTAAATATATAATATGTATCAAAATAATTTTTCAACACATATTTAAAATCATTATAATAACAATTTATTAAAACGCATAAATATGTTTTGGTTACGAGTGTATTTTGAGGATGTCTACATAATGAACAGTTGATATTTTAATTCAGATTCTAAATTAATACTTAAATTATTGAGAAATAGATCTCTTTTAAGATATTTAAAAATCATTTGTTCGAAGATTGCATTATCTATAATCGAAAAACCAAATCCACAATATATATGTTTTAAATTGAAAATTCTATTTTATTTTTTAATATTCAAAGTTCTATAGCTCTTCTCTCAGTTCTATACCTAAGATGAGACAAAGCTCACTTCAAGATATTATAAAAAGACATAACATAGTGCAACCTGAATGAAATCAACCTGGCCGAATACCAGAAATTCAAAATTACATGAAAGTACAAAATAAACCAATCAGAAGACAGCAATTCTGAGATTTAAAAATTTTTTTGTATATTTTGGGTATCAAATGGAACCTCTTCACGGATTTTCAGCAAATTCTATTTTTTTGTCAGTCGATTTGACATGAAACGTCCTATATATATATATATATATATATATATATATATATGGGACATTATATATATATATATATATATATATATATATATATATATATATATATATATATATATATATATATAAATGTATATATAAAATGTATAACTGAAAATTTCTATTTTTATCGTTATATTATTTTTACAAATTTTATTATTATTTATTTATCATATAACAATTAATTCATAGCATTTTTCATTTCTTTCATTTTTAAGCTTTGAAAGTGAAAAGGCAATAAATTAAATTAGTTAATATAAAAGCAATTCTTTTTAACCGACTTTAAAAAGGAGGAGGTTCTCAATTCGACTGATTTTTTTTTTTTTTTTTTTTATTTACGAATATCTTTGAAAAAAGTTTATTGAAAATGAATTAAAATTCTTGAAAGAATTTTAATTTTCAATAATGGTTTTGTCTGAGAAAACTAAATTTATTGTTAAAGGACAGGGATTGTATAGTGGAATTGCTTTCATGTTAACTGATATTCATATATTAGAATTTAAGAGTCAGCTGTATACCGACACAGTTACCTGTTTTACCGAATCTATTTAAAATTTATTTTTTATAAAAACTAATAGCTTCAGGCAGAAATAAAGAGATGGTTTCGATTCGTGTAATAGAAAGCAATATTTTCTCTAATAAGAATAATTTAATTCCACCGCTTTATTTTCAAGAAAAGTTGGAATAACTTGAAAATCCCATTATTTGACACTGATTTCTAATTTTTTAAGTTATTCCAACTTTTCTTAAAAACGAAGCAATAAAACTAATTCATACTAATCAAAGAAAATATTACATTTTATTAAACACATCGAAACCATCTCTTTATTTTTGCCTCTTGTTGCTAATTTTGGGAGAAAAAAGTCAATTTTTTAATTAGAAAAGGACAGAGATACAGCGGACTCTTAATAATATTTCAAACCGGTACACCTCATTCAACATGCAATTAACTTCACTAATTCAATGACAACAATATATTAAATCAGTACCGATTGATGGAGAATTTATACAATTACTATTTTCCGGAAATTTAGAAAAGAGTTGCCGGATTTGTGTGTATGATAATAATAAGATAATTTATATATACGACAGCTTAAATCTTAAATATCTACAAGATGAGCATAAGATTTATATAAACAGATTATTTCCAAACAAATCAGAATTGAGCTCAGTATTCGAAACAGTACAATCACAAACAAATAATTATGATTGTGGCATTTTTTCAATTGTTTTTGCTATTGCAATACTTTATAATTTAGGTCCATGTTTAAGATATGATATTCTCAAATGCGATTACGTTCATCGAGAATTCTTAAAACGCAACAAATAAGAATGTTTCCAGTTTTACAAAATTAGAATAATACAAATATTAATTACGATAAACCACTAGACATGATGAGGAGGAGTTTTTGTCATGAGCAACGTCTAAATCAAATACCATTAATTTAAGATTTCGCTAAACTTAAACTATAATTAAAAAACTCACAAATGCATTTAGTGGCAGAACAAAAAAAGATCATGGAAATGTATCGTAAACAAAATAATTCGAATCATGAAACAATTTCGATGGAAATTGACAATGACATTTTAGATACAAATTTTTAAAAACCAGATAATGATATAAATAGAATCGATGGTATCCACTTGAATTATAACGGTAATAAAATTAGGACAGTTGAGATTAAATTAAATAAAGAAGAAAAAGAAAAAAAAAATCGCAGTTTGAAAAAACGCGATTTTTAAAACTTTGACAGCCTATAGCTCCACTTCTACTGCTTTAATTTTAACTCACAATGGTTTAAATTGTCTATTAAGAGCATGACGAAGTTGCCCGCCTTTTAATAATATCTCCAATCCTAACTTATGAATAAACGATGCGTTAAATCAAGTTTTCTTGCTACAAAGAAAAAATTTGTAAGATTAAACTCTAGTGCGGACAACTTAAGAAATCCACCAAAATATTATACATATAAAATTATCATAAAAACTTCTAATGTATCGTATTTTAAGGTTAGGTTTATCGAGTTTGATATCTAATTTCCAATCCAAGCTCATAAAACAATAACAAGCCCAAATGATTTCTTATTGAAATAAAAATTATTGTATTAATATAGCTTTAGTGCGGACAAGTCATTATATTTGTTTAATTTATAAATTTATAAAGATATTGATAAATTAAAAAAAAGCAAAACTCAATTGCTGCAGCTCCGACATCCCGTTAATAGAAAAATGGTAAAAAAACAATCACATAAATATAAAAAAATTGTAGAAGAAGACATTATTATAGAAATGCAGAAACAAAAAAAGTAATGATAAATTAGAACTAAGACGTGTTCAAGAAACTTTATGTAAGAAAAAAACTTATATAAAAATAAAAAGAGGACAACCAAATAATTATAAACAGAAATCAGAAAATACTAAGATAACAAAATAGCAATTCAAAGAAACAATGAGTACTGATAAATTGGAATGAATACGTGCGAAAATGGCTTTACGCAAGAAAGAAGCTTATATAAAAATTAAAGAAAAACAACCGAAAAAATATGAAGTAAAATTAGAAAATGCTAAGATAACAAAATTGAAATTCAGGGAAACAATGAGTACTGATAAATTGGAACGAATACGTGCGAATGAGGCTTTACGTAAGAAAGAAGCTTTTATAAAATTTGAAGAAATGCAACCAAAAAATAATAAAGATAAATCAGAAAAAACTAAGATAACAAAATTGAAATTCAAGGAAAAAATGAGTGTTGATTAATTGGTACAAATACGTGCGAATGAAGCTTTACGTAAAAAAGAAGATTATATAAAAATTAAAGAAAAACAATCCAATAAATATAAAGACAAATTAAAACATACTTAAATAACAAAAATCAAATCAAAGATAAAAAAGTGTACTGATAAAATGGAACAAATAGGTACAAATGAAGCTACACGTAAGAAAAATGCTTACATAAAAATGAAAGAAGGAGAACAAAATAAATATAAATAAATTGAAAATATTAAGATATAAAAAATAAAATCATTCGAAAATAGAGATACTAATAAATTGAAAAAATTGGATGAATAAGAAAAATTACGCAAAAAAGAGACTTGTAGAAAAGTAATTACTGAACAATATAATGAACATGAGAGAATGGTACAAATTAAAAATTAAAAATTGAAAAATGCCAATATTGTTAAGAAAACACAAGTAAAAAATGATAGTTACCAATTAAAAGAAGCACGCACAAGGTGTAAACAAATAGAAATTGATGACAATAAATATGTTAATAATGATACTACAATAAATAAACCAATAGATGAGAAAAAGCGAAAACATAAATATGATTCTTATCAATTGAAGACATTATTTATTAAGTGTAAACGATTAAAAATTGAAGACAATAATTATGATAAAAATTACAATAGTAATAATTATAATAACAATCATAATATTGTATTGAACAAAGTTATTGATGAAACAATAAAGGGCAAAGTAGAAAAAAAATGAAAGAAATTAAATGAAAAAATATTAACCGAAAAAACTAATTCAAAACTAATTAGTTGTCTAGCAAATAGATATTTCTATGAGAATCTCATATCTGAAAATTACATTGGTTCCATGACAAATACATGTGTTTATTGTGATGCAAAACATTTTGCTTTCGAATATACTTAAAGTAACGATTTCTCCAATTGTTGTCATAAAGGTAAAGTAGAATTGTTAGAAAATCCTCCTTACCCAGAACAATTAAAGTTTTTAGCAACTGAATTAACGGCATGTCGGAGCTGCAGCAATCAAGTTTTGCTTTTTTCATTTTATCAATATCTTTTTAAATTCTTAAATTAAACAAATATAATGACTTGTCCGCACTAAAGCTATATTTATACAATAATTTTTGTTAAAATAAAAAATCATTTGGACTTGTTATTTTTTTATGAGCTTGGATTGAAAATTAGATATCAAACTCGACAAATCTAACCTTGAAATACGACATATTGAAAGTTTTTATTATAACTTTGTATGTATAATATTTTGGTGGATTTCTTGAGTTGTCCGCACTAGAGTTTAATCTTACAAATTTTTTCTTTGTAGCAAAGAAACTCGATTAAACGCATCGTTTATTCATAAGTTAAGATTGGAAATATGATTAGAAGGCGGACAGCTTCGTCATGCTCTTAACGGAAGAAATTATTGATTTTCGACGAAACGTTAGGTTGTACAATGATGCTTCAGCATTCGCAAATTTTGGTGCCAATTTTGATACATTGCCGGGTAAAGGACCACAAGTTATTAGAATATGTGGACAATTTTACCATAATGAATATGTGTTACATCCTAATAAAGATAAAGCACGTAAATATGGACAATTATATATTTAAGATAATAAAACGGTAACGATTGAATGGAATAAGTTTAATATAAATTTAACATCATTAAAACATTTAGATATGTTGATAAAAAACATTAACCCTTATGCTAAAGCCTATGAAATGATGCATAAAGTAGAAGAAGAACTACAACGATGTGCAAAAATTTATTGTCCTCCAAGAACTGTTACTATGTCTATTGTCCGCAATAATTATTTAGATAGAAATTGATATAATCTACCTACCTGTAATGAAATTGAAATAGTATATCTTGGAGAAGACGATCTTCCTCCTATTGAACGTGATATTGTCATTTACTCCAAGTATAATAAACCAATTAGTATATCGACAGTTAGCAAACATACAGATCCTATGACATATCCGCTTATTCATCCTAATGGTGGTTTTTGATGGATGCCAAATATGAAAAGTAAATTTGGAAAATCTAATGTTTATAATTGAAAATTTCATAATTATAGATTTAGTGTTAGAAATGAATTTAATCCATTCCTTAATTTTGGAAAATCATCTCAACAGTTCATTGTTGATGTATTTGAAAAAGTTGAAACCTCCAGATTATATTTCATACGAAAAAACCAAAACGTATTGAGAAGTAATTGTTACAAAGGTATTATAGACTATTTACATAACAAAAAAAATTAGATCCTTCAAAAATTGGAAAAATGGTAATATTACCGTCAAACTTTACAGGAAGTCCGCGATTTTTAAAACAAAATTACATTGACTCAATGACATTTGTAAATTATCGTGGTAAACCAGACCTTTTTGTAACTATGACCTGTAACCCACATTGGAAGGGAATAACTGAAAACTTGGAAATTTATGAAAATGCAATAGATAGACCAGATATTATAACAAAAGTATTTTATCAAAAAGTAGAAGAATTCAAAAATTTTGTAATAAAAAAGGGAATATTAGGAAAATGTATTGCATATAGTTATGTAATTGAATTTGAAAAACGAGGATTACCGCACATGCATATGTTGTTATTCTTAGATAAAAATGATAAATTTGACATTCCTGAAAAAGTTGATAGAATAATAAGTGCAGGAATCCCAAATAGAGATATTTATCCAAAATTATATAGTATTGTTAAACAATTTATGATACGCGGCCCCTGTGGTATGCAAAATATCAATTGTCCGCGTATAGATAAAAATACGAAACAATGTACTGAAACTTTTCCAAAAAAATTTAATAATACAACAACATTTAAATTCAATGGATATCCACTATACAAACGTAAAAATGATGGTGTCAAAATAATTCTCAAACATAAATTTACAGAAAAAATTGCAGATAATGGATTTGCTGTTCCTTATAATCCTTACTTATTATTGAAATTTAATGCACACATGAACGTAGAAGTTTGTTCCACTGTACAATGCATTAAATATTTATTCAAATACTGTTATAAAGGTCATGATTGCGCATACATTAAAATACATCAAGTAAAAGTGGATTTTCAATAAGAAAATAAAGACACTTTTTAAAATGACAATCGTGAAAATGTTGAATATGAATATGACGAAACCCAACAATACATTAATACACGATATTTATGTCCACCTCAAGCAATGCACAGATTATTAGAATATCCTTCACATTTTATTTCACATTCTATAAAACGTCTAAGCGTTTATGAAGAAAATCAACAAAACGTATTTTTTAAAGAAGGAAAAGAAGAAATGATCATACGAAAAAATGTGGGAACAACATTAACAGCATATTTTGAATTGAATAGAGAAGATTTTGAAGCCCGAAATTACTTGTATTCAGAAATACCAAATTTTTATACATTTGATAAAAAACTGAAAAAGTGGAATAAAAGAAAAAAAAAAGAAAACCAATACTTAGTAGAATGTACTTAGTAAGTTCGAAAAATAGAGAACGTTATTTCATTAGGTTATGACTATTACACGTTGAAGGAGCCACATCTTTTGAGGCTTTGCGTACTGTTGATGATGTCATGTACAATTCGTTTTATGAGGCAGCTAAGGCAAGACAATTAATTAATAAAGATGAAGAATGAGATAGATGTTTGAAAGAAGCATCTTCAACAGAATTCCTTTATATTTTCTATGAATTATTTGCTTTCATTTGAGTTTTTTATGATCCTATAAATGCACGAGATTTATATGAAAAATATAAAGATAAGTTATACCATCCTAAATACGAAAAAATTATAGGTGAAAATCTTGCATTGAATGTTATTAAAAATAATTTACGAGTCAATGGATTTTCTTTAAGCGATTTTAATTTACCTAACATAAGCACATTTATAGAAGAAGATAATAACCAAACAATTTTAAATCATAATAATAATATTCTTAATGAATTAGAAATGAAAATAAATTCTTTAAGAGGAGGTCACGTATCTCTGTCCTTTTCTAATCAAAGAATTGAGTTTTTTACAGAAACTAATAACTTTATCAAAAAATGAAGAGAAAGCCGCATCTCGTAATAAAAAAAGCAATATTTTCTTTGATAAGAAAGAATTAATTTTATTGCTTCGTTTTCAAGAAAACCTTGAAAAACTTAAATCATAGAGGTTAGGGTGGACAATTTGGTTTTTCAAGGTTTTCTTGAGAACGAAGCAATAAAATTAATTTTTTCTTATCAAAGAAAATATTGCTTTTTCTGATACAAGATGCGGCTTTCTCTTCATTTTTTGATAAAGTTATTAGTTTTTGTAAAAAAATCATTTCTTTGATTAGAGAAGGACAGAGATACGTGACCTCCTCTTAAATGATAAACAAAGGCAAATATTCAACTCTACTATAAAAAGTTTAAACAACTAAAGTAAAGAAAAATATATTTTTATAGATGGACCAGGTGGAAGTGGAAAAAGTGATTTACTTAACGTTGTAATAGTTTATTTTAAATATACTATACATCATCTATGTGTAGCTTGGACAGCTATAACAGCGAATTTATTATTCGATGGAAAAACCGTGTATATAACATTCAAACTACCGTTAAGAGGACGCTGGATCTCTCTATCCTTTCCTTATTGAGAAATGTAAGTTTTTGGAAAAACTAACGATTATTGATAGAGATTTAAAGTTATTCGCAACTTGTACAGTAAAAAGCAATATTTTTTCTGATGAGGACAAAATAATTTTGATGCTTCGTTTTCAAAAAAAGATTGACATACTTACAAAATCATAAGTTAGGCTAGAGAATATTATGTTCAAGTATGTCAAACTTATCTTGAAAACAAAGCATCAAAATTAATTTGTTCTCATTAGAAAAAATATTGTTTTTTACTGTACAAGTTGCGGACAACTATTGATTTCTAGTAATAACTACTAGTTTTTCCAAGTTTTCTACATTTTTTGATTAGAAAAGGATAGAGAGATACAACGTCCTCTTAAATATAACAGATTGTACAACTTGTAATGTTAAGCCTAATTCTGCAGCAGGCAAACAAAGGGAACACAAATAATCATTTGGGATGAAATATCCATGATTTCAAAATTTGCTTTTGAAACGGTTGATCGTCTTTTTCTAGATTCATGCGGTGTGAACCAACCCTTCAGGGGTAAAACTGTAATTGTATCGGGAGATTTCAGGCAAGCATTATCAATTGTACGACATGGAAGACGTATGAACATTATTGAAAATTCAGTTAAATTTAGTTTATTATGGCAGAATTTAGAGCCCAAAATATAGAGCTAAAGTAAATATAAGAAACAAAAAAATATTGGACTCAAAAAAATATAGGACCAAGAAAATATAATGATGAAAAAAATATTGGGCTCAAAAAAATATAGAGCCAAGAATACATAAGAATCAAAAAAATGTAAGATTCAAAAAAATATTGGGCCCAAAAAAATATAGATCTCAAGAAAATATAAGAATCAAAAAAATATAGAGCTCAAGTAAAATAAGAATAAAAAAAATATTAAGATGAAAAAAAAAGAATCAGACAAATATTGGGCCAAAAATATAGAGATTAAGAAAATATAATAAAAAAAAAAATATTGTGCCCAAAAAAATATAGAGCCCAAGAAAATATAAAAATCAAAAAAATATAGAGTCTAAGTAAATATAAGAATCAAAAAAATATCGGGCCCAAAAAATTAAAAGAATTAGACAAATATTGGGCCCAAATACGTATAGAGACCAAGAAAATATAATAATAAAATAAATATTGCGCCCAAAAAAATATAAACTCAAAAATAAAGTTAAAAAAAATAAGGCCCAGAAAAATAAATGGCCCAAAAAAATTAGAGGCCTAAAAAAATGGGGCCCAAAGAAAAAAGGACTCGAAAGAAAGTAGGTCCAAAAAAATATAAGGCCTAGAGAAATATAGGACCAAAAAAATATGGAAGCCAAGAAATAAGAGGCCCGAAGAAAAGGAGACTCAAAAAAATGTAGAGCCTAAAAAATATAAGGCCCAGAAAAATATAGAGCAAAATAAAATATAGAATCCAAAAAAATTATGAAAGCCACGAAAATATAAATTTCAAAAAAAATTGGGCCCAAAATTATAGACAGAGAATATATAGGAATCGAAAAAATATTTTGCCCAAAATAATTAGAACCCAAGAGAATATAAGGCTCAAAGAAAATAGGACTAATAAAAAAGTAGGGCCCGAAAAGTATAAGGCCCAGAAAAATATAGAGCTAAATAAAATATGGGATCCAAAAAAATCATAGAACCCAAGAAAATATAAATTAGAAAAAAATATTGGGCCCAAAAATATAGATTACAGGAATATATAAGAATTGAATAAATGTTGGGCCCAAAAAAATAGATTCCAAAAATACATAAGAATCGAAAAAATATTGGGCCTAAAAAATATATGAGGCCCAAAGAAAATAGGACTCAAAAAAATGTAGGGCCTAAAAAATATAAGGCCCAGAAAAATAGAGCTAAATAAAATATAGTACCCAGAAAAATTATAAAACCCAAGAAAATATTGATTTCGAAAAAATATTGGGCTTAAAAAAATATTAAGCCTAAAAAAATATAGAGCCTAAGAAAATATAAAGCTAAAAAAAATATAAGGCCCAAAAAATATAAAGACGAAAAAATATTGGCACGAATACAATACGTCACACTTTTTAGTTGATGTGAATACTTTCACTAATACACATATACACTAACATAATATATACATACACAAATGCACACACACACACGCATAGACGCACACACACACCAACTTTTACGCAATTTACTAACAGAAAATTCTTCACTGCAATACACATATACGTACGGACACCGATAAATCAACTAACTCACAAAAACATACATATACTGACAATAATGAAATACGACTCTCGTTTTAGCTGACACGAACATTTTTACTTAAACAAAATCGTACAGGCAGAGTACATATAGACACTCTTATAGACACAGACAACCAACGAATACGCACACTAAACATACACAGCAAAAGAGTGTCATATTGTATTCGTGTCGCTACACGAATACAATATGACACTCTTTTTAACTGATATTAACATTTTCACTAACACACATACACACCATACATACGTACACATATACACAAACTTACACACACTTACATTATACATAAAAATACACACACACTCACGTAATACATCCACACATGAATGCACGCATCTACACACGCTTTACACGCATGAACGCACAAACACAAACACACAAACACAAACACATACACACTCAAACGTACATGCGCGCATATAAAGACACATATATAAACATACACACATGCATACATGAATATACATACAACGACAACTACACTAAATATCTCACTAAAGCACAGAGAAATATACTGATAAACACACACACATACACAATAGACTTACGATGAAATTCGCACACCCATCGTAACTCATATACTTATCAACACACATACATACCGATATATATGCTACCGCCAAATCCTAAATGAACACAGATACATACTAACATAAAAAAAGGCACTTAACAAACATAAACTTTAACTCTGCTACAAACACATATTAACTGACATAGACGAACCCGCTTACACACGCAAAAACATACACCTACTGAAACAAAACAAAACAAGACACTTTTCAACCGAAATGAACACTTTATCGATACACACTTCTACACCAAATATTTACAAACACATACATGAACACACACACACATACATACACACACACACACACACGGAAACATACATGTACACACACATACATACACTTACACGCTAGCGCTTAAACACACACACACACACACACACACACACACACACACACACACAAACGAACACACACACATACACACACGCCTACACACCAATTAGTACGCAATTCACTAACATAAACTTCTTAACTGCTATAGAAATATACTTACGGACACCGACAAACCCACAACACACATAAAAGCATACACATACGTAACAAAAATACACAATACCACTCACTTTTTAGCTAACACGGACATTTTCTCGAGTACACTATCATACAGGCGCACTATATATAGCGCCCTTATTAACTTATATACTTACCCATACAGCATGAAAGGACTTTGAAAGGATTCTGAAAGGATTCATGAAAGGACTACAATCTTTCAGAAATATTTCACTGAAAGGATTCTGAAATAATTCTATGTCCGAGGTATTATTCTTTTAAAAATAATACATAAAAATATTTCATAAAGAATTCACAAGTCATTTCAAAATCCTTTCAATGGAAGAATTCAGTAAGGATCCATGAATTCTTTTGGTAATAATTCGTAAATCTTTTCATACATCTTCCATTGAAAGGATTCTGTAAGAATAATATGAAATATTTTTAAAATATTTCATTGTATTATTTCTAAAAGGAATATACCTCGGACATAGAATTATTACAGAATCCTTTCAATAAAAGAATTCTGTAAGGATCCATGAATTCTTTCGGTAATAATTCTTAAATCTTTTCATACATCTTTCATTGAAAGTATTCTGTAAGAATGATATAAAATATTTTAAAAATATTTCATTGTATTATTTCTGAAAGAAATATACCTCGGACATAGAATTATTACAGAATCCTTTCAATGAAAGAATTCTGTAAAGATCCATGAATTCTTTTAGTAATAATGCATTAATCTTTTTATCTATCTTTAGTTGAGAGACGTGTAAAGTTCTAGAAATTTTATTCTTTCCTATATTATTTAAGAATTAATTTAGAATTAATACACACACACACACACACATACATATATATATATATATATATATATATATATATGTATATAACGGATATATGATGATATAATTATTCATAGGATTACGAATAGTTTTACAGCGGTTAAAATCGAAGTTATCATAACACAGACATCGCACGCATAACAATTTATAGTTTCCATTTAAGATTCTTATTTTCCTTATATATGAAACGGGAAGCACTCTTACCGCTTGCGAGAGTAAGAGATACCGCCATCAAGCGGATAAATTATAAACTAATCCCGAAAATATTTCTAAATGATTCTGTTATCTTTCACGTTTTCTTTCATAAAGTCCTTTCAAAGTCCTTTCAGTAAGGATTCATGTAATAACTTTTATTCCCATCATAAGTTATTTCATGAAATATTTCAAAAAGATTTCAAAATTATTTCATGTAAGATTTCTTGAGACTTTACCAAAACATTGCATGAATTATTTCATGAAAGCTTTTTGAATGAATCTTGAAATGATTCGGTGAAAGAATACCTTAGATCATTCCGAAAATCTTTCTAAATTATTTTCTGATTTTAATCGTTGGAAGATTTCTGAGTTCTTTCTTGTTTCCTTTCAAGAAGTCTTTTCAAAGTCCTTTCAGTAAGGATTTATGTTATAACTTTTATTCCCATCATAAGTTATTTCATGAAATCTGCCGTCCAAAGTATAAAAGTGGTTAACTACATTGGAATCCCATTGGAGTTAAGGTTTTCTTACTTTGGACGGCAGAAATATTTCAAAAAGATTTCAAAATTATTTCATGTATGATTTCTTGAGACTTTACCAAAATATTACATGAATTATTTCATAAAAGCTTTTTGGAAGAATCTTGAAATTATTCGGTGAAAGAATAACTTAGATTATTCCAAAAATGTTTCTAAATTATTTTATAAATTGAATCGTTGGAAGATTTCTGAGTGCTTTCTTGTTTCCTTTCAAGAAGTCTTTTCAAAGTCCTTTCAGTAAAGATTCATGTAATAACTTTTATTCTTATCATAAGTTATTTCATGAAATATTTCAAAAAGATTTCAAAATTATTTTATGTAAGATTTCTTGAGACTTTACCAAAATATTGCATGAATCATTTCATGAAAGCTTTTTGAATGAATCTTGAAATGATTCGGTGAAAGAATACCTTAGATCATTCCGAAAATCTTTCTAAATTATTTTCTGATTTTAATCGTTGGAAAATTTCTGAGTTCTTTCTTGTTTCCTTTCAAAAAGTCTTTTCAAAGTCCTTTCAGTAAGGAATCGTGTAATATTTCATGTCTTAACTATCGTTTCCTTTTTGGTAATATTTTTGTAAAGACTTTGTAATCTTCCTGTGTATTATTTCATAAATTCTTTTCAAAAGAATATAATTATCTTTTTAAGTTCTTTTTAAATGCTTTCAACGTATTATTACTTGTAATATTTCATGAAATTATTTCAAAATTCTTTCATGCTGTGTGGGTTATAAACAAAGACGAAACAACTAATACGCACACGGAAACATACACAGTGGCACGAATACCAAATGTCATACTTTATGACTGATGTGAACACTTTTACTAATATACATACAAACGATATATGCGCACACAGAAACATACACAGTGGCACGAATACAATATGTCACATTTTTTTACTGACGTGAACACTTTCACTAATACACATTCACACGATGTATACGCACACAGAAACATACACAGTGGTACGAATACAAAACGACACACATTTTAACTAATGTGAACACTTTTACTAATACACATACACACTATATATACGCACACACATACTATACATACACACAACACACACTTATACACACTCGCATAATACATAAACAAACGAATACACACATACCTACATAATATATACATACCACATATACACGCTCGCACTCATGCACATACACACACACGCATGCGTGCGCGCACCCACGCACATACATACAAGAACACCCACGCACAACCACACACACACACTCACAACCACGCACATACATATACACACGAACTTATACACAATTTACCAACATAAACTTCTTCACTGCTATGAACATATACTTACGGACACCAACAAACACACCAATGCATAAAAACATACACATTCGTGATAATCATACAGTACGACTTACTTCTTAGTTGATATAAACATACACATACACGTTTGCGCTTAAACTTACACGCACATACACACATACCTATACATAAATGATCGTATGCGCGCACAGCACAAATACACAAATACACAAATCCATAACAATACACAAAAACACCATAGCTCACACGTACACCAATTCGTATCAATACGCATATCATCTGACAAAAAACTACACGCATAACACACCTACACACATCATGATCGTTCACTAACACCGACACACACACACACACACACACACACACACACTCATCCACATATGCGCGCACGTGCACGCACACACGAATGACACATTTCCACTCTAATTATAATTTAATTTTGTTTAATATTATAATGTTAGAACGTAATATTAATAAATTGAGTTATGTGAAAACGGTTATTAATCACAATGGATGATGTTTTTTTAAAATGTCTGAATCAAAATAAACAAAATTATTTTAATTTAATATATGGAATAATAATTAAATTAATTTTTGACAATTAATTTACACAAATACATATTTGATCATATATATTTATGTAGGTATTTGTATTTGAACAGAAAGTAATTACTTTAAAATTGTTTAAAAAATTATTTAAACGTTAACATTGTAATATATTACTGATGTTTGATTTAATAAATAATTATGATCATTTTTAAAAATTCGAATCAATAAATTTTGATTTTAACGCTATTTTATATTGACAAATAAAAGTTATATCTTTGAATGTTCTAATAAATTAATTTATCAATTGTCAAGGAATAAAATTGCCTAATTGATGGGCTATTAAAAAAAACTTTGTACGATGTACTCGTTATACTTAAAGAAAATAACATTTAATATTAAATAATTAATCTTTTTAATTAATAATTATTTCATATATTTAGTTTTTTTTAATAATACACATATACAGAATAAACATATATATATATATATATATATATATATATATATATATATATATATATGTGGTTGTAAAATCAGGATTTAAGCATTTTCCATCCCCCTAGCCCCTCCTCGATGTAGCCACCGCTCAAATTACACTGTAATTCTTCTTCCTTTTTTTTATTTAACGTCGCTGTATTTCATGCTATCATTGCTATCATGATATCATTTTTCTTACTTCAATATTCTGTTGTAATAATTTAGATTGATCATTTTTATTGTGATTATAATTATAACTAATTATTACTGCATAGTTATAATTATAACTGATAGATAATACAAAACTTCTTCCCTTAATTACATGTAAGTCTGATATTACATTACAATAATAAAAAAAAAAATATCTTTATTAATATTTTATTAATACGATTACAATTACGATTAATTGATAATATTCAGCTTCCTCTCTTCATTTACTTAACTAATATAAATATAGTGATATCTTTTACATTAACATTTATCTTATTTACATTTATATAAATTATTTGCATTTAATCCTCATAAAGTAAAATTTTTAGTGAAATGTTGACTTAATTGTTGTTCTGTGATATACAAGTATGCTTCTGCGCTAAAAATTACTATTCCAATGAATTTATCGTTGGTTACCAGAGGCAAAGAATTCATTGTTGTATGAGATAAATTATCATTTTTAACACAGTCTAATCATCTATTATTTATCAGAAATGAGAAACGAAAATCCATTTTGTTAATAAATGCTATAGCTTTTACATATATCGTCACGATATCGATCGACAACAATTGAACCTAGCAAAGTCTATACTCCAGAAACCAAATATTTATTTACGGCACGATTAAAAAACTTTTATAATATGTTGTTAGAATTAGCTTGACTGCAGTTTCAAAGAATGAATAAAAAAAAATTACTACTATTATATTAAAGTGAAGAATTAGGACCGTTTTCTTTCTTACGTAAATATCTTTTGCATTATTATCACATACATACATACACATAGACATGTGCACCTTTAAGATACTCATACACGCATACATATACATTCATACACATACACACATACACACATATGCACGCATCCATACACATACACTTACTCATATACACATACACACATACACAAGATCCGTCACTCCATCCCCATCTCTCCGTCTTCATATTTCCTTCTTGTCTCTTCGACTCTGTCTCTCCATATCCGTCTCTCCGTTTATATCTCTTCTACTCCGTCGCTCCGTCTCCGTTTCTGCGTCTTCATCTCCGTCTCTCCATCTCTGCCTCTCCGTTACCATCTATACGTCTCCGCTATTACTTTATTATATTACTTATATATAATCTTACTGCCACTATATTAATGTAAAGAACAAAGCCTTTTTTCTCCTGGGAATATCGTTTGCATAATTGTCACATTATATATATATATATATATATATATATATATATATATATATATATATATATATATATATATATATATATATATATATTCCCAAGCACATTTTGACATATACATGTTAGTTAAACACATACACTCATACACATACACTTATACACATAAACACATACACATATACACATATGCACATACACGTACAGAACATTTGCCTCTCCATCTCCGTCTCTGTGTCTCTGTTTCTTTCTCTCCGTCTCCGTTCCTCCATCTCCGTCTCTTCGTCTCCCTATCTCCGTCCCTATGTCTATGTCTCTTTGTCTCTGCCTCTCTGTCTCTGTCTCTCCATCTCTGTCTCTCCGTCACTCCATCTATGTCTCTCTGTCTCCGTTCCTGCGACTCCTTTTTTCGTCTTTGTTTCTCTGTCTCTGTCTCTCCGTCCCTTTGTCTATGTCTCTTCGTTTCCATCTCTCTGTTTTCGTCTCTCTGACTTCTTCTCTCTGTTTCTCCGTCTCCGTCTCTCCGTCTCCATCTCTCTGTCTTCTTCTCTCTGTCTCTCCGTCTTCATCTCTGTGTCTTCTTCTTTACTCCTCCGTTTTTTCATCTCCGCCCCTCTGTCTGAAATACATGATTGAAAAGAATGGATTCTTATCATATTTTTTCATTAACATAAATAAAATTGAGTAAAACAAATTTTCAATTTATCATGATGATATGATTTGTATTTAAACAATTTTGATGCATATTGGAACTATTAATCCTTTTTTTCAAATACATAAAAACTTAATTTTAAAAAGAACTGCAATATAAAAATTTATAAATTAAGGCAATTTTTTTTACTTTAAAATCGGCTAATTTATACATATTAATATAACATATGAAAGTTTAAGTGAGAAATGTTTGGAGTGAGGTGAATTAAGCTCGTATGGATTAAAATCAGAAAGAAATTTCAGCAAAGAAAAGATTTTGGTCAGCTGTTTGATCATTAAGAGTCTGCCGTATACCGACACAGTCACCTGTTTTACTGAATCTGTTTAAAATTTATTTTTTATAAAAACTAATAACTCAAGGCAGAAATAAAGAGATAGTTTCGATTCGTATAATGGAAAGCAATATTTTCTCTGATAAGAATAATTTAATTCCACCGCTTTATTTTCAAGAAAAGTTGGTATAACTTAGAAATCCCATTATTTGACACCAACTTCTAATTTTCTAAGTTATTCCAACTTTTCTTAAAAACGAAGCGATTAAATTAATTTATCCTAATCAGAGAAAATATTACATTTTATTAAGCACATCGAAACCATTTCTTTATTTCTGCCTCTAGTTGCCAATTTTGGGAAAAAAATCAATTTTTTAATTAAAAAAAGGACAGAGACACGGCGGCCTCTTAATTGATTCTAAAAATATTAAATTTTATAGAAAACGGTTTTTAGAAGAAATGTTTATATAATTACAAAAAAATGAACAAAACAAAATAAACAAACTAACAAAAAAACTTAAGTTTAAAACTTCAAATGAACAATGTTCAATGATGAACATTGAACTTTGTTTTCATGATGTTTACGTTTTTTTTATGTTTATGTATTTAATAAGTGGTAATTTATTGAAATTTTAAGAACAATTATGAATCAGAATCTTTAAGAGCATGACGAAGCTGTCCGCCTTCTAATAATATTTCCAATCTTAACTTATGAATAAACGATGCGTTTAATCGAGTTTCTTTGCTACAAAGAAAAAATTTGTAAGATTAAACTCTAGTGCGGACAACTCAAGAAATCCACCAAAATATTATACATACAAAGTTATAATAAAAACTTTCAATATGTCGTATTTTAAGGTTAGGTTTGTCGAGTTTGATATCTAATTTCCAATCCAAGCTCATAAAAAAATAACAAGTCCAAATGATTTTTTATTTTAACAAAAATTATTGTATAAATATAGCTTTAGTGCGGACAAGTCATTATATTTGTTTAATTTAAGAATTTAAAAAGATATTGATAAAATAAAAAAAAGCAAAACTCGATTGCTGCAGTTCCGACATGCCGTTAACTATCCATATAAATAACATTTGAAATTTTTATTTTAGGATTTTTCATAGTTCTTCAGAAGTTTTTAATATTCTTATATTAAATAATTTCAATTCAGAAGTATATATAAATTTATTATTTTCATAAAGAGAATTTAATCAAAGAAAAAAAATTTATTATAATAGGTGAAGATGTATATGCTGGGCAATTGAGTTTGTTAAATGATAAACACATTAGAAAGTTTAATCAAATTTTGAATAATCATACAAATTTTTCAATGCAACCAACAACATTTTTACAAAGGCCCGATAATATTAATCCAGTTCCATTAAATCAAGATTACATACGAATACTTTTCTCCGAAAATCGGCATTTTGGTTACTGGATTTTTATCTATTATTCACAAAATGTAATTCATGTTTATGATAGTTTCAATAGTAATGGATTAAATTATGAACAAAAAATTTACATTAATAAACTATTTTTAATTCGTGAAAACTTACAAATATATTTTGAAAAAGTTCAATTTCAGATTAATCCGTTTGATTGTGACATTTTGTCTATAGCGTTTGCAACAGCAATTGTTAATAATTTGTGTCCTTGTGGAATAGAATTTGACATCGAGAAAATGCGTGGAAATTTGCTAACTAGGTATGAAACAAATTCTTTTGTCACGTTTCCATTAGTAAAGAACAATTATACTAATATCAATTATAAAGCAATATTTAGAAATCAGCATATTATACATCACAAGGAATTGTCAACGATGAAATTAAATTTTCAAAATATAAATTTTGAATACCTTAAAGAAGAAAAGTAAAAAGAATTGGCAATACAACCATTACATTTATTAGATAACATAAAATGTTTAGTAGCAACAAATTATAAACCAAAAACTTATCTACAGAAAATTTACCATAACAGTAATAAAAGAAAATCTAAACAAACTAAAGAAAAAATCTCAAAAAGTAATTGTAACAATATTAAATACAATAACATTGTAGAATCTGAAAATGATATCGAACAAGAACCAATTCTGAAATTTAAAAATAAATTTAATGATAAAAAATTATTAAAACTAACAAAAAGTTTCGATTAAGAAATTGAAGAATTTAAATATAACGTAACATAAAAATCAAATTAATTATCAAAACATTAATGTAATTACGAAACTTGGAAATAATTTCAAGAGGGATGAAAATTTAAAAAAATTATTAAATGGTGCAATTGAAAAAATAAAAATTATTAATATATTGTGGCAAAAAAAGTCAAATTGCTCACGAAAATGAATTTATAAAAAACAATCAAGAATCCTCAAAGAAAAATGAGAATTTAACAAATCAACAAAATCATGACTATGATAGACGCATTTATGACAAATCGTATTATAAATATAATAAACATAAGGTTTTAAAAAATAGAAAACAATATTAATTGAAAAACAGACAAAAATATTGAAACGTTTAAATAAATCTTATAAAAAAACATAAAAAAAAGATTATAATTTAATTACTTCAGTAAAAAATAAAAATTGTTATGAAAAAAACAAAGATCAATTCAAAACAGAAGAAAATCAAAAGGATATAAATTATTACCAAATAGCTAAATATACATTGACCAATAATAATGAAAATTATATCATGGAAAATAATATTGGTGATTTGAATTTTATTCATGATTTTTGTGGTGCTATACATTTTGCATTCGAAATGTCAAGCAATAAGAAATTTACATCATGTTGTAAACAAGGAAATATAACATTAGAAGAAGATCCAGAATATCCTGAAGAGATTAAGAAATTACTTACGGAAAATTCTATGATAAGTAATAATTTTAAAAATGCATAAGATCATATAATAACGCCTTAAGATTTGCTAGTTTTGGTGCAACATTTGATAAATTATTTAATAAAGGTTCTTAAGTTATACGTATTTGTGGACAAAAATATCATAATACATATGAATTATATGCAAATGAAAATAAATTAAGAAAGTATGGACAATTATACGTATTTAATAACGAAGAAGCAAATAAATGCCGCATAGAAAACGATCTGAATTGTTCTATTAAATTATTGAATACATTAGATTCTATAATTAGGAAAAATAATCTTTACGCAGCAGCTTATAAAATGATGCACAAAGGAGAAATTAAAGAAAATAATCGTTTTATTAAAAATGGAACTATACCTAGGGATGTTAAAATGTTTATAAGACAAAACGATAACTTTGATAAGCATCGATATAATGAAGCTGAATGTAATGTAGTAGTAGTAGTTTTTGTAGAAAATGAATTACCTATTGAAAAAGACATATGTATTTATTCGAAAGCAGAAAAACCAATAAGAATCATATATATAAGTAAATACGTAGATCTTATGATTATATATCCACTTACATTCAAGGGTTGAAATAAAAAATTCAAGATTATACTTTATAAAGAAAAATCAAGATACTTTAAGAACAGAACTTTATCAAGGCGTAATGGATTTCTTGAAAAATAAAAAAAAAATGAAATCAATAATAGTTTGAAAATTGGATAAATGTTTTATATTACCATCAACTTTTACAGGAAGTCCGCGGTCCTCACATCAAATCTTGATTCCATGTCATTAGTACAAAGAATTGAAAAACCAGATTCTTTTATTACTATGACATGCAATCCAAAGTGGGAAGAAATCACAAATAATGTAGGAGAAAGTGAAGAAGTGATATATAGACCAGATATTGTTGTTAAAGAATTTTATCAAAAATTAAAAATATTAATTAAGCAAATTACTAAAAAACATATTTTGGGAAAATGCATGGCATATTCATACGTAGTAGAATTCCAAAAGAGAGGATTACCGCATGCACATATGCTGATATTATTAAGTAAAGATGATAAAATTTACAATAGTGATGACGTTGATAAATTTATAGTAGCTGAAATTCTAAATAAAAATGAGAATCCCAGAATATATGAAATAGTGGAACAATTTATGATCCATGGCCCTTGTGGAGATCAGAATAAAAACTCACTTTGTATGGATAAAGAATCAGGAAAGTGTACAAAAAATTTTCCGAAACGATTTAATCAAACTACAATAATGACAAATACTTATCCTATTTATCGACGAAGAAATGATAAAAATAAAATATTATACACAAAAAACTAGTGAGCAGACAAGAGATTTGTTGTTCCTTATAACCCACATTTATAACTTAAGTTTAATTGTCATATTTACATTAAATTATGTCAAACAATAGAAGTTATGAAATACTTATTTAAATACTTCTTCAAAGGACATGATTGTGCATTTATAGAAATGAAAGCAAGTGAAATTGATACTGAAAGTAATATTAATGATGAAACGGATGAAACGAATGATTTGGATATGTTTTATGATGAAATTAAACAATATATAAACACAAGATATAATTGCCCGCCAGAAGCTATACATTGCATAATGGAATATAATATTAGTAAACTTTTAAATACAATTTATAAATAAGCTGTTCATAATGAAAATTAAAAATATGTGTATTTTAAAGAAGGATCCGAACACGAAATTGATAAGAAAAATGTAAATACAACACTAACAGCGTGGTTTGAACTTAATAAAAGTGACCTAGAGACACATAATTACTTTTATTCTGATATGCAGCAACATTATGTTTTTAATCGAATACATAAAACATAGACGAAAAGAATAAAAACTATGAACCTATTCTAAACAGAATGCACTGAATTAATCCAAAACAAAGAGAAAGATTCTGTTAAGGATTACTTCTGCTTCACGTTAAAGCTGCAATATCTTTTGAAAGCTTAGAAACTTTTGATGGAATTACATACCCAACATCCTTTGAAGCCGCAAAAAGAAAAAATTTAGTTGAAATAGATGATGAATGGGATAAATGTTTAGAAGAATCATGTAAATCTCGATTTCCAAAAGCGCTTTGTTAATTATTTAGTTACATTTGTACGTTGCGCAATCCAATTCATGCTCGAGAATTATATGAAAAACATTAAATCTATTTTCATCATATTACCAAAAACGAATCAACAAAAAGATGAAGAATATGCATTAAGCATAATTGATGATATTTTAACTAATAATGGATTCCAATTAAGTGACTTTAATTTACTTACTTTAGAATACTATATTGAAAATAGTGAAATTGAATATAGTACAGTAAATAATGTTAATAATATTCCGTCAATTATTGATAGTCTAACAAATGCTCAAACGGCTATTTTCAATTTAGTAATAAATTTATCAAATACAAACTGCACTGAAAACTATATATATATATATATATATATATATATATATATATATATATATATATATACACATATATAGAAGGTCCAGGTGGAAGTGGTAAAAGTTACTTATTAAATACAATTATAACTTATCTAAAAATTCATGGAATCAACAATTTAGTTGTATCATGGACAGGTATAGCGGCTAATTTATTACAAGTCGGTGTGACAGTACATACAGTATTTGAAATACCGTTAAGAGGAGGCCGTATAGTTCTGTCCTTGTCTAATCTAAATTTTCGTTATTATGACTAAATTAAATATTTTTATACAAAAGTAAGGGCAGAGCCCAATAGATTTAAGGATAAGCAGACGATTCTATTCTATGAAAAAATATAAAATTTTCATTAGTTTTCGAGTGAAGTCTGAAACGGAAAAAGAGTTAAATTTGATTGAAGTATTCAACTCTTTTTCCGTTTCAGACTTCACTCGAAAACTAATGAAAATTTTATATTTTTTCATAGAATAGAATCGTCTGTTTATCCCTAAATCTATTGGGCTCTGCCATTACTTTTGTATAAAAATATTTAGTTTACTAATTATAACGAAAATTTAGATTAGACAAGGACAGAACTATACGACCGCCTCTTAAACGTGTTTGAAGACACAATATATAATATTAGTGCAAACAGCGAAATAGGTAAAAAAATGAAAAATGTATCAATTGTTATTTGGGATGAAATCTTAATGACATCGAAATACGCTTTTGAAGCCGTCGACCGCATGTTTAAAGATATATGTGATAATAATTACTTGTTTGGAGGGAAAACATTTATCATATCAGGTGATTTTAGACAAACATTACCAATAGTGAAACATGGAAATAGAATACAAATAGTAGAAAATTGTGTTAAAATAGCTATTCATGGAAACATTTTCAATATATGTCTTTAAAAGAAAATAAACGTTTATCGGAATCAGATGATGAATTTAAAAATTGGTTACTAATTATAGGAAATGGTAATTTTCATTCAAAATATGAAAAAGGGAAATGAAGTTATAAAAATTCCAAAAGAAATATTGTCAAAGGGCAATCTAATTGATGAAATTTACGCGCATAATATAAATATTGAAGATTGTGACTATGACGAAAATATTATATTAGCACCGAAAAACGACTCTGCAAAAGATGTAAATGACGAAAGTTTAGATGTAATTTTGCCAACAGAATTTTTGAATTCTTTAACGCCAAAAATAGATTTATTTACTATTATTGCACAAATATTAACAAGAAGTAGAAAAGGGAGCACTATATTCTTACCACGTATGACGTTATCAGCAAATGATGAACTGCCATTCTAGATGACCAGAAAACAATTTCCTGTAAAACTTGTTCATGCAATGACTATTAATAAGTGGCAAAGACAATCATTTAAAGAAGTAGAAGTGTATTTACCAATACCAATTTTCGGTCATGGGCAGTTATACGTGGCACTTTCAAGGACAACTAATAAAAAAGAATTGAAAATATTACTAACAGAAAAATCAAGAAAAGTTAAAGATGAAATGGTCTATACTAAAAACATTGTTTACAAAGAAATATAAAAACCCAATACAAAAATTAAATATAATGAATAAGAAAATAAAATCAAACATATTTAAAACTCTAATATAATATTAAATTTAAAAAAATTAAAAATTATGAAGTAGAGTTTAGCACTGTGTGTTTAAAAATCACGGCTACTATTTTTAGTTTTGCGCCATTGAAAAAACGCGATTGCTTTTTTAAATACTGTGTGATTAAAAAAAACATGGCTACTATTGTATGTGTTGTGAAGAGGGAAAAACGCTAAAACTACTGTAAGCACTGTGTAATTAGAAATTCGCGACTGCTATTCAGAGCAGTATCTGGTTTAAAAAACGCGGCTGCTATTTTAAGAGCTAAAGATGAAAAAGTCAATAACTATTGTAAGCGCTATGTAATTGAAAGATCGCGGCAGTTATATTGAGAATCGTGTACTTAAAAAAACGCAGCTGCTATTGTGAGCGCTGTGTAATTAAGAATTTATGGATTCTATTTCGAGCGCTGTGTAGTTACAAATTCGCGGCTGCTTTTTTGAGCGCTGTGTGGTTAAAAAAAACGATACTGCTATTGTAAGTGTTGTGTAATTAAGAAATCACGGTTGCTTTTTACAGCGCTGAGAAAAAGAGACAAAGACGAAAGAACGGAGACGAAGAGACAGAGACGGAGGGACGAAGACGAAGATAGAGAGACTGTGACTGAGAAACGGAGACGGAGGGAAGAAGACGGAAAAACGGAGACAGAGAGACAGAAACGGAAAGACGGAGATAGAGGAAAGAAAATGGAAAAACGGTGACGGCAAGACGGAGACGAAGACAAACAGACGGAGAGATGGAGACGAAGGGACGGAGAGACTGAGACAGACAGACGGAGAAACGGAGACAGATAGACGGAAACGGAAAGACGGAGATAGAGGAAAGAAAATGGAAAAACGGTGACGGCAAGACGGAGACGGAGGGAAAAAGACGGAGACGGAGGGAAAAAGATGGAGACGAAGACAAACAGACGGAGAGATGGAGACGAAGGGACGGAGAGACTGAGACAGACAGACGGTGAAACGGAGACAGATAGACGGAAACGGAGAGACGGAGAGACAGAGACGTAGGGATGGAGAGACTGGGACATACAGACAGAGACGGAGAGACGGAGAAACTGAGACAGATAGACGGAAACGGAGACGGAGGGACGAAGACGAAGAGACAAAGACGGAGAGACGAAGATGGAGAAACGGAAACAGACAAACGGAGACGAAGAGACGAAGACGGAGAGACAGAGAAAGGAGACAGATAGACGGAGATGGAGAGACGAAGAGACGGATATTGTGTATGTTATTAATATTATATTAAAGTAAAAAATTAAGACTTCTTTCTTTCTTACATAGATATTTTTTGCATTATTGTCACATACATACATGCACGTATACACTTGCACCTTTAACATACACACATACACATACATACACATACACATACATACACATGCACATATTCATACTCATACGCTTACTCACATACACAATATTCGTCTCTCCATCTCCGTCTGCGTCATCGTCTCTGCATCTCCGTCACCGTCTCCGTCTTTTCGTATCTGTCTCCGTCTCCGTTTTCGTCCCTTCATCACCGTCTTTCCATCTCCATCTCTTCGTCACCATCTCTTCGTCATCGTCTCTCCGTCCCCGTCTCTCTATCACCGTCTCTCCATTTCCGTTTTCCCGTGTCTGTTCCTTCGTCTCCGTTTCTCCGTCTACGTTTCTCCATCTCTCCCTAATTACAATAATACTAAAGTCAAGAATTAAGACTTTTTTCTTCCGAGAATATTTTTTTCATAGTTGTCACCTATATATATATATATATATATATATATATATATATATATATATATATATATATACACACACACGTGTACCTACGCATATACACACATGCACATACATACACGCACATTCACATGCTAATATACACAAACACATACTTACTTAAATACATACACACACACATATATATATATATATATATATTTATATTGGTCATTTCACGCCAACTGAGAGAGCCAAAAAATAAATATCGCTGAAACTCTGAGAACATATTCTTTCTCTTACCCCAAATATGTAAAAAAAATTTTCAATGATCTAGATTGAGAGGATCAAGAGCTATGGATCCTTGAAATTTGAAAGTTTTTCAAAGTTTTTGGAAAAGTCCAAACTTTATAATTTTTTTGCCGAAAATCCTGATATCTTAGAGAAAAATTCATAAGAATACTTCTTGCTGTATATGAAGAGGAGAGTTAGCATGATTTTTCACAGACCTGAATTTTGAAGTTTTTTATTGGTTCTTACATGTATTACATAGTAATTGAAATTACTCATTGTTTGCCACATCAGAAATTGCTTTTCGAGGGCTTATTTTCTCCTTTTTTTAACTTCAAAATAAATTTTTGATTGTGTAAGAAAGAGCCCTTAATAAGGAGTTATAACAGTTTGAAATATATAAATTCATGTATGATTTATTTTTCATATTAAATATATATTTAAAACTGTCATAATTCCTTATTGATGGCTCTGACTTACATGATCAAAAATTGATTTCGAAGTTCATGTAAAATGGAAAAAAATAAACCCTCGAAAAGCAATTTCTGAAGTGGCGAACGATGAGTTATTTCTGTTACTATGTAATACATTTAAGAACCAATAGTCAACTTTAAAATTCAGGTCTGTGAAAAATCATTCTTACTTTCCTCTTCATTTACAACAAGAAATATTTTTATGAATTTCTCTCTAAAACATCAGCATTTTCAGAAAAAAAATGATAAAGTTGAGATTTCTTCAAAAATTTTGAAAAATTTTTAAATTTTAGGGATCTATAGCTTTTGATCCTCTCAATCTAGATTATTGAAAATTTTTTTACATATTCTGGGTAACAGAAAAAATATATTCTCAGAGTTTCAACGATCTTTTTCTCTCTCAGTTGGCGTGTCATGTCCCATATATATATTCCCATGTACGTTTTTACATATACATGTCACATACACACGTACACAAACACAAACAGTCATACACATAAACACATACACACATATCCATACACTCATGCACATGAACACATACACACATACATATATGCACAAACATTTCCGTCTCTTTGTCTCCATCTCTTCATCTCTGTCACTCCGTCTCTCTGTCTTCGTTTCTCTATTTCCGTCTTTTCGTCTCCATCTCTCCGTCTCTCTATCCCCATCCCTATGTCTATGTCTCTCCGTTTCTGTCTCTCTCCCTCCATCTATGTCTCTTCGTCTCCGTTCCTACGACTTCGTTTCTTCGTCTTTGTCTCTCTGTCTATGTCTCTCCGTTTTCGTCTCTTCGTCCCTCTGTCTATACATATACATCTAGTTTATACATATTCCTGTACACTTTATTATTATTGCATTTACACTTAAATATTATTTCATTCTTATATTATTTGAATAAAAATAAAAATACATTAAAAATCGATAAAAATAATAATTATATTTTAAATTGCGTAATAAGATAATAATTTAATGTAAAAAAAAATTTACTATAACTTTATTTCAAACAATTGTAAATATTCGCTTTAATAAATAAAGGAATCAATAAATTAAAAAAAATATTCCAAAAATTGATGAAAATTTATGCGAATAAAATGTTGAAAAGCATAAGTTGCAGAAACTTCTGGAGATTATAACATCTATTAAACATTACAAATATAATAATTTATTATACATATTTTTTGCCAAAAATATGAATACTTTTTTTATTCTCATGGAATATAATTGAATTTTTTTTAAATATAAATAATAGCATTTTTATTGTTTCTTCTAAATTCTTATTTCTTATTTACATAAAATTATCTGAAACTTGTAAACTGTAGTAATAATTAAATAAATCAGATTTAAATTTTTTTATTTGATATTATTTAAATGAATCACCTTATTTTAAATATAGTAACAAATTAGTTATACTAAAGCAAATTTATATCAAAGGATTTAATTATGCTAATTATTTTCTTTTAATTCTTGTTAAAATGAAATGCTAAACTATTGATTTTTCGAAACATTGGAACTCAATTTTTCATCACTTCATTTTTTCATGAATTCATTTTATCGTTAATTATTATTATTTTAATTTCATCACTTCATTTTTTCATGAATTCATTTCATCGGTAATTATTATCGTTTAAAACAGTTTTGTTTCTTTTTATTGTAATTAAAATACATATATTTTATCATTTTATTTATAAATTATTATTAAAGTAACTCTTAAAATAAATTAATTAATTATAAAACATTTGATAAACTGCCTGTCTTAATTTTGATTTAATTTTTATATGACTTTGACACCTTAGCATGTATAATAACGTATTTACCTCTAATTAATACATTTTTTTTGTTTTCTATTTATGTAACATATACAAAAAAATTGTTAATCATTAATGAATACAGAATTAACATTATATATAAGTAGTATATGGGGTGGTATAGTGAGACACCCCCTCCCCTCGTCTCGCTATACCTCCCCCTCCCCCTTCCCTCCTGTCTCCCCCTTCATGTCTAGGGCTGTTATAGCGTACATTTGGTGGTATAGTGTGACATTTCCCCTTCCCCCAGTCTGGGGCTGTTACAGTGTCCATGGTGGGTCCTCTCCGTCTTCCCCTACCTCTCTGCTTGGGGTGTTGTACACAGGGCTATATAGTCTGAAAATAATTCTCTTACCCCTCCCCTCTAATATCTACGGTGATTAAAAAGTTATCTTTATACATACTTAATTTAAAATATAATTAAAATAATATGTTTACTAACTTTAAATATAAAAACTTTATGAAAATTTAAAAATGTTAAATGAATAAAAATTGTATATTTTATAATAATAATAATATCTATTTCAAAAAGTTTAAAAAGTTATTCGAAATTTAAAAATATGTATGAAAAAATTAATTATAAGAACATAAAAATTAATATCTTGTTAAATATTATTATTAATTAATTTTTAAAATATAGTTTTAAATTTGATTTTTCTTTTAATTAAAAAGTATACAATATAAATTTTTAAGGGATAGGTGGATAAATAAGGTTAATAAATGAAAAATTAACAAATTAAATACGTTTATATTTTTTATTCTATACCTTCGTATACATGACTAGCCGTCGGCGGGTTACTCGATCTTCTGTTATATAATAACGAGCGCTGAGGCTCTTGATTTATAATTGTATCAAATTCTTCTTTCGAGATTACATCTAAGAACTCTTCCCCTCTGTATGGGTATTTGGTCAGCTCTCCGTCGCTCTCGTACGTGACACGAACCTTCGCCGAATTTTGTGCAACTTTATAGCTCCATATATAATTTACTGTATTTTTTCTTAGCGCTGTATGCATCAGAGTAGGCGTATGGATTTGGGCACTGAAAAAATTAAAAATTATGAATGCATTGAATTAAAAAGTAATAATTTTCAATAAAATTTTTCAAATAATTTAAAAGAATTTAAAAAATAGAAAAAAATCTATATATGAATTTACACATTTTTTAATTACTAATAATAAAGAAAAAATAAAGAAAACTTTGTTTGTATTCTACGATTTAGAAACACAGCAAGATACAAAATTTAGATGTCACACTACCACAGGATTACACGTTCCTAACCTCTGCGTTGTTCAGCAAACGTGTGATGATTGTTTGGAGAATAATGATTTTTCTTAAAGATGCGATACTTGTGGTATTCGAGAACATGTTTTTCAAGAAAACCCAATTAGACAATTTTTAGATATGTATATTCGCGAGAGAACAGTTTTTAACCAAATCATATGCATTGCACACAATGCTGGTGGTTTTGACGCACAATTTATGCTAAAAGAATTAGTGGAAAAATATAATCAGACATCACCCCAGGTGATTCTTAACGGACAAAATATAATTTTGTTACAATGCGGTCGAACAAAATTCATCGATAGTTTAAATTATTTCCACATGAAACTAAGTGCATTAACAGAAACTTTCGGCTTACCGCCCAGCGCGAAAAAGGGCTACTTTCCTCATCTGTTTAATACTGTAGGGAATGAAAATTATGGAGGTCCACTGCCAGATCCGCATTTTTACGCGCCTGATTCCATGTCGCATGAGGAAAGAGAGAAATTTTTCACGTGGTATAATTCCGAAACTTTGAGTGGACGTGTATTTGATTTTAAAAACGAAATCGTAGAATATTATCGCATGGACGTTGAAATGTTAAGATGCGCATGTTTGGCCTTTAGAAAAATTTTTTTAGACGTAGGACAAATCTGTCCGTTTACGAGTACGACTACTATCGCAAGCGCATGTTCTCTCGTTTATAGAAAGAATTTCTTACTACCCAAAACCATTGGCATCATACCTCCTGCAGGCTATCGTCGTGCTGATAAACATTCCCAGAAGTCAATTGGATGGTTATTAGCCTGTGAAAGAGAAATTGGCCGTGAAATAATTCATGCTGGTAGAACGAGAGAATTTATCTTGCCTGGGGGTTTCCTCGTAGACGGATTTTTACCTCCTGCATCGGGAAATCAGGATGAAAAGGGTATAGTTTTCGAGTATGAAGGTTGTTACACGCATGGTTGTCCCCAACGTTTTAATAAAAATCGGGATGCGCGCATCGCTTTTGGACGTACGTTTAACGAAGTTTATGAAAATACATTAGTAAAAATAAATAAAATTCGACAACATGGATACGAGGTTCGTTGTATATGGGAATGCGAATTCGATAAAATTAAACTTGAAAATCCGGAAATAGCTGAATGCGTGCGTAATCATCCTGTAATGAGTAGAATAACGTTAAACCCACGAGAAGCATTTTTCGGCGGAAGAACAGAAAATATAATTCCGTATTATAAAATTAAAGAGGGTGAGAAAATTAAATACACAGATATATGCACATTGTATCCTTACGTATGTAAACGTGGGCAATTTCCCGTTGGACATCCAAAAATTTTCATAGGAAGCGAGTGTCGTGAACTGACCAGAGGAAATAATAATGATTTGCAACGTGTCGAGGGTCTGATTAAGTGTAAAGTTTTACCACCCAGAAACTTGTACTTACCTTTGTTACCCGTTAAAATGCACGGTCGTTTGTTATTTGCACTTTGTCGTTCTTGTTGCGAGAAGATGCGAGAAAGCGATTGTAATCACGAAAACATTGGCGAGCGAAAATTCACGGGTACTTGGGTAGTCGACGAATTACGTGAATTTGTCGAACTTGGGTACCGTATAACGAAAATATATATTATATGGCAATACGAAATGACACGCTCTGATGGTATTAACAGAGGACTCTTTGCAGGATACGTAAATACGTTTTTGAAAATAAAACAAGAAGCAAGTGAATGACCTGCTTGGTGTATAAATAACAACGAAGCGAAATTGCGGTACTTGGACGAGTATGAGCGAAACGAAGGTATTCGATTGGATCGTGACAAAATAGAAAAAAATAGTGGTCTGAGAGCTGTAGCTAAACTTTGCTTAAATTCTTTTTGGGGGAAGTTTGGACAACGCAGTAATTTAAAGCAAACGGAAATCGTGAAATCGCGCGAAAATCTCTTACGAACATTAACCTGTCCTGATAAAGAAGTTCTTAGTATTTTACCTGTAAACGACGATATTTCATGCGTTCATTGGCAGCTTATAGAAGAAGCTGTTGAAGCATCATCCAATACAAATGTGGTGATAGCAGCATTCAAAACTGCACAAGCCAGGCTGGAATTGTACAAACATATGGAAAAGCTTGATAGGCGTACTTTGTACTGTGACACTGATTCGTGTATTTTTGTAAAAAAGGACGATTCGGGCGAATATGAGCCAGCCTTGGGAAACTTATTGGGTGATATGACGGATGAATTAAGATGTTACGCTCCTGGTACCTATATAGACACTATGATGTCTGCAGCACCAAAGTTTTACGCTTATCGTGCAATAACACCGTCAGGAAATATTTATGAATGTTGCAAAGTTAGGGGAATAACTTTAAATTTCAAAAATTCATTAAAAATAAATTTGAATAGTATCAAAACGCTCATAGACGAGGTATTCGCGAGAAAGCTTAGAGAAGAGAATGAGAAAGAGACGAATAAAAGCGAGATACGGTTGAATTTTAAATCTATACGATGCACACCTTATCACGAAGTCATAACAAGAGAAGAATTCAAAACCTGCAGCGTCGTTTTGAAAAAAAGACGCTATATTTCCCTATCGCTTCCTCTTCCTTTTGGTTATAAGAGTGAATGTGAACAAGGAGTAAACTATAAAAATATTGAATAAAAAAGGAAAAGTGTTTTCATGAAATCTATTATTGTTATTTTACAAGCTATCATCAATAATTCTTAGAAGATAACCATACGCTAACACCCGCGCGGTGATAAGCTTATACATTTCTCAATTAGCTGATTGACGCGGAAAATGAGCTTATTCCCGCACACGTGTTGAATAAGCTAATAAAAACACGTGTGCCCGCGCCGCCGCCGTCGCCGCCACCGCCCCCCTCCACCCATCTAGGTCTCTTAATAATAATTAAAAAATAAAAAACGTAAGAGGGTGCTTAACATAAAAAACATTAAACTTTTGTCCGTCTTTGTCAGTATTCAACATGGATACACGATGAAAACATCCCTTTACATGCATAATTTCAGAGCCGATTATGTGTGGAAAAACTTTTTTTGTCAAAAGATTTCTCGCCAGTTTACCCCAATTTTGTGACGTGGATTTCGATCGTATTCTCTTTTATTACGCGGAATGGCAAGAGGCCTATCGTAGCGAGTTCAAAGTAGAAGGAAAGCAACGCATCGAATTTCGAGAAGGCTTACTACAAGCTCGTGATTATTCCAACGAGAATGACAAAAAAAAATTGCTCATACTAGACGATCTAATGCGCGAATCATCAAACAATACGGTACTTGATTTATTTACAAAAGGTTGTCACCTCAAAAATATCAGTGTTGTTTTTATTACGCAAAATATTTTTCATAGGGGGCCAAATCAGCGTGATTTATCATTGAATTCAAATTATATCGTATTGTTAAAAAATCCGAGAGATCGTGCGCAAATACAGTTTCTCGCTCGACAAGTTTACCCGGAGGACCCCAAATTCTTGCAAGAAGCCTACATTGATGCCTGCAGTCGGCCATTTAGCTATCTTTTGTTAGATTTGAAACAAGATACTCCAGATGAGTTTCGCTTTCGTACCAACATATTTCCCGATGACAAGCTGCACTATGCTTACGTGCCTAAATTTTCATCGAGATTCAGGTAAACATGACTAAATGAAAAGAAAGAAGCATCTGTAGTCAAGAAGCAGTCTTGAAATAGCGATGGTTCGGACAACATCTATGGCCCCCTTCGTAACAAAAAGAATACAAGGAGAAAAGAAAAAAAGTTCCATAAAGTCTCGCGTCTGTTGCACACCTGGAAAGTTATATTCGAAAAAGCACGTCGCACTTTTGAATGCTCTGAGTCGCGCTAACAGTCAACAGCGTTCAGCTTTGATTCGAACAGCCGATAAAAATCTCATAAAGTGCATTTGTGAGTGTGCACTGAACGTGTTGCAAGGTGTAGTAAACTCCTGAACAAAACCGCTTAAAAAAGAACTATTTTGAGGAAACTAGTAAGAAGTGGAAGAAGCAGTGGTGCCAATGCGTGGAAAGCTAAAAAACGTACTATAATTCAGAGTGGTGGTTCTTTTTTACCACTTCTATTGGGCCCACTGATAAGTACAATTTTTTCAAAAACTTTGGGTAGCAAAAATTAATTTTTTTTCTCAAGATAAAATAGCCATGGAACGCGCTCGAAAAATGATCATTGTCCCCGAAACAACTCTGGAACAAATACAAAGTTTTTCGCAGCAGCAGCAGCAACAATGAGGAGCTGTACCTACGATTATTTCTAGGACTGATAACATGACTGAAAATGCTGAAAAAACCATACAAACACCTGCTGATAATTTAACACGGCTTGATTTGGAAATGTACAAAATTCTTCATTCTAAAAGTTTTTGCAGTGAACGGGAAAAATGTAAAAATTATTTGCAAGTTTTGAGGCGCTATTTATTTTTCAAAGATGACGAACGTGTGGATGGTGGTGGTGACATTGGTCGAGATATTGACGAAATCGAAGCTACGCTGGCACCATTAACAGAAGAAAAAATACTCGATAATGTACCTAAAATTTATGCTAGAAAAGCAGGACTTTTACTAAAACATTGGCGCACTCTTGAGCCCGATCGATTAAAATGGGATAGTACTGGAAGCGTTATCGTAGATGGCAAACTTATACCACGATCTAACATAGTAGAATTACTTAACGATGTTTTACAAAAGAAAAAGAAAAAATAGAGGAGGATGATGAAGCACCTATTGGTAGATTTGAATTTGAAAAGTTTATTGGAAGTTTAGAAACCCCTAATAATTTGGTTAAAATGGTTAAAAGCAAAAATCTGAAGAAAATATCTTTGGAAAAACAGTATTACGAGCCTTCGCACGAAGCAGGTTATGCTGGAGCTCGTAATTTAATACGCGTAAATATAAAAGGTAAATCATTGATAAACAGGGAAAAAGAGCAAAAACGAATACATGAGTGGTTGAGTAATCAAGATGCTTACACGCTTCACCGCCCTATACGAAAAAAATTTACTAGATTACACTATAACGTAACTAACGTAGATGACGTTTGGGAGGCAGATTTGTGTCAGTTAACGAGTCTAAAAAAAGCAAATGATGGTTATTCGTACTTACTAGTGGTGATCGACGTGCTCAGTAAGTATGCATGGGTAGAACCGCTGCGGGATAAAACAGCACACACTGTATCGGCTGCATTAGAAAAGATTCTTAAGAAGGGGCCGAACTATCTGTCTTTGTCTAATAGCGTTTTTCATAATTTATGTAAACACTATCCGGTATAACAATAAAAAAATAGCAGCCCCCGCTAGATATTAGTATAATAAGTAAATTTTGTAATAACAACCAAATTTTTTCACTGCGTAGTTTTTGAATAATTAGAGACCTACCAAAAAAAGATAGGTTATATTCTAGATTACTAGTAGGTCTCTAATTAGTCAAAAACTATGCGGTAAAAAATTTGGTTGTTATTACAAAATTTACTAACTATACTAATATCTAGCGGGGGCTGCTATTTTTTTCTTGTTATACCGGATAGTGTTTACATAAATGATGAAAAACGCTATTAGACAAAGACAGATAGTTCGGCCCCTTCTTAAGCGGTCCAATGGTCGTACACCTGTTTACTTACAAACTGACAAAGGTAAAGAATTTGTTGGTGCAGATTTGCAAAATACTCTTAAAAAATATGACATACAGTTTAGAGTGGCAAAGAACCCTGACATTAAGGCGGCAGTGGTAGAACGTCTCAATCGAACTCTCAAAGAACGTGTTTGGAGATATTTCACTTATCGCAATAGACATAGGTACATCGATGTAATACAAAAGATAGTTTATGCATACAACAATACAGTACATTCAAGTATAAAAATGAAACCTTCAGAGGTTAATTTGTATAACGCTGCTGAGGCACGAGTGAATCTACAGAGGCGCGCTCTTCAGCAAAGAAAAAATAGAAGGCAAATAAAAGACCGTAAATACGAGGTTGGTAACTACGTGAGGATCAGTCACTCTAAGGGAACCTTTGCGAAAGGATTCGAGAAGAATTATAACGAGGAAGTATTTAAAGTCAAACGCTTTTCTACCAGGCAAAATCTTTATACCTACGAGCTACAAGATTTACAAGGAGAGGACATTGACGGATTTTTTTATACAGAAGAATTGGCTCCTGTAGGATCACAACGACTGCTGGAAGATCAACATTTCAAGATTGAACGCGTTCTTCGGACCAAAGGAAGCGGAAATAGAAAACAGTTATTTGTAAAGTGGGAAGGATATCCAGATAAATTTAATTCTCGGATAAAAGCATCAGACGTTGAAAGAGTTTGAAAATAATGGATAATCTAGATGATTTTTATTTAGTATTACCGAGTAACAGTAGTATGCGTTATTTTCCTGACAATACGACTACTTGTTTTACCACTTACTTATTCCGTGAAATTAGATTAATCGGTAACTGACAGGTCGGTCTAGCTGAAATACACGTACCCTGTACTACCATGCATATTCAAGAACCTGAAGCTTATTATACTTTTAAATTAGGAAGCGCTAAACCCAAAGTTTCGAAAAATAACGGGTTTTGTGATTTTCCTCACGGCGTATACAGTAGCATCGAACAGCTTGCAGAAGAAATAAATAAAGTACACGAGGCGCGTGAACATCAGAAGCTTGAACCGACTGAGTTTCAGAAAGGTTATTACATCTTAAAAAGGATTAGCGATTGCAAAGAGCCGCACTACACGACTTTCAACGAAAAAATTCATCGAATTTTTGGCTTTGAAGATATTGTCCACAGAGAAACAGGAACTTTTGTCACTTCCAACTCAGAAACAAGTATAAATGTGGGCAATAGACCGGCTAGTTTAGCACGGGCTATACCCGATCAGCTTTACATTTACACAGACATATGCGAACCTTATGCAGTCGGTGATAAGGAAACGGCACTTTTACGCATTGTAGCCCTGGAAAATTCAAAGTACAAATTCGGATCAACCGTTGTCAAACAGTTTGCACCGATTCAATACATACCTCTACTACATAATACCTTTCAAAATATTGTTATCGATATAAGAGATCAACATGGGCGCAAAATACCATTTGAGTATGGAACGCTGACGGTTACGCTTCATTTCAAGCGTAGTCGTTAATTGCATAGCGATATGAGTTATTATATTCATTACTACGACGAGCAGGCTGGTGGTGGAAGCGGTATTAAAAACGTTTACTCTGGTTCAACGTTTCAAAGAGGCTCTGGAATTGGTAGCTTTCTTGGAGGATTATTTAGAAAAATTGTGCCTTATCTTGCCAACGAGGCCAAAGCAGTAGGCAAAGAAGCCGTCCGAACAGGCTTGAACGTGCTAGACGACGTGTCAAATAAGAGAGCAAATTTTAAAGAGTCTCTCAACACGTGTGTTCGAGAGTCGGGTTGAAATTTAAAAAGAAAAGCTGCTAATAAAATGTCCGATATTATGAAAGGTAGTGGATATAAAGCTGTTACTGCTAAGCGCAAACGACAGTCAACGCGAACTCGTGTTCCGGCACACAACGCATCGAGCAAGAAAAGAAAGACAAAGAGAAAGACGAATAAGCGTGGTATAGGCAAGAAAAAGAAAACATCAAGGCGAAAGAAGAAAGTATTGAGAAGCGTTCCGACATTTTTGGACCTAAATAAATCATTTTTAAAAAATGGCTTTTCTACACGCGTGCAGTGGTGAAGGTATGAAGAGCGAACTAGATATTTTTACTCTTCCTCCGACGCAAATATCGATTGAAAGCAGTTTTTTTCTCCACTACAAACCTGTATCATCTCTCAGCAATGAAAGCGATTTACCTTTAGAATTTTTGGTTTCTAGTTCGACCGAGCATTACATCGATCTAGCGCATACAATGTTACAAGTCAGCGTGGAAATCACACCCGTGGGAACCGATGTCGAGAATGCAAAAGTTGCTCCTATTAACAATTTTTCACATTCGTTGTTCGAGCAAACGGACATCTTTTTTAATTCAAAGCTAGTCTCACCCCCAAACAACGCTTATTCTTACAGAGCTTACATAGAAACGCTCTTAAATTACGCTTCTCCTGCCTTAACATCACACCTAACCTCCGCACTATGGTATGCGGACATAGCAGGATGTATGGATGCTTCACCAGCAATTGCTACTGGAACAGTTGGGACCAATGTCGGGGGCCATGACTTTTTAAAAAATAAACTTGGACAAGAAGGACTGGACAATGCAAAAGTGATTCTTAATGACTTAAAATCATTCAAACAATACTATTCTATTCTTAATAACGAATTAGAAGGTTATGTCATGGAAAAGATGGTAGACGATACTGATCATTATAAAAGTTTATATTTAAATGGGCTTTTTTTAATGGTGTTCCTAGCTGATTTAATATTAAAAATAAAATTGTACTATTAACATATAATTATAAAAATTTACTGTTTTCATGGAAATATGAATTCTTATTAATATAATATTAAGAAAAAAAGCACAATTTTATTTAAAAAATTAAATATAACAAGGCCTAATCCACTGCTTGAAATCTGAAACAAAAAAAAATTAGAAATATTTGAATATTTAATATATGTTAAAGTATACATGAACGTTCACGTGTAAATGTAAGTGTTGGTTCTATTATATCTATGCGATCTATTACGCGCGTGATATCCGATCGTTGATCATTAAATTATGTCGACATAAATCACATAACGAAAGATTCGTTGATGTTACTTATAGTCGAAATAATTATCTAGCAATGAAGATAATATGAGTCAATATTACTTGCATATTATCCTGTGGCTACCTAGCCCCACATCAACGTCGAACAGCACCATGGACCCATTTATACTAAGTAAGTAGTCCTGATTTGTTAAAGAATCAAAACTTGATTAATTGGGTCAACTGTGTTTTGAGTAATGTTTGTGTGTTGTGTCTGTGTATTGTCAATTAAAAAATAAGTTAATAATGAAAAAATTTCCAATAAAATTAAAAAAATACATTATGTCAAAAACAAATATATACACTAAATTTATGAATTGTATTCAATATAATTACAAACATTCAAATCTAAAAAGCATAAATAATCAAATAAATTATTACATAACTAATTTTATTAATAATGGAATAAATTAACAAATATCAAAATTATTAATGAAATAAATAACGCCATATAAACTATTTATTGAGCAATTACATAATAAAAAGCATAATAACATTTAGCATGAACATTTCGAAAGGTTATTTAAAATATTAAATATAAATATTCAACATAAATTACTGATAAAAGAAAATACAATATTTTTTTTAACATAAATTTGAAGTTTCAAAAGTTATAAAATTTTCTGCAGTTGGATTAAAATTTAATGCATTAACGTTGTGAACTTGACCAACAGATCTTGAAAAACTACGCGCATTTAACTAATTGGTTTCTGTTCTATTTCTTTTGCAATCATTAATTTCATTAACATCAGAAAAAGTTCTTTCAGGTTCCGCATTAGAATGTGAAAGAGAAAAACTGCTAATACCAATGACCTTAAAATTGGAAATCGTAGACCAGTTCCATTATCATTTTGAATTTTAAAAATAATTGACCAAAAAGCTTCGGAATTCAATTTTAGGTATTCATTTTTAATATTATTGCTAAAATAATGTGGCAAAGCTCTCCACTCAATACTTACTGCTGCAGCATCAATAAAAGGAAAGAATTTACACAAATCATATAAATCTGGAAATTCTTTTCTTTCTTCAATACTTAAAGCAATTATTGGTTCAATAAAAATTAATTTGTTTAAAAATAATTGATGTTCTAAAAATCTTTTTTTCATCTCAGTTCAAGCAATCATAAAAAATTTTAAACAATTTTGTCTTACTATATTACAATCTTCTTCAGAAATACCTTTTAAAATTTCAATGCAAGGGGACCCTGATTCAATTTCATTCAAAGCTTTCAAATTTTGCTAAATCTCAAAATCAAAGTTGAAAGAACATTAGAAAGCGCTTCTGGTTTGATAAAACGTTCAGCATTGCTAAGATTAAAATCTGAAAATTCTATACCATCTACATTATTAACAGAATCATCTACACTTTTTTTTCTTTAATTTGGAGCATTCAATTTCAAAAACTTCTACAGAAAAAAATTGCTGAAGAGCAGGCCATTCAAGAAGAATTCTTGCATAGCATTTTTGCGCTTCTAGCCATCTTATCCCCGAGAGTTTTAAAATTTTATTTTCAGGCAAAGAATAAAATTTTAAAAACTCTCGAAGTTCCGAAAAACGCTTGGGACTCTTTCAATACATTTTCAACTTCCTTCAGTATCGCAGTGCAGCTGCTTTTCGCAACTAGTGCCGAAGAATGACAAATACAATTCAATAGAATTACATGAGGAACATCATCTTTAAGAAATTTCTGAAAACTCTTAAAGGCACCAACCATGCATTGCCATAAGCTAACCCAATGATATTGTTCATATTAATATTATTTTTATTGAATAAAGATTTCACGACAGTATATAACTCGAACGCGTTCCCTTTCATAGCATCCACTTGTAATAATTGTAACAAATGTTAGTAGATGAGCTATGTTCTATTTTTAAGATTATAATTATATTTAATATTCGATGATTGTGTAATGTTAGATCCGTAATTTACTTATATTAATTTATTATTAAAATTCTTTTGAAATAAAATTTTTAGTGAAATTTGTTTTCATAATAAATAATTATTAATAATAATTAATAATTATAAATTATTAATAATAATTAATAATTATTTAAAAAATTTAATCGATATTTAAATAAAAATAGGATTGTATTCGATAAACTACGGATATGAAAGTTTCTAAAATTATCGAATACGACAACTCCGTAGTCAAGTGGTATATGTGCATGCCTCTCGACCAGAGGGTCGTGGGTTCGATCCCAACCCAAGTCAACTTTTTTTTACTTTAAAAATTTCTAAATATTATTTCAAATTAAAAATTTATTTAATTTTAAATGAAAAGCGATTTAAAAAATTTATTCATATTCAATAAAAGTTATGTCATGTATATACCACCAACGATCTACGTTATCGACACGCGACGAGTGGAGATGCTTCATGAACATGAGTAATAGAAGAAATGGCTGGAAATCAATGGTAGAAGAGTGGGGATACTTGTACTTATACGAGGGGGCTTAGCTTGAAGAAATCATTCCTTCATTCGATGGCTTGGAAGACGGATCTCTCTCTACTACTAAGAATCGTCTGGAAAAACGAAAATGATCTTTCGAACATTAGTAATAGAAGAAATGGGTGGGAATCAATGGTAGAAGAGTGGGGGTACTTGTACTTATACGAGGGAGCTTAGCTTGAAGAAATCATTCCTTCATTCGATGGCTTGAAAGACGGATTTCTCTCTACTACTAAGGATGGTCTGGAAAAACGAAAATGATCTTTTGAACATTAGTAATAGAAGAAATGGGTGGGAATCAATGGTAGAAGAGTGGGGGTACTTGTACTTATACGAGGGGGCTTAGCTTTGAGAAATCATTCCTTTACGCGATGGCTTGGAAGAGGGATCTCTCTCTACTACTAAGGATGGTCTGGAAAAACAAAGACGATCTCTTCATCACTGACATATATAACCCTTCACAACTCAAATATCTCTGAAAGATAGAACGCATATTTTCACTTATATCGAACTGCACTGATTTAAATATCTCGGCATATTTCCTTAAATTCGGCCAACTCTTTTGTACTAGCTTGTATGAATTCCTGCATTACGCCGGTAAAATATAGCCCATTTCTGTCATATCGTAGACTTCGCACTCGAAGTGGTCTAACCTCGCTTTCTTGTGTATGTGATCACTTGCAAATAAATAAAAGATTGAAGGGTAAATGGATGAGTATAAAAAAAAATAAGAATGAATGTTTATCATAAAGGTTGAATCTATATGTGCAATAAAAAAAGATTTTAAATAGACGTATGATGTAAAGATGGATGTTTGAGTATCTGTAGATCAAAAAAATTTAACAAGTGAATTTATGAATGTATGAATGAGTGAGTGATTGAAAAATTTAATATGTGTGTGTGTAATATAAAGGATGTGTACATTTAAATAAAATAAATGTGCAAGTTTATAATGAATGTGTGTAATAAATGTTAAAAAAAAATATAAGAGTGAGCGAAAGAGAGAGACTACTATTTTAAGTATGAATGTTTAATATGTGTGTATATAATGAATGGTATGTGTGTGTGTAATAAATGTTTTTAAAAGAATATAAGAGTCAGTATGTGTGTGAGACAGATAGTATGAATGTTTGATATATGTATATAATTAATATGTGTGTGTGTGTAATGAATGTTATTTTAAAGGAATATAAAAGCAAGTGTGTGTGAGAGAGATTAATATTTCAAGTATAAATGTTTGATATGTACGTTTATAATGAATGTTCGATACGTATTGTAACGTTTGGCTTTTCTGGATGAGCTGCGGTTGCATCAGACTTTTGTGAGGATGATCTACGGTGGTGGATAAAAGCCAAAGTTCGAACTTAATAACTAAATTGATTTTACTGAATTAATTTAATAATGAAAAGAAAGAAAAAAAATAATAAATGTAATTTAAGAATTTAACTTTGTAAAGAAAAGAAATAATAATTTATATTAATATTGAAATTCAAAAGCTTAAAACAAAAATAAATAAACTTAATACTAGAGATATAAACGGTGGGTCGGAATTACAGGAAAGCTTTTGCGGGACTAGGTAAATAAGTATATTTGGTTTAAATTAAACTTTTGTCCATTTATTAATAATAAAGCAAAAGGCGTTTACAATGACGGTATAAAAATATGAAAATGCAAACATAAAAATCTATTCTTTAATTTAATTAAACTGAATGAAAAATAATTTCTTTTGACCGTCGGTGGGAAAAATGATTGGTGTTATGGTTCCTTGCTTTCACCGGCAGATGGCGTGGTGTTTAGAAGCCGTCTGTGAAAAAAAAATAAAGAACAAAAGAAATTACATTAATATCTACAACGCAAATATTATTAACGATTAACTACGGCGGGTAAACGCGGGAACTATTTTACCGACGGCGGTTACGGCGGCGGTAGGTGGAGGAGTATCTATGCAGTGGAATCCCCCGACTACATAGATAGGATAAGGATAGAGGTTTTTACTATGTAAAGCATAACTTCTTTACATAGTAAAGAGAGAGAGGAGTCTGTGTAGTGGAATCCCCCTACTACACAGATTGAAGGAAAAGGATACAGGTAAGGGTACTCTTACTGTGCAGAGCATAACTTCTCTACACAGCGAGAGCGGAGAGAGGACTGGGCTGAGCCGGCTGCCGGCTGGTTATATATGCTATGGAGCTCGCTATTCCCGTTGCGGGAGTAGCGCCTCGTAGCGGCTGAGCCCGGGTACTAAGCTTTAAGCGCGATGCTTGAATTTGCATCGTCGCAGTATCTAATGTTTTTATTTTTTTTAATAGTATAAGAGCGATCGTGTGACAGAATAACAGATTAATATTGAAAGTATGAATGTTTCAAAGAATGTAAGAGTAAGTGTATATGAGATTTATATTTAAAATATGATGATGTTTGATGTGTATGTACGTATGATGAATTTAAAAATGTGTATGTATATAGATATAGTTACGAAATATAATAAAAAAAGAATGAGAAAGTGGTATGAGCCCCCACCAACGCTCATACCTGTGAGAAACAACCATAAATTTGCTTCCTCTCCATTAACTTTCTCATTCTTTTTAAAAATAATTTTTATTTATTAAACATATTTACATATTAAGTGTGCATAGAAAATAAGAGGTTTTTATCGAGTTCTGCATGTTGGCAATGTGTATATAATGGCGAGTCATCTGTTGAGTGACAACCGCAGTCTACTTCGTCCCTACCATCGTCTTGTATTTATATTGGTGAATAATTATCAAGCAGCCATTCTTTTAGCGATAGTGCATTCTTAACAGCGCATACAGATTTTTTTCGTAACGTGTGAAAAGTGCAGTGGATAGTGTGAACTTTCTTAATGTTTTTCAACGACGGACATTGTATCTCTTCCATGTTGATGATGGTTCTAAAAGATAAGTATATAGTCAAAAGATATCACTGAAAATAGATTTTTTTTTAAACTTACTTTTCTGCTAGAATTTCCTGAATCCATCTCTTTTTCTCGAATCCTTAGAAATATATTTTAGTAGCGTTTTTTATACTATCTTGTAAAACTTTTATTCTATACTTGTATGCTAGAGTGCCAGCATTCCAAGGAATTCCATGGTGATAAGCCTCGAGCCATCGATTTACCGTTTGCTCTTCCTTTAAAAGTTTGGACCACTTGCAAGAAGGTTGAAAATGAAAAGCCATAGATATGGCATTCTTCTCAATAGGGATCACAGCTGCTTCTTTAACAATAAATAAATTCGACGATCTTCTTAAACCTTGTAAATTCAGCACGTACTCCATATTCTCCTTGGTAGTAGTCTCTCGTGTTGTTGTTTCTGACTCGACGGACTAAGAATTGATTTAATTGAGCTCACGGACTTCCTTTTATACTCATACCTCCCCACTCTCGAAGCTTCTAGCATGAGCGATCCGCCATCTTGGCTTCCCTTACTTCTTCAAACGAGTATAAATAAAGCTTCGTCGTGAGCTGAAAATCATTATTGTGCTTCGAGCTGATCGAGAAACAACTCCTCTGAGATAAGTTTTACTACAAAGAGAGAAAAGGATCTTTTCCCACTCCATCTAGTGTAAATTCAACGAGAAGTCTTAAAGAGGGTAGGGCTATTCCCCTACTTCAATCAAGTGTGTATATAAGGAGCTCGCTATTTCAAGAGCAACTCATTTCAGTAAGTGATTTAGAAATGCCACGAGAAGTTATCATGCAGTCTCCTGAATATTTTGTTCATACGGTCAAGCTGTTAATGGATGCGTTAGAATATGAAAGAAAAGGTAAAGCAATGGCTGAAGATTTAGAATCTTGGATCAATTTGTGTACTTGTGCCATTACATCTTTAAAAAATCTTATGGCTTCGAAATTAACTAATCCGCAGAAGAAGAAGTGTCAGACATCTTTTTGCAAGTCGTGTTCGATCCGGTGTTATAACGAATTTGGAACATCTAGATATCATTACATTTATGGATGACGCTCGAGATTTGTTTGAATAAAAAATTGTCAGTGCCTTATCTGAATACAACGCATTGAAGGTAAATACAGAACTATCAGCTGAATATTCACTTCAGAAAGATGACTCGGTGATGACGGAAGCTAAGTATTTCAATACAGAAAATTTTTCCATCTTTCAATCAACGGATGTGAAGCAGTGCTTCAATGATAACATTAGACAGCCCATTCTTCGAGAAATGGAAGAGTTTGAACAGAAAGGGTCTGGATGAAGTCTGCGTGAGGTATTAAATCTCACTATAAATATCAATAAGCTCAACCCCATGAGAGGCAGCTCATATATATTCAACTACCAAAGTTCGTTCAGGATAAAAAGGCATGTGTGAATGTTCAAAACAACGATGAACAGTGCTTCAAGTAGGCTGTATTATCTGCGCTACATCCAGTTGATTGTAATTCTAATCGATTGTACAACTACACGGATTTTGAAGATGAACTCGATTTTACTGGAATAGATTTTCCTGTTCCAATCAAACAAGTGGCTAAATTCGAGAAGTTAAATAATATATCTATCAATGTGTACATATTGAAAAAATCTGAGACGAGGTACTCCATCCATCCATGTCACGTCACTTATCTCAAGCAGGAAAAACATGTTAATTTGCTTTTCATTCAAGACTTTTACATCGATGAAGAAGAAGAAGAAGGAGAAAATGGTAATGATTATATTCCTAAGTTTCACTATGTGTGGATTAAAAATCTTTCAAGGCCAGGGAAATCTCAAGTGATGAAAAATAGACGAACATATTTGTAATAGATGTCTGCACTACTTCACTAATGACGAGAAATTCAAGGCACATGAAGTGGACTTTCAGTAGATGAATACGTGTAGAATCCAGTTACCTTTGAAAAATGATGATGTATTGTTGTTTTGTAATTTCAATAATAAAACCAAAGTGCCATTTGTCATCTTTGCAGATTTTGAGTGCCTGCTGAAACCTGTAGATAACGATACACGTGTATACCAACGTCATCAAGCCTATAGTATTGGATATTACATTAAGTGTAGTTTTGATGATGAGAGGTCTGGATATTACAGCTATAGACAAGAAGAGGATGGGACCAAGACTCCTGCTGAGTAGTTTGTTGAGCAGCTTCAAGCATCAGCAGACGAGTTAAATGCTTTACATTCTAATCCGAAGCCTATAGATCTCACCAGAGAAGATCAAGAAGACTTTAAAGCAGCTAAAATCTGCCATATTTGTACAAAATCTTTTGCTCCTTCTGCTATAAAAGTGAGAGACCACTGCCACCTCACAGGAAAGTACAGAGGTGCTGCTCATGAGGGATGTAATATAAATTTCCAAGATGCGAAATTCATTCCAGTCGTCTTTCATAACTCGACTGGGTAATACTCTCATTTCACCATCAAGGAGCTCGCTACAGCTGACAATTTTAAAGGACGTGTACAGCTGATCGCAGAAAACAAGGAATGCTATATTTCCTTCACAAAGCATGTTGAAGGTAGCGATGTGAATTTCAGATTCATGCCTTCATCACTGGAAAAATTGAGTTCCTACTTGGATGAGCATAATATCACCTCTCAAGCATTCGAGAAGTCAGGCTACACAGGAGAGCTGATCAAGTTATTACTCAGAAAAGGAGTTTTCCCATACGACTACGTGAGCGCTTTCGAGAAATTAGAAGAGAAAGAGTTACCATCGAAAGAAGACTTCTACAGTAAATTGAATGAGTCTGAGATCAACGAAGAAGATTACACGCATGCAAGAAATGTATGGGAACCACTTAAGATAGAAACGCTAAACGAGTATTCCGATATATACTTGAAGAAAGATGTACTTCTGTTAGCTGACATATTTGAAAATTTTCGATCAACGTGTGCGGAAGCTTATGGATTGGATCTGGCACATTACTACGCAACTCCGGGCCTGACATGGGATGCCATGTTGAAATACACCGATATAAAACTAGAGTTGTTGACTGACATAGATATGCTGATGTTCATCGAGAGAGGTATAAGAGGAGGGATCAGCCAGTGCTCCAATCGATACGCCAAGGCAAATAATAAGTATATAGACAATTACAATCCTGAAGAGAAAGATAAGTATCTGATGTACTTTGACGCCAACAACCTCTACGGATGGGCAATGACGCAGCACTCACCAACTGGAGATTTCAAATGGCTTGACGTCAATGATGATACAGTATTTGCTTACAAAGTTCCAGATGATTCAAGTGTTGATTTTATTTATGAAGTCGACTTGAAATATCCGTCTAGTATTCACGATGCTCATAAAGATTTACATTTATGTCCGGAACATAAAGCACCACGTGGTGATAAACAAAAGAAGTTATTAACCACGTTTGACAATAAGGAGCGATGTCATTCACTATCTTGCATTGAAGCAAGCCATCGAGCATGGAGTTGTCGTGAAAAAAGTACATAGAGTTCTCCAGTTTCAACAGAGTCCATGGTTAAAGCCTTACGCCGACTTAAACACGGAGAAAAAGAAGCAGTCCAAAAATGAATTCGAGAAGCTCTTTTTTAAATTGATGATCAACGCAGTCTATGGTAAGACAATGGAGAACGAGCGAAAGAGAGTCGACGTTAAGTAAGTAAATAAATGGAGTGGTCGTTACGGAATAGAAGCACTCATCGCGAGTCCAAACTTTTACAGCAGAACAATTTTCGACGAAAACCTTGTGGCAGTACAATTAGCTCGCACACAGATAACGGTGAGGAAGACTATATACTTTGGACTCACTAGGAGAGTGTCACTTCTCCGGATCATGGATTTTGCTCAAACTTTGGGATAAGTTTTCAGATGATAAAATATGGAAAAAGCTAAAGTTATAATCATAAAAACTCAATATTTCCCTAGTTACTTTTTAAACGCATATAGTTCTTTAACATTGATAGCTACAAGCTTAAAACTTTTTTTTAAATTAAAGCTGAGCTCAAATCCTTTCGGAACAATAGTTACAGAATATTAAAATATAATTTTTTTTCCGAAGTTAGAGCGTAATAAAGATTGGACCTAATTTCAGTTTTCATTGTTACTTAATGTTTTAAAAAGAAAATTCAGGTCCGATCCTTATTACGTTCTAACTTTGGGAAACAGTATATTATGAGTCAAGGCCGCAAAAAGTATACGTTTGTGGCCGTGACTGCATATACTATGTTTTTGCCCGAAGGCCGTTAAGCGGAAGCTGGGGTGGAGCCCCCCCTCCCCCGCCTGTAAAAAAATAATTAATAATTCTTAAAATTTAAAAGAATTCAATGATAAAATTCAATTATAAACAATAAATAACTAATAATTCTTAAAATACAATAAAAAAATACAATGAAAAAAATTCGATTATAAAAGCCACTAATAATTGTTATGAACATGACGAAGCTGCCCGCCTTCTAATAATATTTCCAATCCTAACTTATGAATAAACAATGCATTTAATCAAGTTTTTTTGCTATAAAGAAAAAATTTGTAAGATCAAACTAGTGCGAACAACTCAAGAAATCCACCAAGATATTATGCATACAAAATTATAATAAAAACTACCATATTTTAAGGTTAGGTTTGTCGAGTTTGATATCTAATTTCCAATCCAAGCTCATAAAAAAATAACAAGTCCAAATGATTTTTTACTTTAACAAAATTTTTTGTATTAAGGGGATGTAAAACGGACACTACACCTGTACTCGTAAATTTGGCCTATCTTTTAATTTTACTGCAAAACTTGAGGAAAAGAAATGCTTTAGCTTGTAGCATTTATCATGAAGATTATTCAGTTAAATTTTCAAATAAATTCCTTCAGAATTTGAAAAGATATTGATAAAATAAAAAAAGCAAAACTTGATTGCTACAGCTCCGACATCCCGTTAAAATACAGCATTAAAAATAAACAAAAATATAAAAAAATATAAAATAAAGCTAAACTATAAAAATTATAATTCAAAAATATTATTTAAAAAAAGAAAAAAAGTTTTAAAAAAAATGGAATAAAAAAAATTCGATTATAAAAACCACTAATAATTGTTAAAATATAACATTAAAATTAAACAAAAATACAACAAAATATAAAACAAAGCTAAACCATGAAAATCATAATAAAAAAATATTATTCAAAAGAGAAAAAAAAAATCTTAACACGCGAATTTTGTAACTATGTCTTTCTCTTGCTCCCTCCTTTTTTTTATAATATACATATATTGAGTCTACGTTATTCGTTAACGCATAGCCAGTATAGTATATGTAAGAAAAGGATAGCGATATTAAGGAAAGCGAACAGTTCATTCAGTCCAATTCCAACAATCAGTGACGTCGAGAACGTTTTTCTGCGAACTTTTATTAAAATAATATATTGAATATACACATTTTTGCCTGAGGACAAAAATAGTACATTATTGACCAAGGATGCATATTGATCATTCTCGGTGAGTGCGAACTTTGCTCGAAAGTTGCACGAGCTAGGATGATTAATATGCATCCATGGTCTAATATACTATTTATTTGCCCCGAGGCCGAGACATTTAAAGTTTTTTCGTTGGACGCAAAATGGTCATTTTGCGGCCTAGGGCAAAAAAATAATATTTTGATATGCCTTAACTACTGTTTCGAAAGGATTTGAGCTCAGCTTTAATTTTAAAAAAATTTCAAGCTTCTAGTTATCAATGCTAAAGAACTATATGCGTTTAAAAATTTAGTAACTTTTTTAGTGATTTTTTTAAATTGCTTGTAACTAGGGGAATATTGAGTGTTTGTGACTATTACTTTAGCTTTTTCCATATTTTATCATCTGAAAACTTATCTTGAAGTTTGAGCAAAATCCGTGATCCGGAGGTGTGACACTCTCCTAGTCAGTGTGATGGATATCTACAAGACTCTCATTTATGATTTCCATTATTCATATATGAGAGAACGTGTTGGTGACAAATGTAAACTGTTGTACACAGACACGGATAGCCTTATATATAAAATACGTGGTGTGAATGTATACGAGATGATGAAGAGAGACATCAAAAAGTTCGATACATCGGACTAGCCAGTCAATAATCAGTTTGGACTTCCCACCGTTAACAAGAAGGTGATTGGTCTCATGGAAGATGAGTGTGGATGTAATGTAATGACAGAGTTCATTGGATCACGCAGCAAAATGTATGCAGTCCACATACAGAATAAGAACACTATCAAGAAGGCTAAAGGGGTTAGAACAGCTGTTGTTAAAACACGCATCATTTCGAGGATTATCACAACTGTCTCTTCGATAAGTCCATCATAAGATGCATTTAAAATAATATTCGCTCCAGCCGCCACGTTGTACATACGGAGCAGCAATCAAAAATTGCTTCAAGCCCGCATGACAACAAACGTTATCTATTAGCTGATACAACTGATACGTTGCCATGAAGCCATTACAAAGTTCTAGACGAATCAGAAGTGTTGGAAATGGCTGAAGAGTGGGAGATAAGAGTAGCCCCAGGGAGGGGAGAAGTCCTACATAAGGAGCTCCGCAACGGCAACGAGCACATTCGTTCAGTCGACGAGCCAGAGAACGGAGAGCCTTTCAGCAAGAAACCAAGGATCGAAGAAGCATCGTCTTAAGTAAGTATTTAGAAAATATTTCTTAAATATATTATATCAGTATAATAAACCATTATTTTTCTTTCAGAATGGACTTTAACGCTTTAAATAAAATCTGCACCAACAACCTTTCTTCCAAAAAAGAATTTATCGGAATTGGAGAATGGAAAGAATTATATAATCACGGAGCTGAGACGAGTCAAGACCGAATTTGGCCTAAGGATTGTAGTCACCATCAAACAGGAATTTCAGGTTTTTCTGTCCGACCGTGTATCCAAGGCATTGGAGAAAAATGAAAGCTTATTCAAAGAGATGACAGCTAAAGCCAATAAATATCAATTATTTATGTTATATCTTGGCGATAATAAGTTTTAATTTAATTAATTGTTTATTGTAAATGAAAAAAATTAAAAAAAAATTAAAAAATAAAGAAAAAGTCAATGGAGAGGAAAACGAGTCATGGGTTAGTTCTATATAGTGAATTCGTTCATTATATAAGACTAACAAATGACGATTCTAATGGTTGTTCCTCACAGGTGTGGGCGAAGGTGGGAGCTTATACCACTTTCTCTTCATTCATTTTTTTTAAACATTAAACTTATTAATCCAGCTATTGTGAGAAGCATCAAAACCAAGCCATTTCACATAAACTTGATTACCTCGTTTCTTCAAGACTTTACGAGATTACAAAGTCTCTTATTTTCCAAGTCATACTGACCATCAGATGTGATTTTATATCCAACACCTGGAGGACCACGACCACCCTCGCTTCGTTTAAGATTACGTCTGAATACGTCGACGCTCATCTTGATAATGTTCAAGTATTTGCTTATGTCTTAGTGTATATAGCCAGCTTCTCGCAGTTATTCGATGATTAAATAAATCTTGTTTGTATGACTAAGATTTCCAGCTTCTCTCTCCGCTATGAGTAATCGTAATCGATCGACAAGTTCATTAGGATCATCCCAATAGACGTAATCTATCAACATATCCCTTCTAGCAACTTTGTATCAAGGTAATAGTCCAACACCACGTTTAAACATAGGAGCAATGATGTTATCAAATTTCTTGCTTCTGTGAGCACGAATTTGTTCATCGTTCCTGTAACGTCTCTTGTAAGCACTAGTAGCTTCAAGAATCTATCAATAGTTTTGCATATCACTTAAGTTAAAGTTTTTCTGATTAGGCTGTTTTGCTAGTATTACCTCCAGCAAACCATCAGTTCTCGGATATTTTACATCCTTAACTTTCACATAACTATCTTTAAAGTAAATAGGTGAGTCGCCTATTACGTATTTGTTACCTTGTTTACTAACACCATAAATTTTATCCAAATCCTGGGTCTTATTTTTCACGAGTTTGTGAATATACTTGTTATCATCCGTTCCGCTATTTTCATCACTAAGAGCTGATTTAAATTCTGTATCTGTATGCGGTCGGACAGTTTTATTCAAAGATGGTTCATCGTAAGACTCATCAATACTGACATTATTCACACTCATAGCATCAGTAGCTTGTTCCTTGGTTTCGATATTTCGAGATTTTTTAGATGTCTCAACAAATTTCTGTAAAGAATCGACTATTGGTCTGAAAATTTCTCCGATTGCTTTCTCGAAATTATCCTTTCCAGATTTCAATAGATTGTATTTACTATTAACTGCATTTCTCGCTTTGATAAGTCGATGCAGTATATCTTTTCTTCGGGGAATGTCGGCCATGTTTTCGATCCGAAGTTTGATCATAGAATGATATGATTAAACTAAGAGTGTGCTATATTTATAGCAAAACAGTCGAAGCCCTTTCTATACCTGCCAGCATTGATTGAACTATTTTTTTCAATCATCAAGAAACCTTACTTATCATCGGTCCAACATCGTGAACATAGGCTTTTAAATTGTGCATAAGTCATGTCTAAATTTACGTGATCATCGTACAAATGTCTCAAGTTGATATCATCTTGTCGGAAAATTATTAATAAATTTACATTGTCTCTTACAAGATGTTTCGGTACGTGAGCATAAGATTGATAGAGATAGAAACAATCAACATTCTTGTGCCTTCCCATGCAGAAAAATGCTCTCACATTATCCTGTTTCCCGCAAATTATGTCGTCGAATACCATTATGAAATTAGGTAAGGCATCGTCAGGTGATACTATCGATTCGTGTTCGCTGAATGAAAAATATTATATACCGTCTATCGGTTCGAGGAGTTCCTTCAAATACTTATACTTTGGTTGATCTAGAGACTTCGAGTAGACATATACGTTCTCGAATCTTAGTCTATTAGGATGTGTATTTATTGCGAGTAGGCTATTAGTTTTACCACAGTTGGATGGTCCACAAAATATGGCTAGAATATCATCGGGAAGTAAGTCTCCGTGCCTCTTTGTCTTTTTTTCCTGCTTGACTATCGAGTCAAAATTCACGATTGGAAGTTTAAACGGATGTTCTTTGAAATTCATGTTGATGCTATTAGATCTCAAACAAGAGTGATCAATTTAGTATAATTAGAGGCCTTATATACTCTCACAAGCATCAGTCTTCATTTAACCTTTATAGGGTGATGATCGTACATTATCAACAGCGACAACGTGGTCAAGGTTTTCTTAATAAAGTCATCAACAGTCTTCCATTCGAACTTGATATTCCAGGATATTAGTACTGCGAAACTTAAAGAAGAGGGGAGCAGCTATTACATTCAATAATGTAGTGAAAGCTGCCTCAAAATCGATAGTTCCCAGCAAATGTGCTCGTAAAGTTATTTTTTTAGCATTGAAGGGTGCACGTTCTGCCGTTAGAGCGGCAGGTGGTAAGAACAACTTTAATATTCCACGCAAACTACCGATTCCAAAGAAAGTTGGAGGATTTTTACCATTTCTCATACCGTTATTTGCTGGTTTAAGTGCAGTTGGTGGTATTGCAGGCAGTGCTGCTGGTATAGCTAAGGCAGTCAACGATTCTAAATCTGCGAATTCGCAATTTACAGCGGTCCTCGATTAATTTTAACCGTGAAATCTTTGCACCTCGGATTTTCCTTTTGGATATGATTCTAAACATATTTAGGATCCAATTTCAACAAAAACCAAAATCGAAGAATAAGCACTTTTTTATTTATTAAATTTTTTTCAATTTTTTTTTTTTTTTTCATTGATTATTTATAAAATTAATTTCTAGAATGGCGTTTTCGATTAAAATTATGAATTATTTACATATTTTAAGCAAACATTATATATTTCAAAAAATTTTTAATTATGTAGCAATGTAATCGTAACGTTAAAATTAAGATCTTTCTTAATAAAACATGATAATGATAAAAATTATAACGAATGATGCACTTTTAAAGTGATTGTAATTAGAAAATACAGTGTATTAATATTCTATAAGAACACGATATGAAAAGAAAATATATAAAGCAACGTAGCTCCAGTTGAGATGAAAATTGTTCGTAAACAAAGCATAAACATCGCTTCTATTCACAAACGTTTCCATGAATTTTTGAAAATTCCAATGTTATTAATGTTTATGAATGAAGTCCGTCGTTTTGTAGTAGTGAATTAAACACCATGCCGTCAAATATCATTAAGAACCACGCGCGTACATGAGGAAAATCGTTATGTTATCTGTTTGCTTTGTTTTGATAAAAGTGAATTGATGGTTAACGTAACCCCGGCTTTAAAACTTAAAATAACTAAGCTATTTACAACTTATGATGAACAAGATGAGTGTCTTCCAAAAGTAGTGTGTCTATTTTGCAAAAAAAATCTGTACAGTATATATACATATTTTAAAAGAACTTAAAAAGGAAGCCAATGATTGGGCAGAATACTGGAGTGTTCAACGTGAAATAACTTACGGGACTTCTTCTTTTAAAGGAAACAGTTGCAAAATATTACTAAATAATATCGATTTCTGGCGATCCAAAAGTAACTTGAATTGTTTAAAATATGTTGAGGTTTTAGAAAAGTTTAACGCGGTTGACAACTCTTGCTTTACTGTTTCTTTAAATCCAAAATTTATTGAATTTATCGATGCGTTTAAAGATGCTTATCTATCTTTAGGTATTTCGATAACACCAAAAGTACATGCAGTTTTTTTCTATGTAAAAGACTTTTGTATTGAACATAATCGAGACCTAGGTTTTTACAGTGAACAGGCTATGGAAGCGGTCCATCATGATTTTTCTGCAACGTGGGCTAAATACAAAGTATCGCAAAATAATTCTTATTATGCAGATAAATTATTAAGAGCAGTCTGTGAATATAATTCACTGCATGTAACTTAAGTAAAAACTGTGTATATGTTATTTGTGTGTTTATATGTATATATATATGTATATATATGTATATGTATATATATGTATATGTATATATATATATATATATATATATATATATATATATATATATATATATATATACTAGAGGGTTTTCTCCTGCTCTCGTTTCGCTCGCCAACCCCCTATTGCATCACCTTCTACAAATATAAACTTTTATATATATAATTTTTAAATTTATATTAATTTAAAATTATTTGTGTATAAGAATTTTATGTGCCCTCAGTTAGCTGAAATTCAGATAAAATTTAGCTGAAAGTTAGCTAAGAGATAGCTGAAATTCAGATAAAATTTAGCTGAAAGTTAGCTGAGAGAAAATTCTTATACACGGCGGCGGCGGCGGCGTAGGCGATATATCTTTATTATATAGATATATATATATATAGATATATATATATATATATATCTATATATATAGTCGTAAGACAAGCCCCCCTCAAATTACGTTGTAATTCCTCTTATAAATGGCTATTCCAAAATTAACGTAACTCAGGCCCCCCCTCAGCCCCCCTTGCCCACCTCAATTTTTGTAGCCCCCCACAGCCTCCCCTCAATTTACGTTGTGATCCCTCTTATAAATGGCTATTCCGAAATTAACGTAACTTAGGCCCCCCCTCAGCCCCCCCTCAAATTTTTAGCCCCCTATCAGCCCCCCCTGAAATGTCTGTCGGCATAGCCCCCCCCCTCAAATTACGTTGTAATTTCTCTTATAAATGGCCATTCCAAAATTAACGTTACTTAGGCCTCCCCCTCAGCCCCCTCACCCTTCTTAATTTTTGTAGCCCCCCCTCAGCCTCCCTTCAATTTGCTCCCCCCTCTCCCTCACTTTTATAGCCCCCCCTCATTATGCCCTCCTCCCCACTATGATATTATGATTAAGTAATTAGTAATACAAAAATATTCTTATTATTAATAATATTCTATTATTATAATAACAATTATAAGTAATTTAATATTATTATAATTAGTAATATAATATTATTATGATTGTAACTGTAACTATTCAATATTATAAAGTTTTTTCGTACTCTATTATTGAATTTCAAAAATGACAAAAATTATTATTATCAATATTCTATTAATATAATTGCAAACATAATTAATTGATAATACAAAGCTTCCTCTGCATCTCCTTTATTCAGATAAATATATAATATTTTTATTTCTATGTATTGTATCTTTATTTTTATTATTGAAAAAATTTATTAATTACAATAGTAAACTATGGATTACAAAATGAATTTAGCTTAATATCCATAGGTACTTTATTAACAATTGTATTTAAATAAAACATGTTTTTTTTGAAATTAGAAATAAGATATTTACATATTTGTCTTAACAAAAGATTTTTGGGCTTAGGACCAGCATAAAAATATATGGCTGCATTAAAAGCTTATAAAAAGCATTGTTTGTTGTCGCTAAAAGAAGCTTATAAACTCATCTTCATTGTCGCTAAAAGAAGCTTACAAATTCATCTTTATTGTCGCTAAAAAAAGCTTAAAAATTTACTATTGTCGCTAAAGCGATTGTTTGTTGTCGTTAAAAAAACTTTATACAAACATATAAATTTATTGTTTATTGTCGCTAAAAAAAGCTTACAAATTCATTTTTCATAATCACTAAAAGAAACTTATAAATTTATATCTCATTGTCGTTGAAAAAAGCTTACAAATTTATTGTTTACGGTCGCTAAAAAAGATTATAAATTCATTTATTTTTGTTGTTGAAGCGTACAGATCTATTGTTTGTTGTCACAAAAAATTTTTATATAAGCATACAAATTTATTAGTTGTCGTTAAAAGAAGCTTACAAATTTATTTTTTTTGTCGCTAAAAAAAGCATACAAATTTATTGTTTATCGTCGCTAAAAAAAGATTATAAAAGCGTACAAATTTATTATTTGTTGTCGCTAAAAGAAGCTTACAAAATCATTTTTATTGTCGATAAAAAAAGGTTACATATTTATTCTTCATAATTGCTAAAAAAAACTTATAAATTTATATTTTATTGTCGCTGAAAAAAGCGTACAAATTTATTGTTAAGTGTCGTTAAAAAAGATTACAAATTCATTTATTATTGTTGCTGAAGCGTACAGATTTAATGTTTATTGTCACCAAAAAAAATTTAATATAAGCATACAAATTTATTGTTTGTTGTCGCTAAAAGAAGCTTACAAATTCATCTTTATTGTCGCTAATAAAGCTTACAAATTTATTATTGTCGCTGAAGCGATTGCTTGTTGTCGCTAAATAAATTTTATACAAGTATATAAATTTATTGTTTGTTGTCGCTAAAAGAAGCTTACAAATTTATTTTTCATAATCGCTAAAACAAACTTATAAATTTATATCTCATTGTCGTTGAAAAAAGCTTACAAATTTATTGTTTACGGTCGCTAAAAAAGATTATAAATTCATTTATTTTTGTTGTTGAAGCGTACAGATCTATTGTTTGTTGTCACTAAAAAAATTTTATATAAGCATACAAATTTATTAGTTGTCGTTAAAAGAAGCTTACAAATTTATTTTTTTTGTCGCTAAAAAAAGCATACAAATTTATTGTTTATCGTCGCTAAAAAAAGATTATAAAAGCGTACAAATTTATTATTTGTTGTCGCTAAAAGAAGCTTACAAAATCATTTTTATTGTCGATAAAAAAAGGTTATATATTTATTCTTCATATTTGCTAATAAAAACTTATAAATTTATATTTTATTGTCGCTGAAAAAAGCGTACAAATTTATTGTTTAGTGTCGTTAAAAAATATGTATATCTGTTTTTACTATTTTTAAAAATAGTTTACAAATTTATTTTTATTGTCGTTGAAAAAAGCATACACATTTATATTATTTTAAAAATTTTAGTATTTTTTTTTTATTTTTGCTAAAATTAATTTTATAAACTACTTTTAAACTATCGCTGAAAAAAATTTATAAATTCATAAAAATAAAATATATTGTCATTAACAAAATATAAAAAATTATTATTGTTATTACATGTAAATATTTTGATTTTTATTTTTTGAAACATTTTAAAGGTGTATATAAATAATTATCATTTTAAAAATATAATTCATAGATTATATTACTCATTATTAATAAATTTTCATAATAATTTTCATCATTTTTAATACCTTTTATGTCGAAATCGACATTATTTATTAGATATTGAAAAATTTCTTAAACCTGAAATTGAAAACATTCAGGCACATCTTTCCATTCTTTATAATAATGTATATAATATTTCATATCAAAAAATTTTGTATTAATTCAGACTACTCAGATAATTTTTGTTCTTTTGCATATTGATAATAATTTTCTTCATCTTCTACTTCTTGAAGATATTCTATTTCTTCATATTCATTAATTTCAGCATTTAAGTTAGACAATTCTTTTAATTCTTCGTTAGATACGGGTTCAATATACATATTATTAATTGGATCCCATTCCATAATTTGCCAATTTGCGTTATTATCAACATTCAATTGTTCATTGTTTTCCATGTTTATCTAATATATAAATTTATTTTATATTAATTAAATAATAATTCATTTTATGTTTATTTTCTTATAAACTGTATTTATTTTTACAATATTATTAAATTTAATTAATAATTAAAAATTTCTTTCCAAACAATATTTAATATTTCATATTTATTTTCAGATTCATTTTGTATGTATATTTTGTTATGATTTTTACATCTCGACAGTGCAACGTAAAGCTGTCCATGCGAAAATAAAGGTCTTTTAATAAATAATCCAATCTCATCAAAACTTTGACCTTGAGATTTGTTAATAGTCATAGCAAAAGCTAATGTTACAGGAAATTGTTTTCTATAAAGTATAAAGGGTAAAGACGATGATTCACCAGTATTTAATGTTATTCTTGGAATAAAAACTTTATTTCCAATTTTTTCTCCAGTAATGATTTCAGCTTCAAGATTATATTTATATAATTTTATAATTTTTTATCTTGTTCCATTACATAAACCTTCGGTAATACTTAAATTTCTTATTAATATAACTATAGCATTAACTTTTAATTCCAATATATGTGGTGGTAAACCTTCTTTCATTTTATTAAGAGTTTCTATTGGATAATTCAATTCGATATTATCATCACTTTGATTGACTCCTTTATGAGTAGCATAATCTATGCTATAATAAGTTGTCGATTTGCCGTTAAGTAATTTTAATATTCTTTTATTTAAATTATTTATGTCATCGTTATGAGCTGCTAATATTACTCGATTTATGTTGTCATTATTATTAATGTTTTTATATATTTTCAAACAAATATCATTAGTTTTCCATTTATCAGGAATTTGAAATGATTCAATTTGACCTTCACCTATTTGTAATAATAAAGAATTAAATAATTTATTATTGCAGCAGATATTTTTATTTAATTTTTTAATTTTAAATAACGGCCATAAAAAAGAATATTTTAAACTATTTTGTACTATTATATCTTTAAAACTATTTTTTATAACAGGAAGTATTTGGCGATATCACCTCCTAAAATTATTAATTTATCACCAAATGGTAAATCATTACCACATAAATCTTGTAAAGTTTTATTAACAATTTCTAAAGCTTTTTTTGGTATCATTGAAGCTTCGTCCCATATAATAATATCTGCATCTCGTAATTTTTTTTGTCACTTTCTAATTTAAAGAATGTGATTTCTACATTATCTAAATCTAAAGGTAATCTAAAAGTTCTGTGACTTGTCATTCCTTTAAGTAATAAAATTGTTGCAATTCCAGTCCATGCCATTGATAATACTTTTTTACATTTGTATAAAAAATAATGAATTAATGTTTTATACAAAAATGTTTTTCCAGTTCCACCTGGTCCATTAATAAAATATAATTTAGAGGAATATTTTATTATGTCGTCAAAAATAAATTTTTGATCTTGATTTAATAATAAATATATTTCGTTAAACATATGTTTATTATATTCAATAATTTTTGAATTTTCTTCCTGATTTTCATGGATAATTTTTTCTATTGGTTCTGGTAAACTAAAATTTTTACAAGACATTTTTTCTGTCAATAAAATTTTATCAATTTCATTTAATGCTTTATTTTCTTTATCATCTTCAAAATCTTCACTAAAATATTCTTTAAATTTATTCCATATTTCATTACCTTGAATATTTTCTGATAAAAATAACCATGCAAAATATTGACGCAACTGACTCGGTAGCATAATGGTACAAGCTTCAGAAAATATATCAAATATTTGCGAAGAACTTTCTATTAGCCCCATTGCAACTGCTGTTTTTTTAAAAGTATTATACGTTATGTTTTCGAAAGTTCATAATTCTGTAAATGAAGTTACGCCTTTGACACGATTTAAAATTAATTTTAAATGGAATCTTTCAGTATCTTTAGGAGACACAATATTTAATCTTCCAATAGCTTTATGTTTTTTATCACGAGTACGTTTGATCCAACATTTATTGTTATTGAATACGTAATATTTAGGTATATTACTGTATTTTATTTGTTTTGCAAACTCATCTTTAATATTAAGATTAAACCATGCAGTTAATGTTGTTTTCCATTTGTCTAAAGCTTTTGATTCTTTATTTTCTTCGAATATAATTTTTTGCTGATTTTCCGTATGAACAGCTAATCTAATAACTGTATGACTTCTTCCACATATCGGAAATTCAGATAATCTCCAAGCTGCTTCCATAGGACTCATATATCTTCCATCTATAAATTGTGTAATTTCATCATAAGTCTCTTTTTCGTCTTTATCGTCATTTTTTTTTATTTTACAAAAAGCTTTATCTCCACCTTTATGAATATAATTATAAACATATTTTATACTGTGTATAGTGGCACATATTTCAAAATTTATATGACACTTATATTTTCTGAGTAAATAACTATTGTAAGGTACAACCATTGAATTATCTACAGGAATAATTTGTTTATTATTTTTAATTTTATAATAATGATTTGCGTGTGAATTATTTATTCGTTTATATTCCAGAAATCCATTTTTTTTTAATAATAGTATTATTAACAAAATTTTTCGGATATTTTTTTGTACAAGTATTTTTATTTTTATCGTAACATGGTGAATTATTGTTATGTAGTCCATGCAACATGTGTTTAATTACTAATTTTTGTAATTCCTTGTCATCACTATTTGGAATTTCAGCTGAAACATATTTATCTATTTTTTCTTGAGTTATTAATTTATCATCAGAGTGTAACGTTGTAAGAATATGAGCATGTGGTAAACCTCTTTTTTGAAATTCAATTGTGTATACATAAGCAATAACTTTACCAAAAATATTAAACTGTTATATTAGGGATATCATTAGGAGTAGTACCTGCTGGAAATTTTTTTAAAACTCTTTTTAATTCTTTCCACCTTGGATTACAAGTCATAGTAATAAAAATATCAGGTCTACCGACCTCTCTATAAATGACCATTGCATCTTGATAATGTTGTTGCATATATCTAGGACTTCCTATATAAGTTGATGGCAATATAAATAGATTACCTATTTTTTCTTTTTTCTCAAAATTATTTGATATATTACAAGCGCTATTTAATACATGGTCTAATAAGCCTTGATAACATTCAATTCTTAATTGTCTTTGATTATTTCTTAGAGAATTCATTCTATTATTTTCAATTTGAATTGCAACATGTAGAAAATATTGTTGCGTTAACCGTCCACAAAATAGTAAAGGATTAAAATTAATAGAATCTGGCCTATAAGCCAATCTATATGAATAATGTTGTAACATCGTTAAATTTTCTAAAGATTTAGGACTTTGAGTATGACCAATACTCCTTGTAATATATCAAATAATCTAAATTATTTGATATATTACAAGCGCTATTTAATACATGGTCTAATAAGCCTTGATAACATTCAATTCTTAATTGTCTTTGATTATTTCTTAGAGAATTCATTCTATTATTTTCAATTTGAATTGCAACATGTAGAAAATATTGTTGCGTTAACCGTCCACAAAATAGTAAAGGATTAAAATTAATAGAATCTGGCCTATAAGCCAATCTATATGAATAATGTTGTAACATCGTTAAATTTTCTAAAGATTTAGGACTTTGAGTATGACCAATACTCCAACCATAGTCCCCAGATGGAAAAAGAATTGAAAAAACTAACGGATCTACGTGTTGAGATAATTTACTTAAATAAACATATTTTGGTTCATTTTCTATTGTATTTTTAGGATAAATGCATAAATCATAATCTTCTGAAATTGCAGATTGTGATACTATTATATCCCCACATTAAGATGTTAGAGGTTTATTATAACGATGCTTGAGTTCATCATTTTTTCTGATAAAATATAATTTATAATTTGGTAAATTCTCTAAGTTTGTTAATTGATGTAAATGTTTATAATATTTAGCATAAGGATTACTATTAAATACTTTTGTTAATAAATCTAAATGATCTTTTATTAAATTTTTATTAGTTTTTAATTTGCTTTCAATCGCAGTATTATCATAATAAATATAAAATTGACCACAACAAGGTTCTTGATTATTATTTGGTATTAAAGTTTTAGGAACATAATGATGTACTTGACCTTGAAGTTTTAAATTATAAATTGCTTTTTGTTTTTCATAAATTATATTAGCACTAAAAGTAGCAAAACAAAATAGGTTATTATAATACCTAATTAAATGTCTAAAAACATTATTATATAAGATTAATTCTTTTAATTTATCATTATATAAACTCAAAGGTGATAATTTAATTTTTCCTTTGCGACAAGTAAATTTTTTTTTCTTCTTTCCAAAATACAGCAGAACAGTAGGAACATTTAAAATCAATTTCACCAAAATCAGATATATAATCATTTTTTTTAGTTATTATTTCTATATTATCTGTCGATTTAATTATTTTGATCTTCTTACTTATAAGATTTTTTTCTTCATTTTTTCTTTTTAATATATTTTTATTGTTTATAATTTTTCTATTGGTATTATTTTCTATAGTTACATTACTATTTTCATGATTTGTAATTTTTATTTTTTTACATAGACTAATTTCTTTGTTACATAAAAATTAACGTTTTTTATAATTGTTTACATTTTTTATTTTATTTTGTTCTAATTTAAAATTAGTATTATATAAATCAATTACAGTCGACGATCTGAGTCCCGCCGCCTTCTCCTCCATCGACTCGCTCATGCGTTACCCCCACTCTCTGACTAAAAGAATTTGTTTCCAAACATTCTGAGTCCCGCCGCTGCTCTATGCGACTTTTTAACTTGTAAAAATGGATTTATTAGTTTAATTTTTTTGTTTAGAATACAATAAGCGTTTATTGAAATAAAAGGTAACAAAAAATATTGTAATATTGCATAATTCTCATTTATATTTACTATAAATAATATAAAAATTAAATTTTTTTATTTATAGGTAACATAAATTTAAAAATTAAAGATATAGGTAACATAAATTTAAAAATTTACGACAATTTTTCTTGTTACATTATGATAATTTTGATTGTTATATAAAAAAAAAAGAAAAACAACGAAATAAACAATTTCCATCACCAATAGTTTCTATTTTTATACTATTTGACATGATATTTAAAATATATAAAAAATAAATATATATGCTTTTATTTAATCACATACCTATTGTTTTTCCTTCTTAAAAATTTTTCTTATTCTTCTTTTATGTATAATTTTGTTTTAAACTGCTTTTTGTGTAAATTCAGAAGATAGATTGCATTCTATTTTAAAAAATATAAAAGAAATACATAGAAATAAATTAATAAAATTAATAATAATAAGTTATTTTATAACACAAAATATTTTTCAACAATATTTTTGTTAAAAAATATTTATAATGTATCGTAATCTTCATGTATTATACCAGCCTTTCATTAAAGTTCTATTAATTTTACAGCGAAGTTAATACGTGTAATATTATTATAATGTTTTAATGAAAAATACAAGATTATTATAAAAAGTTTTTGTAAGATTATCCCATATGGAAATAATTTCTGTGAAAAACTATTAATAATTGTGTAAAAATGTGATAAAATATGAATAACTGTTAATAACAATAATTTTATTATTAATATTAATTTTATTAATGTCTCAATTGCGGTAGTTTATTACAATTATTAACAGTTATTAACAATTTCTCACAAAAATTATTTTCATATAGGATAATGAAAAATTTTCACAAGATTTTATTAAGGAGATGTAAAACGGACACTACACCTGTACTTATAGATATTAGCTTCCTTTCTATTTTATTGCTGAATTTCCAGAAAAGAAATGCATTAGCTTGTAGTATGTACCATGATGATTATTTTGATAAGTTTTCAAATAAATTCATTCATTAGCTTTTGAGATATTTGGATTCCTGTACAAAATTGAAAAATTTTAATAAATAATTTTGGAACCCAAAATTCTCAATAACTAATGAATGAATTCATTTAAAAATTTAACTGAATAATCTTCATGGTACATACTACAACTTAATGCATTTTTTTATTGAAAATTTTGCTATGAAATGTAAAGATAGTAAATATCTATGAGTACAGGTGTAGTGTCCATTTTACATCCCCTTAATAGCTTACTATACAATTTTTAGACAATATTATAAAAACTTTAACGTGTCTTGTGTATAAATTTTTAGTAAAGTTTCATAAATTTTTGCGATAAAGTTATATATAACATTTTGATAAAAAATTTCGCGAAAATTTGCAAAACGAAGATAATCGTAAATCATATATTCTAAAATCTACTTAATTCTATCGTATATCGAATGATGATAACTCTAGAAAAGCTTGAAAACTCTTAATACAAAGCTGAGCAAAAATTAATTTCGCGTTGGACGTCTCAGACGTCGGGATATAAGATCCTGTTATACGCAGTTTATAGTATTTGATTACCCCGAGAGTAGAGTGGCGACGCTTCAAGCGTCTGCATGTTTATTGCTGTTTATGAACGAAATTTAAACTGTCAAAAATAATAGAATTTTGTTTCGAGTGAATCACTGAAATTTTTCTTTTAAATTTCATGCAATTGTATAATTAAATTATGGTAAAATTTATAATTTTTATGGAATTGTACAAAAAATAACGTAAAATTATTCATGTTTTTCCTAACAGTGTATAATCGAAAAAAATTAAAATATTTATTTCATTTAATTTATATAGAAGTACATCATGTAATATAATTGAAACTTGAAAAGTGTAAATATAAATTTTATAATAACACTTTATGTACTTCAAATAAAAAATTTATAACTTAGATATATCATTTACATCATATGTTTAAGAAAAAAAATATAAAAATCACTAATATGTCTAAAAAAATGAATTTATTTAATCAATGATAATAGCAGTAAAATAAAACTTTTATTCATTTAAAAAGAATTATATTATTTAGAAGTTTAGTTTACTAAAATTAAAAAGAATGAATAATTATAAAATAAAATTACTGTAATCATAAATATCATGAATTTTCCTACACTTATTCCAAACAACTTGCTCTAATACCTGTACTTATTTAATCGCTATTATAGAAGTCATGTATTCAAGAATACTACAGAAATCAAAAATCTCGACTCAGGATCTGAGACGCCCAGAGCCGAATTTAAAAAGCTCGATCGTGCGTTTATGCTATTACGATGATCCGTGAATTCCATATATACGAATTTCGAATAATATCAAGTTCAATTTCATTTTTATTTTTAATATTCTATTTTATATTCTATTTTTAATTTATTTCAAAAATATATAAGATTGATTCATTGTAAACTTTTGAATATCGCGTTAAACCATCTTTTTTCTATTAATTCTAATTCTATAACTTCATATCTTATATTTTTATGTATCGATGTTTTCTATTGAACTTTTTTCACATTCACAAATATGAAATTTCAACTCATTATGTCCGACTCTCCTATTTACTTTGGAATGTGTGAATTCGGGGGGTTGGCGAGCGGAGCGAGCAGGGGGGAACCCCCCCTAGTATATATATATATATATATATATATATATTTCAATTATAAAATTAAATGTGTATATTCATGTACTATTTGATTCATGAATAAGTATTCAGATATTTGTTGTACTTATATCTTGCAATAGTTTTCATTACGATAATATGACGGAGAAAAATAATTTCAACCTTTTGCTTAGATTGTTACATAACTTAAGATTTTTCTAAATATATTTGCAATAATTTTTGCTTAAAATATGTAAGTGATTCGGAATATTATCCAAACAAGCCATAAAAATTGATTTCATAAATTATTAATGAAAAATTTTTTTTTATAAAAAACTATGTATAAAAATTAAAATTTGAATGAATCAAAAGGTGCTCATTCTTCGATTTTGGTTTTTGTTGGAATTTGATCCTGAATATGTCTAAAATCATATCCAAAAGGAAAATTCGAGGTGCAAAGACTTCACGGTTAAAATTAATCGAGGACCACCGTGAATTGGAGGAGATTAAAAGACATAATAAGAAAATGGAAAACTAAAGAACTTAACTTTAACAATTTTTTCTTTTAAAAAATAAAACACTCTTTTTTTATTCGTATTAAATTAAAACTAAAAATTTTGTCTTTAATATTATCTATATATTTTTTTAAACTAACTTAGAAAATACATTTTTTAACACTTAAAATTAACTCTATCATTTTTCGAAATTAAACTTAAATTTTTGTTTTTTTAAAAAATTAAAATTAAACCTTTTTTTTTGTTTATTTTTACAAAAACACTTTATTTTGTCTTTATATTTTCTTTTGTTTTTTGTTCTTTCTTCCTTTTTCTTTTGTACATTTTTGTTATATCTTCTTCACTGTCTTCTAAATCTTCTCTATTTCTATCTATTCCTTCCTTTTCCTTTTCTTCTTTCACCTTCAACTCTTCTAGTCTGTGTCCTACGAAGAAGATTTTTATTTTACCATTTCCTCTTTTCGATTTAAATTCATTTATAAATCTTTCTTCTTCATCTTCTTTGTTTTTTATTTTTCTTTTTCATGTTTTTTTCCCAGTTTTTAGGTTTCTGGGTGTTTCTTTACATTAAAATTGTTGATGTAATAATAATACCCCGGCTCAGCAAAGTCCATGGGTTTTGGCTGGATAAATGTAGAGGTGCTGGGGCGGATGATTGTCTCTAGGCTGCTGCTCCTCATCTCGGGATCGTTATCCTCCTCACAATCCATAATTTTATTTTTTATTTTTACTTCATTTACTGATGTACTAACATGCTTGACATTAAAGTACGTCATGGTTTGAGCGCTCGAGTTGCAGTAGCACGTTGCCATCTTAATTACTTTTTACTACTTTTTCTTTTTCTAGGTTGCGATGTGCTTTGGGTGGTCCTTCAACAAAGAATGAACATTACCCTCGAATATTTTTTCTACATTTTTTCATAATTTTTGACTGTTTATGTGTGTGTGTGTATGTATTCGTATTCCACTTGTTGTAGTACATATTTAGTCTTCACCTTTGACCTTTAATATACTATTAGTGTAAGTACGCATACTACATTTTACACATTTTGCGTTATTGGTATTATGCCCATGTTAATTTTCTATCTTTTCTGCGTTCCTTTGCTTTTAATATTTTTTCTTTATTTTAAAATAATTTTTTAGCTAAAATACTTTTAGAACTGTTTAAAGTATTCTATATGGGACTTTTCACGTTTTTATATTTTTTTAATTACTATAAATTTAATTTATTATTTTTATTTATTTTTATCATTAGTCTTATAGAACGGTTTAAGGTGTTCTATATGGAACTTTCCACGTTCTACATTTTTTTCATTAGTTAATAGATATGTATCTGGTGCAATGATGTTTTTGATGATATATGGACCTTCATATATCTCAAAAAATTTTGCAATTTTATCACCATCTGCACTTGATACGTTAAATGATTTGAGCAGTACTTTATCATTTAAATGAAATTGATAATGAGTACTTTTAGCGTTCTTTGCATTCGGTCTATCTTTTATTTTCTTATGCATTTTATTTTTCACATAGAAAATTTTCCTTCCATATGGTACGTCCGTATTTTCTAATGTAAAATACTTTTCCCATATTCTAGTTTGTTTTTCGCCTATGTGTAACTCAGTCGGCGTAAAACCTGTTGTTTCATGGGTAGTTTCGTTCACTATGCTTTGAATTTTTTGCATATATGACGCCCATGATTTATGTGAATTATTCACATAAGTTCTAAAGAATCGACCTGATTCTCGGTGAATTCTTTCCACAATATTGCTTTGTAGGTGTCTAATTGATGAATAAATAGTTCTAATGTTTTCATCATTTAGCTTTTTTATTCATTTTTTGGACGTAAATTGAGAATCATGGTCAGTCATTATTGACTTGGATTTACCACACTTCGGTACATAATCATTAAAAATTTTTCTAATTGTTGTTAATGTATTGGCCTTTTTAATAGGGTATATTACAACATACTTAGAAAATACATCTATGAATGTTAGTATATACTTAACACCTTCTATAGATGTTGGCAATGGACCGTAAAAATCAATCGATATTCGTTTACTACGATTAGTTGCATTTCTGCATTATATTTTACGGTCAAGTATTTTGTCTTTTGACACGTGATGCATGATTTTAAAATTTTATGTACCTGCTTTTTTAATTTAGGAGCTGTGAAGCTCACTAATAATAGTTTGTACGTTTTTTTGGGACCAATGTGCCCATAAAAATAGTGTATTTGTATTATAAATTCTCTTAGTAATGATTCGGGTATTATTATTTTTAATCCTGATTCATTTATTTTATATAGCAGATCGTTTTCGAATTTATAATGATTTTTTATTTTATCCTTTTTTAAATCCTTTAATTTTTTTCTTATTTTGACGCAATATGCATCATTATTTTGAGCTTTTTTAAAGCTTTTTAACAATTTTTCTAATTGTTTATTTATTTTTAGTTTATTCCTGATATTTGCAATTAATACTTCGTTTTCGTCGTATTTTGCGTTATCAGATGCTTGTCTGCTTAAAAAATCTGCAGCAATATTTATTTTTCCAGATATATGTTCTGGTTTAATATTAAATTCTTGGATTGACAAGGCCCATCTTCTCAATCTATAATTGTTAAATTTACATTTATTTAAAAATGTAATAACTTCATGGTCTGTCTGTTCTTATAATTATTTCTTTAGCACCTCTCAGGTATGTTTCAAGCTTATGGAAGGACCATACGACAGCTAATAATTCTTTTTCGGTAGTGAAATAATTTAATTCACTACCTTTTAATGTTCTGCTAATAAAACAGTTAATATTTTCATGATTATATTCGTCTAATTGTGACAAGATCGCTTGCATCTGTCGTTAGTATAAAAGGTTTTTCCATATCTATGAATTTCAAAATAATATTTTCAGTGAAAAGATCCTTTATATTCTCAAAGGCTTTTTGCTGTCTTGCCCCCTATTCGTAGTGTACATTTTTTCTTAATAATCCAAAATCGCTTGCATCTGTCGTTAGTATAAAAGGTTTTTCCATATCTATGAATTTCAAAATAATATTTTTAGTGAAAAAATCCTTTATATTCTCAAAGGCTTTTTGCTGTCTTGCCCCCCATTCGTAGTGTACATTTTTTCTTAATAATCCAATTAATGGCAAGATTTCATTCGCATAACCTTTCGCGAATTTCGTGTAAAAATTTACAAACCCCAAGAATGCTTGTAATTCTTTAACATTTCTTGGTGTTTTAAAATGTTTGATTGATTTAATTTTTTCTGGATCTGGTGTTATTCCTTTTGATGTTATAAAGTGTCCAAGAAATTCAATTTTTTGCTTCAAGAAATTTGATTTTTTTAAATTAAATGTCAAATTATATTTAATTGCTTTATTAAATAATTGCTCTAAATGATCCATGTGCTCTGCGAATGTCGATGACCTTATATGCAGATCATCTACGAAAGCTAGCACAAATTCCTGCATATCTTTTATTACGTTGTCCAGTCCTCTTAACAATGCAGCGCTGCTGGTTTTTATGCCAATAGCAGCTACATTGAATTCATATACTTTGTTATAAATTTCAAACGCAGTATATTTTTTACTTGGCTCGGTTAATTCAATTTGCCAATACGAGCTTGTTAAATCTAAGCTCGACATGAAATTTTTCTCTTTACATCTGAAAAAAATTTCTTCTATTGAGGGTGGTGCTTCGTAATCGTCAATTATTTTTTCATTCAATTTACGAGCATCCAAACCAAGTCTTACAGTGCCATCTTTTTTTATTATTGTAACTATAGAATTTATATAAGGGCTTTTTGATCTCCTTGTAATTCCTAATTCTTCCATTTTTTCTATTTCCCTTAGTACCTTTTCTCTATGATTTATAGGAATCAGATAAGGTCTAGAATAAAATGGATGATCGTCTTTAAGTTTGATATCATGCTGATATGATTTCAATAAACCTGGAACCTTTCTAAACACTCTACTATACTTTTTTTATTAATAATGTTAATTCTTGTTTTTGTTTATTTGTGATATTATCACATTCATTTATTTTTTCCTGAATCTCATCATTGGTGAGTTCAGTTGTATTAAAATAATTTTCGGAATCAAGAATTCGATTATTCTCGTTTTCCATTGCGAAGTCGTATGAATTATGATCATTGTCGCCTTCATACACTTCGGTTATTTGCATAACTGAGTATGCTAAAGAATTTATTTGTTTTTCGGTATAAGATAAATTTATATCTTTACCATTAACTATTATTAATATTTCTTCTAGCATCGTGTTTATAATCATACTCAAAGCCTTTTGACTCAAAACATCCTTGACTAATTTCGGGATTATTAAGAAGATTATTTTTATTTTTACGTTTTTAAATTTTGTTTTTACTAATAATTGCCTTCTTATTCTTGTAGTTTTTGTGCCTGTGGCTGTTTTTATAAACTTCCCAGTTATTGGCAGTAAAGGGCATTTTTTAAATGTTTCGTAATTCTGAAAATAAAATTGCTCCGACATGCAGGTTTTTATCATTATTTTCGTCGCTTATGTCTATATTTAAAACATCTAATTCCTTGCTAATTTCTTGTTATAGTTTTTTATTTACAGGTGATTTTAATTTTTCATGCTGTTGAGTTTCTTGTTTATTTTTATTTTCTTCAATTTTAGTGACATTTATACTAGGATCATGTTGAGGTTTTTCATATTCTTGTTTATAGCCATTTTGATTTTGTGCATTATTATTTGGATTATAATAAGCTTTATTTGTGTTCTCGTTTTTATTGAACGTTTTTTGTTGACTATTGTTTTTATTTACTGCTCTTTTTTCTTGCGGTTTATCACTATTGTCGAAATCTGACAAGATTTTAAATAAAGTATTTTTATCTCTCTTTTGAGAAAATTGCATGGCTTGCCTAACATTTCTGCTGAAATGTTTGCTAATTTTCTCAGCTAGTTCTTCTTCAGAATATTGAAGATTTAGCTCTTTGGCGAAACCATATACTTGGGTGGCATAAGCTATACGACTTAATTTGCCATTCTCATGAAATTGTCCAAATTTCACTTTTTTTCGAGTAGTTCTTTGGACATCTTCATTCCAATATCTATCAAGGAATAAATTTTTAAAACCTTCATAGGTAAGTGCATCATCTCGATAGATGTACTACCACTCATTTGCGTCTTTTTACAGAACAGTATGCAAAAGTTCAAAAGTTTCTTCCTCTTCTAATTTTTTTAATGCTATATATTTCTCTAATTCATTTAAGAATTTCATAGGCCTTTCAACCTCCGTGTCCTCATATTTCCGCAAAGCAATTTTTATTTTATTATTATAAGGTTCGAAACCTTGCGTTCCAATTTCATTATTTTTTAGTTTTTCTTTTAACTCATTAATTTTTCCTTCTTGCTCTTGAGCAGTATCGTCTATTTTTTAAGTTGAATTGTCACGAACCATTTTAATGGCTTCATCGTCATTTATTTATTTTTTTAATTTAATCAGTTCTTTATTTAAGGATTCAATTTTAGTGACTAAGTCTTCATTTTCTTTTTTATATTTATTTAAAAGATCCTATCCTATATTATATTAAAGTGAAACCACTTTTTTTTCTGTTTCTCTGGTTCTCCGGTTCTCCAGTTCTCCGGTTCTCCGGTTCTCCGGTTCTCCGCATTTGTTAAATGTGTCTAATCTTTTGGTAATAAGAGTAGCAATTTCTTATTGGGCCCTATATAATTAGTCCTCATTAGTCATAAGCATCTTTTTGGGTCATATTTTTTTGGGTCTTATATTTTTTTGGGCTCAATATTTTTTTGGGCCTTATATTTTCTTGCACCCTATATTTTATTGGGCCCAGAATTTTTTTGGTCTCTATATTTTTTTGGGCTTTATATATTTTTGGGCCTTATATTTTCTTGCACCCTATATTTTTTGGGGCCATTTTTTTTTTTAATTTATATTTTCTTGGATTCTATAATTTTTTTGGGTTCTATATTTTATTTAGCTCTATATTTTTCTGGGCCTTATATTTTTTTGGACCCAATATTTTTCTGGGCCCAATATTTTATTGGTCTCTATATTTTTTTAGACTCTATATATTTTGAGCCTTATATTATTTTGGGCCTCATATCTTTTTTTGACTTTATATTTTCTTGGGCTCTATATTTTTTAGGCCCAATATTTTTTCGATTCTTATATATTATTGAGCTTTATACTTTTTTAGGACTAATATTTTTTTGGGCCCAATATTTTTTCGAAATTATTATTTTCTTGGGTTTTATAATTTTTTTGAGTACTATATTTTGTTTAGCTCTAATTTTTTGGGCCTTATATTTTCTTGCGCCCTATATTTTTTTGGGCCAAACATTTTTTTTAAATTTATATTTTCTTGGGTTCTATAATTTTTTGGGTCCTATATTTTATTTAGCTCTAAATTCTTTTGGGCTTTATATTTTTTTGGGCTCAATATTTTTCTGGGCACTATATTTTTTTGGTCTTTATAGTTTTTTGGGCTCTATATTTTTTGGGCTATATGTTTTTTTAGGGCCCATATTTTTTTTGACTTTATATTTTCTTAGGCTCTATATTTTTTGGGACCAATATATTTTCGATTCTTATATATTATTGGGCTCTATATTTTTTTACGACCAATATTTTGTGGGCCCAATTTTTTTTCGAAATTAATGTTTTCTTGGGTTTTATAATTTTTTTGGGTTCTATATTTTATTTAGTTCTATTTTTCTGGGCCTTATATTTTTCAGGCCCTACATTTTTTTGAGTCCTATTTTTATTTGGCCTCATATTCTTTTTGGGCCTTAAATTTTCTTATGCTCTATATTTTTTGGACCCAATATTTTTTCGATTCTTATGATTCCTTGAGCTCTATATTTTTTTGGACCTAATATTTATTCAATTCTTATATATTCCTGTGCTCTATATTTTTGGGCCCAATATTTTTTTGAAATTTATATTTTCTAAGATTCTATAATTTTTTTGGGTCCTATATTTTATTTAGTACTATATTTTCCTGGGCCTTATACTTTTCGGGCCCTACTTTTATTTGAGTGCTATTTTCTTTGAGCCTCATATTGTCTTAGGTTCTAATTTTTTTGAGCCAAATATTTTCTCGATTCTTTTGTATTCTCTGGCTCTATATTTTTTTGAAATTTATATTTTCTTGGGTTCTATAATTTTTGGGGTCCTATATTTTATTTAGCTCTATTTTTTTCTGAGCCTTATATTTTTTTGGACCTACTTTTTTTCGAGTTCTATTATCTTTGGGCCTCAATTTGTTGGGCCATTTATTTTTCTGAGCCTTATTGTTTTTTAACTTTTTTTTGGGTTTTCATTTCTTTTAATCTTATATTTTTTGGGCCCAATATTTGTCTGATTCTTTTATTTTTTTTATCTCAATATTTTTTTTATTCTTATTTTACTTGAGCTCTATATTTTTTTGATTCTTATATTTTCTTGAGCTCTATATTTTTTTTGGCCAATATTTCTTTAAATCTTATTTTTTTTCATTCTTATGTATTCTTGGCTCTATATTTTTGTGAGCCCAATATTTTTTGGGTTTCTTATATTTACTTTGGCTCTATATTTTGAGCTCTACATTCTGCCATAATAAACTGAATTAAACTTAATTTTCAATAATGTTCATACGGCTTCCATGTCGTATAATTGGTAATGTTTGCCTGAAATCTCATGATGCAATTATAGTTTCACCACTCAAAGGTTAATTCACATCGCATAAATCTTAAAAAAGACGATCAACTGCTTCAAAAGCAAATTTTGAAGTCATGGATATTGTATCCCAAATAATTATTTGTGTTTCCTTCGTTTGCTTTCTACAGAATTAGGCTTAACATTATAAGTAGTAGAATCTGTTATATTTAAGAGGACGTTGCATCTCTCTATCCTTTTCTAATCGAAAAATGTAGGTTTTTGGAAAAACTAGTAGTTATTACTGGAAATCAATAGTCGTCCGCAACTCGTACAGTAAAAAACAATATTTTTTCTACTGAGAACAAATTAATTCTCTAGCCTCACTCATGATTTTGTAAGTATTTCAAACTTTTTTTGAAAACGAAGCATCGAAGTTAATTTCATTATTAATTAATTAATGTATTCCAGCGGCCTCTTAACGGTAGTTTAAATGTTGTATGCACGGTTTTCCCATCGACTAATGAATTTGCTGATATATCTGTCCAAGCTACACATGAATAATGTATAGTATGATATTTAAAATCAACTATTAAAACGTTAAGTAAATAACTTTTTCTACTTCCACCTGGTCCATCTATAAAGATATATTTTTCTTTACTTTGGTTGTTTAAACTTTTTATAGTGATGTTGAATATTTGCCTTCGTTTATCATTTAAAAAATTTATTTTCATTTCAAATTCATTAAAATTATTATTATTATGATTTAAAATTGTTTGATTATTATCTTCTTCTATAAATGTGCTTATGTTAGGTAAATTAAAATCATTTGAAGAAAATCCATTGACTTGTAAATTATTTTTAATAACATTCAATGCAAGATTTTCACCTATATTTTTTTCGTATTTAGGATGGTATAACTTATCTTTATATTTTTCATATAAATCTCGTGAATTTATAGGATAATGAAAATCGCAAATGAAAGCAAATAATTCATAAAGAATATAAAGGAATTCTGTTAAAGATGCTTCTTCCAAATATCTATCTCATTCTTCATTTTCATTAATTAATTGTTTTGCTTTAGCTGCCTCATGAAACGAATTGTACATCGCATCATCAACAGTACGCGAAGCTTCAAAAGATGTGGCTTCTTTAACATGTAATAGTAATAACCTAATGAAATAACGTTCTCTATCTTTCGGACTTACTAAGTACATTCTACTAAGTATTGGTTTTCTTTTGTTTTCTTTTATTCCACTTTTTCAGTTTTTCATCAAATGCATAAAAATTCGGTATGTCTGAATACAAGTGATTTCGTGCCTAAAATCTTCTCTATTCAATTCAAAAGATGCTGTTAAAAGATGATGCTCCCACATTTTTTTGCATGATTATTTATTCTTTTTCTTCTTTAAAAAATACGTTTTGTTGATTTTCTTCATGAACGCTTAGACGTTTTATAGAATGTGAAATAACATGTAAAGGATATTCTCATAACCTGTGCATTACTTGAGGTGGACATAAATATCGTGTATAAATGTATTGTTGGGTTTCGTCATATTCATCTTCAACATTTCCGCGATTGACATTTTGAAAAGTGTCTTCATTTTCTGATTAGAAATCCACATTTACTTGATGTATTTTAATGTATGCACAATCATGACCTTTATAACAGTATTTGAATAAATAGTTAATGCAGTGTACAGTGGAACAAACTTCTACGTGTATGTGTGCATTAAGTTTGAATAATAAGTGAGGATTATAAGGTACAACAAATCGATTATCTGCGATTCTTTCTGTAAATTTATTTTTGAGAATTATTTTGATGCTATTATTTTTACGTTTGTATAGTAAATGGCCATTGGATTTAAATGTTGTTGTATTATTAAATTTTCTTGGATGATTTTTAGTACATTGTTTCGTATTTTTATCCATACACGGACAATTTATACTTTGCATACCACAGGGACCGCGTATCATAAATTGTTTAATAATATTATATAGATATGGATAATTATCTTTATTTGGGATTTCTGCACTTATTATTTTATCAACTTTTTCGGGAATATCAAATTTATCATTTTTATCCAAGAGTGAGTGACTAACATATGCATATGCGGTAATCCTCGTTTTTGAAATTCAATCTTATAACTATATGCAATACATTTTCCTAATATTCCCATTTTTATTACTAAATTTTTGAGATCTTCTACTTTTCGATAAAATACTTTTGTTATAATATCTGGTCTATCTATTGCATTTTCATAAATTTTCAAGTTTTCAGTCGTTTCTTTTCAATGTGGATTACAGGTCATAGTTACAAAAAGGTCAGGTTTACCACGATAATTTACAAGTGTTATTGAGTCAATGTAATTTTGTTTTAAAAATCGTGGACTTCCTGTAAAGTTTGATGGTAATATTATCATTTTTCCAATTTTTAGATAATCTATCTCTTTTTTGTTATGTAAATAGTCCATAACACCTTTGTAACAATCACTTCTTAATACGTTTTGGTTTTTTCGTATGAAATATAATCTGGAAGTTTCAACTTTTTCAAACGCATCAACAATGAACTGTTGAGATAATTTTCCCAAATTAAGGAATGGATTAATTCATTTCTAACACTAAATCTATAATTATAAAATTTCAAATTTGAAATATTAGATTTCCCAAATTTATTTTTCATATTTGGCATCCATCCAAAATCACTATTAGGGTGAGTAAGCGGATATGTCATAGGATCTGTATGTTTGCTAATTGTCGGTATACTAATTGGTTTATTATACTTAGAGTAAATGACAATATCACGTTCAATAGGAGGAAGATCGTCTTCTCCGACATATACTATTGCAACTTTATTACAGGTAGGTAGATTATATCTATTTTTATTCAAATTATTATTGCTGACAATAGACATAATAACAATTCTTGGAGGACAATAGATTTTGGCACATCATTGTAGTTCTTCTTCTTCTACTTTAATCATCATTTTATAGGCTTTAGCATAAGAATTAATGTCTCTTATCAAAATATCTTAATTTTTCTATAATGTTAAATTTATATTAAACTTATTCCGTTCAATCGTTGTTATTTCATTATCTTAGATATATAATTTTCCATGTTTACGTGCTTCATCTCTATTAGGATGTAACGCATATACATTATGGTAAATTTGTCCACATATTCTAATAACTTGTGGTCCTTTACCCGACAATGTATCAAAATTGGCACCAAAATTTGCGAATGCTGAAGCATCATTGTACAACCAGTTGCTAAAAACTTTAATTGTTCTGGGTAAGGAGGATTTTCTAACAATTCTACTTTACCTTTATGACAATAATTGGAGAAATCGTTACTTTTAGTATATTCGAAAATAAAATGTTTCGCATCACAATAAACACATGTATTTGTCATGGAACCAATGTAATTTTCAGATATGAGAATTTCATCGAAATATATATTTGCTATACAACCAATCAGTTTCGAATGAATTTTTTTAATTTTTTCAATCATTTTTCTACTTTGTCCTTTATTGTTTTATCAATAACTTTGTTCAATACAATATCATGATTGTTATTATAATTATTATTATTGGAATTTTTATTATAATTATTGTCTTCAATTTTTAATCGTTTACACTTGATAAATGATATCTTTAATTGATAAGAATCATATTTATGTTTTCGCTTTTTTTCATCTATTGGTTTATTTATTGTAGTATCATTATTAACATGTTCATTGACATCAATTTCTATTTGTTTACACCTTGTGCGTAATTCTTTTAATTGGTAGCAATCATTTTTTACTCGTGTTTTCTTAATAATGTTGGCATTTTCTAATTTTTGATTTTCAATTTGTACTATTCTCTCATATTCATTATATTGTTCATCATAACTTTTTTATAAGTATTTTTTTTGCGTAATTTTTCTTTTTCAAGCAATTTTCTCAATTTATTAGTATCTCTATTTTCCATTGATTTTATTTTTTATATCTTAATATTTTCAATTTTTTTTATATTCATTCAGTTGTTCTTCTTTCATTTTTATGCAAGCTTTTTTCTTACATGTAGCTTCATTTGTACGTATTTGTTTCATTTTATCAGTACCCTTTTTTATCTTTGATTTCATTTTTGTTATTTTAGTATTTTTTAATTTTTCTTTATATTTATTGGGTTGCTTTTCTTTAATTTTTATATAAGCTTCTTTCTTACCTAAAGCCCCATTCGCACGTATTTGTTCTAATTAATCAGTGCTCATTGTTTTCTTGAATTTCAATTTTGTTTTCTTAGTATTTTTTAATTTTCCTTCACAGTTTTTCAGTTGTTCTTCTTTAATTTTTATATAAGCTTCTTTCTTGTGTAAAGCCTCATCTGTACGTATTTGTTGTAATTTATCAGTACTCATTGTTTCCTTGAATTTCAATTTTGTTGTCTTAGAATTTTTTAATTTTTCTTTATATTTTTCTGGTTATTTTTCTTTAATTTTTATAAAAGCTTCTTTCTTACCTAAAGCCTCATTCGCACGTATTTGTTCTAATTTATCAGTACTCATAGTTTTCTTGAATTTCAATTTTGTTATCGTAGTATTCTCTAATTTTTCTTCATATTTTTTTGGTTGTTTTTCTTTAATTTTTATATAAGCTTCTTTCTTGCGTAAAGCCTCATTCGCACGTGTATGTTCCAATTTATCAGTACTCATTGTTTCCTTAAATTGCCATTTTGTTATCCTAGTATTTTTTAATTTCTGTTTATATTTATTTGGTTGTCTTTTTTTCATTTCCATATAAGCTTTTTCCTTACGTAAAGTTTCTTGAACATGTCTTAGTTCTAATTTATCATTACTTTTTTTCTTCTTGCATTTTCATAATAATGTCTTTTTTTGAAATTTTTTTATATTTATGTGATTGTTTTGTTACCATTTTCCGATTAAGAGGAGGTCGAATATATCTGTCCTTTTCTATTTAAAGAATTGATTACATGAGATCTCACGTGAGATCTTATGTATGGACTTAGAAAAAATTTAGCATAAAAATTTTCAATGCAAAATTTTCCTCGAAATTCAATTATAATATTGCATTTAAATATTTTATTGAGAAGAAATATACTCTACAATGCATACAAATGACTGTAAGAGTAAAAGTTTATATTATTTTGACATTTTAACACGTTTTTGAGTTTCACCTACTCGATTCAAGGGCAGTATTTCGCAGAAAGTGTAATTGATAATCTCTTCTCGTGCGGCTTTTCCTGTTACTGAAATTAAAAATTATTAAATATAGAATTATTTATATAATATATAACTCTTTAAAATTACTAATAATTAATATTTAAATTCGTGATATTCAAGGATTAAAACGATACATGTTTATCTTCCATATTCCGTTTTAAAATAGTTACTTTTGAGTTCTAAATCAATGATTAAAAATTTAAAATTGATATATATATATATATAATATGATTTACATTATATTTATCAACTGTTGAAAATCGTTACACAATTTATTGGGTTTTACGTTAACAAGTATTAATTATATTCAAGTTTTTCGCTCCTAACGTCACTTAGTTGAATTTTCTCTTATTATATTATTATGTGTAAATGACTAATTTTAAGTAAATAAGAATTAATTGAATTTTTAGTACTGAATTAATTGAAAATAATTTGATGAAACATAATATAAAAATATATGTACATATGTGCTTAAAGTAAAAAAGCGTATAATTTATTTCAAATGACTATTTCTCACTCTGCATCCATTAGGAAAACAAAGATAGTACGATATTTCATGTAAATAAACTGAGAACTGGGTACTGAGTTACAACTATAATTTCCAGACCTCAATATATGACCATGAATTTGAATTATGGAATTAATTCATAAGTGAAACATGCTTAAAAAAAATTCGTATTGATTTCTAATAAAAATATCTTCACAAATGTATTTTATATATATGAAATACGAAATTTGCATAGAAAAAATCATAAGATTAAAATACAACATTTTAGTTAATTTTAAATTCGATTATTTCGGAATAAAAAAATAACTATTTGCAATTACTTAACAATCCTCTTTGCATCTAATATAAAAATTTAATGAGATACAAATATTACAAAGTGTATGTATCACAAGTAAGGTTTGCATATCATAAATATTATAATTTTTAGAAAATTCTTGATCTTAATAGATTATTAATTTGAAAAATTACATATTTTTTTATTGATGACAAGTAACTTTTCAAAAATAGTTAAAATAATACTGTAAATGTCAATCAAATAACATTTTCATCAAAATAAATTTCAACGCTATAATTATTAAAATAAACATTTTTATTTAACTACAATCTATTGTAATAATTATTTTTTTAATATATATATATATTAAAAAAATAATAATTTTATTTGATGAACAGTTATATAAATATTATATATTTATAATTGTATAGCTAAATTTATTAAGGGAGTTATATTGGTAATAGAATTAACAGACAGATTTTAATGAAATTTAATTTATTGATACATAATACATATAAGATACTGTCATTAAATTTTTGGAAGGCTAGGGTACACAGGAGAAAAGTTATCAAAGATTTTTTTTTCGAGATTTTAACGTGCAGTCTTATGGCGAAACGCACTTTTGCCAAATACAATTAAGAAATGCAGTTTATTTAACAAAGAGATATTGTTCAAATTTTTTATATAGCATAAAAAATATTTCAAGAAAGTATACAATTTCAAAAAATAAGCATTAGGTATCTGTGAGAGTTGTAATAAATAATTATGTAAAGGCGTTTAATGAATTTCGCTTCTCAGACGCCATAACCAAAGATACGTGGCAACGCTGTAAAAGCAAGATAGGTGCGATGACGCGCGCGCTTTTTAAATTCGAATATTGTAATACATATGGAGTATTAGTGCAAATACTAATTTCAGGTTAAAAATGTTATTTGTTTATAAAAGGTTAAGGTGATAATTAGAATAATTAAATATAAATATTTAAATAAAACAACAGATATATTAAATCATTTGAATATTAATTTATTATAATAACAACCGTCGCTTTTCATAATTTTCTAATCAGTTTTTTACTTAAATAATTTTTAATAACAGTTTTTTACTTAAATAATTTATTATCACATTTTTATGACACAATAATCGGCTTAGTAAAAAATTGCAACGTACATAAAAGTTACATTTATAATAAATAACTCAATCGAACAAATTAAACATGTATAAAGTAATATAAATAATATTTTTATAGAAAAATAAAATAATATTCAACGTATTCACAAGTTGTATAAAAATAACTTAAACGAATAATTGCATAATATAAGTAAAAACATAAATAAATAATATCTGAAAAAAAAGAAAAAGAAAAAAAATATCACGTATACAATACTTATTTTTTAGTATAGAGATTTGGCGATTTTTTGGGTAGAGGTTTTTCTTTTTGTTTTTGTGAAATTTTTTCTCCGGACTCGACATAATGATTGTATTAATGTAAGATCGAACAACAACACACTACAGCCAAACGAACGCGCACGTAACAGCTGTAGTGTTGCAGTGTTGCCACATGTAATATTCATACCTAATGAGTCAAATGAGAACTACGGATAATCTGCTATGATTTGTGTAGTAAGGATAGAACTCCCTTAAATTAAAATTGTATTCAGTTATCATTCGGAAAATGAGGTATTTAAATTAGTTTTCATGAAAATATATTATTTTAAAAGTTACTTGTTAACAATTTTTTATAAATAACATACATTTAACCTTAATTACATTTTCATTTGTACACGTGTTTATATTTAAATGAATTGTGATTTATATAAAAATTGTTAGCAATTCATTTCATTGAAGCAATAACATTTTTAATAAGAGAAACATTAATTTTTAAAAAATATCAAATTACCTTATTTGAAAAATTATAATTACATAATATAAAAATATTTTTTTTAATATCGTTTGAACATAAATTTTATGAAATACAATTTAAAAAAATTATTTATTAGATATTAAATTTTTTTCCATAAAAGGAATGTATTAACTTATAGTATGTCTCGTGATGATTATTTATTTGAATTTTTAAATTATTCCAATCATTGGTTTTCAAGATATTTAAATTTCTGATTCCAAATAGAAAAATTTTAGTGAATAATATTGGAACCCAAACTTCTCAATAACTAATGAATAGATTTATGTAAAAATTTAACTGAATAATCTTCGTGATACATACTGTATGTTCATGCATCTATTTATTCAAAATTTTAAAATACAATGGAAATATAATCAATATTTATGGGTGGAAGTGTGCTGTCCATTTTACATCTCCTTAAATAATTTATATTTATAAAATTCACATAATATCATATAAAAACTATTAAAATAAGAATCATATATTCAATATAATTGTCAACTATGAATAAAAAGTTTAAAAAATTAAGTGATAACTTATAAATAGTTATATTATTTTATTGAATACATTTCCAACCTAAATAATTAACTTTATGATAAAACTAAACTTAATTAGCATTCAATATCACAAGTTATTTAAAAAATTTACCATTATTCAAAATTATTAAAAAGTTATTTATAAAAAGTATTCCCATATCAAAATTTCAAAATTATACCAATTTAATTTTTTATTCTTTACATTAGAGAATCAGTTTTGATGTTGGAATTTTTTTGTGAAATGAAACATATATATATATATATATATTATCTTATAGTAAAATATTTTATCACCTTGTATGAAAATTATTTTGTAAAAGTAGAATAATGCTGCGAATAAACAAATAATTATAAGAAAATATTGAAAACTTTAAATAACAATAAAAAAGCGTTAGGCTAGAATTAATAATGGTTCTCACATAGCATGGAAGATTTCACTGAAATATTTCGAATTATTCCACTGGAATATTTCAATGGAACCTTTCATGCAGATTATTAAAAGTCTTCACGGAATATTTCAAAATATTCCACTGGAATCTTCCATTGATAGCTTCCAGGAATATTTCAGGAATATTTCAAAGGAATATTCGAAAACTCTTTCGAAATATTCCATGTAATATTCACGAAAGATTTCTGAAATATTTCATAAAATATTCCATGTAATGTTTATGAATATTACAGTAAAATATTTCATGGAAGGTTCCAAAAAGATTCCATAAACATTTCGCTAGAAGATTCCGATAGACTTTAAAATCGTACAGCGGATGATTACATAAATCTTTCAGAACTAGTCAACTAAATATTCCACAGAAAGATTTAAGTAATCTTCCAGTGGAATATTTCATGAAAGATTTCAGAAAGATTCCATAAACATTTCACTGGAAGATTTCAAAAAACTTTAAAATCGTACAGCGAAATATTAGATAAATCTTCTATAAATATTCCACGAAACATTTCACAGGAAGATTAAAGTAATCTTCCGATGAAATATTTCATGAAAGATTTCAGGAAGATTTCGATAAACATTAAAATCGTACAGCGGAATATTACATAAATCTTTCATAAGTATTCCACGAAATGTTCCACAGAAATATTTAAGTAACCTTCCAATAGAATATTTTATGAAAGATTTCAGAAAGATTCCATAAACATTTCACTGGAAAATTCCAAAAAACTTTCAAATCGTACAGTGAAATATAACATAAATCTTCCATAAATAGTCAACGAAATATTCCACAAAAAGATTTAAGTAATCTTCCAGTGGAATATTTCATTAAAGATTTCAGAAAGATTCCAGAAACATTTTACTGGAAGATTCCTAAAAACTTTTAAATCGTGCAGCGAAATATTACATAAATCTTCCGTAAATATTCCACGAAATATTTTACGCAAAGATTACAGTAATCTTCCAGTGGAATATTGCTTAAAAGATTCTAGAATGATTCCATGAAGTTTTCGTTGGAAGATTGCGTGGAACGAAACGGGAGGTTTCCAGTGACGCCGATAAGGGGATGTTTGTTAAATGGGAGTTTTATCCCCAAGCGGTTGAAAGATACCTAACTTACTATAAAAGCGAAAGGGTATCAGCACTTTGATGTGCACAGTCGAAGCGAATATTTAAATGCGATTTTATAACTAAATATTTATGTATGCGTATATGTATTGATGTATAAGTGTAATGTGTTATTATATAATATATATACCATCCCCTCACAGCATTTCACATTTTCCAAAAATCTTCCAGGAATATTTCATTAAAGATGAGAGATTACTAAACCTTCCATTTTTATATTCTTGAAATCTCTCAAGAGTATTCCATGGATTATTCCAATGTAGGAAGAATCAAGGACACACTAATATTACAGGAATATTTCACGGAAAATTCCTGAAATATTCCAAATCTTCCGTGCCAATATTCTGTGAATCTTCCATAAATATTCCACGGAATATTTCACGATAGATTTCTAAAATCTTCCAGAAACATTTCATGGAATATTTCATGAGAAATTCTTTAAATCTTTCGTGCATATTCCATGAAAGATTCTTTAGATCTTTTGTTTATATTCCATGAAAGGTTCATAAAATGTTTCAAATCTACCGTTCCCATATTCCGGAAATTTTCAATAAATGTTTCAACGGAATATTTCATGAAATATTCCTGCAAGATTCCTGAAATATTTCAATAAAAGATCTGAGATGTCCTAGATCTTTCAATGAAATATTCTTAGAATCTTCCAGCAATATTCCATGGAATATTCCAATGTAGGAAGAATCAAGGACATACGAATATTACAGGAATATTCCATTGAAGATTCCTAAAATATTTCAAATCTTCGCTGCCAATGTTCCAGGAAGCTTCCATAAATATTTTATGCTGTGTGGATTGTTTATTATCATTTATACATTATTTAAATGTAGATACTGCAAATAACCATAAATAACTGTAAATAAATTAAAGAATACAATTATTAAAAATAATTCAAAATAATTTTGATTTTAGTTCTCTTTACAACAAACTTTTTTTAATGAATATATATATATATATATATATATATATATATATATATGGAACATTTCAAACCGACTGGAAGAGCAGAAAAATGAAAATCTCTGAAACTCTGGGAATATATCCTGCCTGTTACTCAAAATGTGTAAAAAAATTTTTAAGGATTTAAATTGGGAGGATCAAGAGCCATAGATTCTTGAAATTTGGAAATTTTTCAAAATTTTTGGAAAAGTCCTAACTTGATCATTTTTTTTCCTGAAAATCCTAATATTTTAGAGAGAAATTCATGAGAATACTTCTTGTTGTTAATGAAAAGCAGAGTTAGCATGATTTTTTACAGACCTGAATTTTGAAGTTTTCTATTGATTCTTATATGTATTACATGGTAATTGAAATTACTCATTGCTCCCCATTTCTTTTCGCGGGCTTATTTTCCTCTATTTCACGTGAACTTTAAAATGAATTTTTGATCATTTAAGTCAGAGCCATCAATAAGGAGTTAAAACAGTTTAAAATATATATTATCATGTATAATTAATTTTTATATTGAAAATAAATAAGACATGAAAATATATATTTTAAAGTGTTAAAACTCCTTATTGGTGGCTCTTTCTTACACAGTCAAAAATTTATTTTTAAGTTGATAAGAAATAGAAGGAAATAAGCCCTCTAAAAGCAATTTCTGAAGTAGCAGACAATGAGTAATTACAATTACCATGTAATACATGTAAGAACCAATAGAAGACTTCAAAATTTAGCTCTGTAAAAAATAATGCTAACTCTCCTCTTTGTTTAGAACAAGAAGGATTCTTATGAATTTCTCTCTAAAACATCAAGATTTTCAGAAAAAAATTATAAAGTTGGTACTTTTCCAAAAATTTTGAAAATTCCCAAATTTCAAGGATTTATGGCTCTTGATCCTTCAAATCTAAATCCTTGAATATTTTTTTACACATTTTGAGTAACAGACAGAATATGTTCTCAGAGTTTCAGCGATTTTTATTTTTTTGCTCTTCCAGTTGGCGTAAAATGTATATATATATATATATATATATATATATATATATATATATATATATATATATATATATATATATATATATATGGGTCAATCTACGTCAAACGTATAATGGCTCTGTTCAAAATTGTAGATCACTAAAAAAGTCGTGCATGGGCTTAAAATTTTCGTCTTACACTCTACTTTCTTTTGCAATGTGGGGATTTTGAAAAATCCAAAATGGCGGCCTTAATATGGCGACTCAAACCTAGAAATTTCATAAAAAATTTTCAAAAATTAATTTTAATCCATTCAAATCTGATTCGACATATTTTTTATATCAGAAATCAATTCAGCGTTTGATTTTACATGAGAATATAGTATTGCACTCGAGGTAAAAAAATTTTACAATATCATCTTAAGGTCATATCGCGATACAATAGTTATTTCTTGAATTAATCATTGATAAACGTTGATTAGTGAGAAAATGAAGATACCGATAGGTAACTTGAGTCACTGAATCCAAATCTGATATCCGCTTAACCCTACCAGTCTCCATCAAGGTCATTCGAAGGTCAAATCGCGAATATCTTCTATTATTTGATAAGATTAAGACACCTATAAGTTTTACATGATGCTGGATCCGAATCCGAGATCTGTTGGAGTGTCAAACGACGTAATTACAGAAAAATTCGTTTCAAACTGTGGTTTTTTGGAGAGCAAAAATTTTCTTTTAGTCAATATTTGATTAATTTTTACGTAATTACGTCGTTTGACACTCCAACAGACCCCGGTTTCGGATTCAGCGACACGTAAAACTTGAAGGTGTCCTAATTTTATCAAATAATAAAAGATGTTCGCGATTGGACCTTTAAATAACTTTCATACAGATCTTGTAAGGTTAAGCAAACATCAGATTTAAATTCAGTAACTCGAGTTATCTATCAGTATCTTCATTCCCTCACTAATAAACATTGATCAATGAGTAATTTGAGAAATAACTATTATTTCCCAATATGACCTTCCGATGACATTGTAAATTTTTTTTACCTCGAGTGCAATACTATATTCCTATGTAAAATTGGACGCTGAATTGATTTCTGATGTGAAAAAATATATAAGATCTGATTTGAATAAATTAAAATCAATTTTTGAAAATTTTTTATGATATCTCTAGGTTTAAGCCGCTATATTGGAGCCGCCATTTTGGATTTTTTTAAATCGCCACATTGCAAAAGAAAGTAGAGTGTAAGACGAAAATTTTGAGCTTATATACGATTTTTTTGGTGATCTACAATTTTGGACAGAGCCATTATCCATTTGACGTGGATTGACCATATATATATATATATATATATATATATATATATATATATATATATATATACACATATATATATACATATAAATAATTGCCGAAAATAATCATTTTTTATCATTATATTATTTTTACAAATTTCATTATTATTTATTTATCATATAACAATTAATTCATAGCATTTTTCATAATTTCATTAATTTTTCAGCTTTTAAAGTAAAAAGGCAGTAATTTAAATCAGTTAATATAAGAGCAATTCTTTTGTGAATATCTTTGGAAAAAGTTCATTAAAAATAAATTAAAATTCTTAAGAGAATTTTCATTTTCAATACTGGGTTTGGCTGAGGAAGATAAATTGATTGTTAAAAGACAGGGATTGTATAGTGGAATTGCTTTCATGTTAACTGATATTCATATATTAGAATTTAATAACATTTCAAACCAGTGCACCTTATTCGACATGCAATTAACTTCACTAATTCAGAGACCACAATATGTTAATTCAGTACTGATTGATGGAGAATTTATACAGTTATTATTTACCGGAAATTTAGAAAAGAGTCACCGGATTCGTGTGTATTATAATAATAAGGTAATTCATATATATGACAGTTTGAATCTTATATATTTACAAGATGAGTATAAGATTTATATGAACAGATTATTTCCAAACAAATCGGAATTAAGCACAGTATTCGAAACAGTACAATCACAATAGAATAATTATGATTGTAGCGTTTTTGCAATGGTTTTTGCTGTTGCAGTACTTTATAATTTAGGTCCATGTTGTTTAAGATATGATGTTTCTAAAATGCGATTATGTTTATAAAAAATTTTTAAAACGCAAAAAATAAAAATGTTTCCAGTTTTACAAAATTATAATAATGCAAAAATTAATTACGATGATCCACCGGATATGATAAAAAGGAGTTTTCGTCATGAGCAAGGTCTTAATCAGATACCATTTAATTCAGATTTCGCCGAGCTTGAAATATTATAAAAAAAACTCACAAATGCATTTATTGCTAGACCAAAAAAAGATCATGGAAATGTATCGTAAACAAAAGAACTCGAATAATGAAACAATTTTGATGAAAATTGACAATGACATTCCAGATAGAAATTTTTAAAAACCAGATAATGATATAATGGGAATCGATGACATCCACTTGAATTGTAACGATAATAAAATTGGGACAGTTGAGATTAAATTAAATGAAGAAAAAAAAGAATAAAAAGAAAGAGATGAAAAAAAAACTTTATTTGTAACAGAACTTAAGAGCTTGACGAAGCTGCCCGCCTTCTAATAATATTTCCAATCCTAACTTATGAATAAACGATGTGTTTAATCAAGTTTTTTTGCTGCAAAGTAAAAATTTGTAAGATTATACTTCAGTGCGGACAACTCAAAAAATCCACCAAAATATTAGACATATAAAGTTATAATAAAAACTTTCAATGTATCGTATTTTCAAGTTAGGTCTATCAAGTTTGATATCTGATTTCCAATTCAAGCTCATAAAAAAATAACAAGTCCAAATGATTTTTTATTTTGACAAAAATTATTGTATTAATATAGCTTTAGTACGGACAAGTCATTATATTTGTTTAATTTATTAATTTAAAAAGATACTGATATAATATAAAAAGCAAAACTCAAGTGATGCAGCTCCGACATTCCGTTAATAGGAAAATGGTAACAGAAGAATCACATAAATATAAAAAAATTTCAGAAAAAGACATTATTATGGAAATGCGAGAAACAAAAAAGTAATAATAAATTAGAACTAAGACCTGCTCAAGAAATTTTACGTAAGAAAAAAGCTTATATGAAAATGAAATAAGGCCAACCAAATAAATATAAACAGAAATTAGAAAATACTAAGATAACAAAATGGCAATTCAAGGAAACAATGAGTACTGATAAATTGGAACAAATACGTGCGAATGAGGCTTTACGTAAGAAAGAAGCTTATATAAATCAAAGAAAAACAACCAAAAAAATATGAAGAAAAATTAGAAAATATTAAGTGTAAACGATTAAAAATTGAAGATAATAATTATAATGAAAATTAGAATAATAATAATCATAATAACAATCATAATATTGTATGAAACGAAGTTATTGATAAAACAATAAAGGGCAAAGTAGGAAAAAAATTGAAGAAATTAAATGAAAAAATATTAACTGTAAGAATTAATTTGAAACTGATTGGTTGTATGGCAAATATATATTTCGATGAAAATCTCATATCTGAAAATTACATTGGTTTCATGACGAATACATGTATTTATTGTGATGCGCAACATTTTGCTTTTTAATATACTAAAAGTAACGATTTCTCTAATTGTTGTCATAAAGGTAAAGTAGAATTGTTACAAAATCCACCTTACCCAGAACAATTAATGTTTTGAGCAATTAAATTTACGGAAGAAAGTATTGATTTTCGACGAAATGTTAGGTTGTACAATAATGCTTTAGCATTCGCAAGTTTTGATGCCAATTTTGATACATTGCCGGGTTAAGGACCACAAGTTATTAGAATATGTGGACAAATTTACCATAATGTATATGCGTTACATCCTAATAAAGATGAAGCACGTAAATATGGACAATTATATATTTTAGATAATGAAATGGCAACGATTGAATGACATAAGTTTAATACAAACTTAACATTATTAAAACATTTAGATAACTTGATGAGAGATATTAACCCTCATGCTAAAGCCTATAAAATGATGCATGAAGCAGGAGAAGAAGAACTACAACGATGTGCAAAAATCAATTGTCTTCTGAAAACTGTTACTATGCCTATTGTCCGCAATAATAATTTCAATAAAAATAGATATAATCTACCTACCTGTAATGAAGTAGCAATAGTATACGTTGGAGAAGACGATATGCCTCCTATTGAACGTGATATTGTTATTTACCCTAAGTCTGATAAACCAATTAGTATACTAACAATTAGCAAACACACAGATCCTATGACATATTCGCTTATTCATCCTAATGTTGGTTTCGGATGGATGTCAAATATGAAAAATAAATTTGGAAAATCTAATGTTGAAAATTTGCGATTTTATAATTATAGATTTAGTGTTAGAAATGAATTTAATCCATTTTTTAATTTAGGAAAATTATCTCAACAGTTCATTGCTGATGCGTTTGTAAAAGTTGAAACCTCCAGATTATATTTCATACGAAAAAACCAAAACGTATTAAGAAGTGATTGTTACAAAGGTGTTATGGACTATTTACATAACAAAAAAGAGATAGATTATCTAAAAATTGGAAAAATGATAATATTACCATCAAACTTTACAGGAAGTCCACGATTTTTAAAACAAAATTATATTGATTTAATAACACTTGTAAATTATCATGGTAAATCTGAGCTTTTTGTAACTATGACCTGTAACCCACATTGGAAAGAAATAACTGAAAACTTGGAAATTTATGAAAATGCAATAGATAGACCAGATATTATAACTAAAGTATTTTATCAAAAAGTAGAAGAACTCAAAAATTTAGTAATAAAAAAGGGAATATTAGAAAAATGTATTGGATATTGTTATGTAATTGAATTTCAAAAACGAGGATTACCACATATGCATATGTTGTTATTCGTAGATAAAAATGATAAATTTGACATTCCCGAAAAAGTTGATAAAATAATAAGTGCAGAAATCCCAAACAAAGATATTTATCCAAAATTATATAGTATTGTTGAATAATTTATGATACACGGTCCTTGTGGTATGCAAAATATAAATTGTCCGTGTATGGATAAAAATACGAAACAATGTACGAAAAATTTTCCAAAAAAATGTAATAATACAACAACATTAAAATCAAATGGGTATCCACTTTACAAACGCAAAAGTGATAGCGTCGAAATTATTTAAAAAAATAAATTTACAGAAAGAATTGCAGATAATGGATTCGTCGTTCCTTATAATCCTTACTTATTATTGAAATTTAATGCACACATAAGAAGTTTGTTCGACTGTACAATGCATTAAATATTTATTCAAATACTGTCATGAAGATCATGATTGTGCATACATTAAAATACATCAAGTAAATGTGGATTTCTAATCAGAAAATAAAGACACTTTTCAAAATGTCAATCGCGGAAATGTTGAAGATGAATATGACGAAACCCAACAATACATTTATACACGATATTTATGTCCACCTCAAGTAATGCACAGGTTATGAGAATATCCTTTACATGTTATTTCACATTCTATAAAACGTCTAAGCGTTCATGAAGAAAATCAACAAAACGTATTTTTTAAAGAAGAAAAAGAATAAATAATCATGCAAAAAAATGTGGGAGCATCATCTTTTAACAGCATCTTTTGAATTGAATAGAGAAGATTTTAGGCACGAAATCACTTGTATTCAGACATACCGAATTTTTATGCATTTGATGAAAAACTGAAAAAGTGGAATAAAAGAAAACAAAAGAAAACCAATACTTAGTAGAATGTACTTAGTAAGTCCGAAAGATAGAGAACGTTATTTCATTAGGTTATTACTATTACATGTTAAAGAAGCCACATCTTTTGAAGCTTCGCGTACTGTTGATGATGTGATGTACAATTCGTTTTATGTGGCAGCTAAGGCAAAACAATTAATTAATGAAGATAAAGAATCGGATAGATGCTTGGAAGAAGCATCTTCAACAGAATTCCTTTATGCTCTTTGTGAATTATTTGCTTTTATTTGCGTTTTTCATAATCCTATAAGTGCACGAGATTTATATGAAAAATATAGAGATAAATTTTACCACCCTAAATACGAAAAAAATGTAGGTGAAAATCTTGCATTGAATGTTATTAAAAATAATTTACAAGTCAATACATTTTCATTAAACGATTTTAATTTACCTAACATAAGCACATTTATAGAAGAAGATAATAATGAAACAATTTGAAATTATAATAATTATATTCTTAATGAATTAGAAATGAAAATAAATTCTTTAAATAATAAACAAAGGCAAATTTTCGACTCTACACTAAAAAGGTTAAACAGCCAAAGTAAAAAAAAATATATTTTTATAGATGGACCGGTTGGAAGTGGAAAAAGTTATTTACTTAGCGTTTTAATGGCTCATTTTAAATATTATACCATACATTATTTATGTGTAGCTTTGACAGTTATAGCAGCGAATTCATTAGTTGATAGAAAGACCGTGTATACAACATTTAAACTACCGTTAAATATAACAGATTGTACAACTTGTAATGTTAAGCCTAATTCTGCAGAAGGCAAACAATTAAAGGAAACACAAATAATTATTCGGAATGAAATATCCATGACTTCAAAATTTGCTTTTGAAACGGTTGATCGTCTTTTTCAAGATTTATGCAATGTAAACCATCCCTTCGGTGGTAAAACTGTAATTATATGAAGAGATTTCAGGCAAACATTACTAATTGTACGACATGGTAGCCGTATGAACATTATTGAAAATTCAGTTAAATTTAGTATATTATGGCAAAATTTTAAGCAAATGAAAATCTGCGAGTTTCGGATGATGATAATAATTTTAAACAATGGTTATTAGACATCAGAGAAGGAGAACGCTGCGATGTTTTTGAAGATGATAATGAAGTAAGTGCTATACCAGATAATTTTATCATTAAAGAAAATCTTGTCAAAGAAATATTCGGAAAAACAATAAAAATAGACAATACGAATATAACGGAAAAAGTTATTTTGGCTCCTAAAAATAATGATGTTACTGAAATCTATAATAATGTTTTGAATTTAATGGAAGGAAACCATGTTGATTATTTGAGTATTGATACTGTTTAAGATGATAACAAAGAAAATTTAGATATTATGTTACCTACAAAATTTTTAAATAAGTTAACTCCTAATGGACTTCCACCACATAAATTACATTTAAAAGTAGGGGCTATCATTATACTTTTAAGAAATTCAAATGTCAATAAGGGACTTTGTAATGGAACAAGGTTGATAGTAAAAAAAATGCTTAAATATTCCATTCAAGTGGAATTAGCAACTGGTCAAAACAAAGGTAAATTAGTTTTCATTCCAAGAATAAATTTATCTCTATCTACGGAAGGAATTCCATTCAATATGCAACAAAAACAGTTTCCTATTAGATTAGGATTCGCAATGACTATTAATAAATCACAAGGACAATCTTATGAAAAAGTTGGTGTTTATTTGCCGTCACCAGTTTTCTAGTCATGGGCAATTATATGTTGCTCTTTCAAGGGCGAAATTTAAAAACAATTTAAAATTATTTTTAGGTGACTACGCTATTGTCAACGGAGAAAATAAAAATGATCAGAACACAATATATACAAAAAACATTGTTAATAAAGAGATATTATAAAGAATATGTCAATATGTATTTTATATTTATGTTTTAGATTGTGTTAATAGTTGAACTCGAAATATAATAAAATATATGATATTTAATAAAAATACATATCAACTGACGCTTTCAAAATAGTTTAATATGATGTTGAATCAGCTGTATAAAGGACGCGCTGTTAAATCAGCTGCATAAGGAAACGTGCTGTTGAATCGGCTGCATACGAGGATACGCTATTAAATCGACTACATTAGGAAACGCGCTGCTGAATCAGCTGCAAATAGGGATGCGCTGTGGAATCGGCTGCATATGGGGATGCGCTGTTGAATCGGCTGCATATTGGGATGCGCTATTGAATTGGCTGCATATTGGGATGCGCTGTTGAATCGGCTGCATATTGGGATGCGCTGTTGAATCGGCTGCATATTGGGATGCGCTGTTGAATCGGCTGCATATTGGGATGCGCTGTTAAATCGGCCGCATATGGGGATGTGCTGTTTAAACGGCTGCATATTGGGATGCGCTGTTTAATCGGCTGCATATAAGGATATGCTGTTAAGTCAGCTGTATATGGAGATGCGCTATTAGATTTGCAATGTCTAGTGTAAGAATGAGACGTTAAAATATTGCATTTGAAATAAAAAAAATATTATAGCGTCTGGAGCGGAGCCTGTATGAAACATTATAAAAATACGCTCCACTGAAAAATCTAATGTAAAAGTATACAGGCTTGGATACTTTTACATTGAAAAATTATAAGGCCCAAAAAAATATAAGGCCCAAGAAAGTATTAGGCTGAATAAAATATAAGGCCCGAAAAAAATTAAGGCTCAAGAAAATCCAAGGCCAAAAAAATATAGCGACAAAAAAAATATTGGTCCCAAGAAAATATAAGGCCCAAAAAATATAGAGACTGAAAAAATATTGGGCCCAAAAAAATACGGAGAACCGGAGAAACGGAGAAAAAAGTGGTTTCACTTTAATATAATATAAAATATTTAGACTCAGAGAGTCGAAAAAAGTGGTTTCCAGAAAGTGTGTGTGTGTGTGTGTGTGTGTGTGTGTGTGTGTGCATTTTAAAAATTTTGAAAAAATTTATTTTAAATGTTTTATTTTTTCTGGAGCTTACGTAAATTACGCTAAGAATTTGTTTAAAAATGTGTATAGAAATGATTTGATACCGTTAAAATAATAAAAACATTTAAAAACTGATTTTCTTGGCATACTATTAATTTTATTATTTTTCTATTTCACGGAAACCATTCGATAGATTTGCTCTAAAATTTTTATGCAAGTTATTTGCTACTGTCTGATGAAAACAAGTTTTAGAAAACTAATTTTCTTAGTGCAGTTTTAATTTAAGAGAATTTTGAAAATTTTCATACAAATTTTTAATTTTTTATTTATTTTTTTTCTTAGCGTCGTAACGATTAGAAATTTCGTTGTCATCGTTCTTTTAAAGTACAAATTTATTAATAAATATTAATGTTAGACAATTTTTTTATATTAAAATCACATTTGAATAAATATAAAAAAATTAATGAAACTCAAAGAGCTCTATGAGAAAGCATTTCGCCAAAACACTTAGCAGTGTTTTTTAAGTACCTTAGTACATAAATTAGATATACTTGATTTAGAACCTATTTTAACAATACCCTCCTTCCTCCGTGCAGTTGTTAGTTCCAGTGAACGTCAAATACCGTTTTCGATTATTTCATGGTTTGTGATTGAAACACGTGATTAAAAAGAATGAATTCCTATTTTATTTTTTCATTGATTCTAATGCAATTTAGTAGAAAAAATTCTTAATTCATCATGATATAATTTGTATTTAAACAACTTCTATGCACATTGTAACTTCAATTAAACTTTTTTATAAAAATATAAAAATTTAATTGAGTACAAAACTAGGATATCAAAATTCATAAGTTGCGGCAATTCTATTTTATTTTGAAATTGGCTAATTTATACACAATGATATAATATATGAAAATTCAACCGAGCGACGTTAGGAGTGAGGTATTTTTTGCTAGTTTTTAATTATAATATTGTCTTCTAATAAGTTTTTCATCTTATTTGACAATTCATTCATTTGTTTTTTTAAATTTATTGTTCCGGCATCTGCGGTTTTCTCTAAATTAAAGACTATGGATTTGTCTGGACTAGCTGCATTGATTTTGTCATCCAACTCTTGTTGTTTATTAAACAACAATGTCAGCTCATATGACTCAGCTTTTATCCATCCGTTTTGCTTTGTATTAACGTCTTCCTCTATGGTCTTATCAAGATTATCTAATTCTTGCATCAGTATCTTCTTTTCGCCATCTTAATTTTTATTTTCATTCGCAATTATGATATGAATTAATATTTCCGAAATTAAAATTTAAAATATTTCTATTTTAGTTAATAATTTTTTTTTTCAAATTAATTGTTGTAATATTTAATTTTTTTATTATATAAAATACAAGGGACGAAATATTCAAATTTTAATTTCGTTTACAATTTTCTGTTTTATTTTAATAATTTTGATTTTTATGTATTTGTTAATATTTATTTAATATTAATTTTTATTTATCATTATTTTTAATCATTATTTTTTAAATCGCATATATTATTTTATTATAATATTTGTTTCTCAATCGCGTTGATAACCTATGCCAAAGAATTACTTTTGTCTATTTTATCGCTGTTGACCTTTTGACTTTTTACTAATTTGCATCATTTATACAAAATATTCGCGTTATAGACTTGAGATTAACACGGTTATAACAAGAGATTTTAAAATAATATAATTGTGTATTTTTTTAATTTACGAATACTTTTAAGGGCATGACAGAGCTCGCTACCTCCTAAAATAATTCATTAACATTTTAATTCTAAGTTCACGAGTAAACGGTGCGTTAGACCGAGTTCTTTCATTACAGCAAGAAAATTTGTAATACTAAACTTGAGTGCGGACAACTTACAGAATTCACCGAAATATCGTACATAAAAAGTTATAAACAATTTTTCGAAATATAGTATTTTGAGGTTAGGTTTATCGAGCTTGATATCTAATGTCCATCCCAAGCTTATGAAAAAATAACAAGTCCAAATGATTTTTTATTTTAACAAAAATTATTGTATTAACATAGCTTTAGTGCGGACAAGTCATTACAATTGTTTAAATTAGGAATTTAAAAAGATATCAATAAAATAATAAAAGTAAAAATTGTGTCCAGCAGCTCCGACATCCCGTTAAAGAAATTTACATTTAAATAAATTTTAGCCAACTTTTTATGCTTTTTTCAAACAAAAGAAATTCTTTTTACAAAACTTTTAGTTTCTTTGGTATTTAATATACCATTTGTAATGGGGGAATTTGTTCCCTATCCCCCAGTTACGATTATTTTAACTCTACAGTATCACCTCTGAATAACTACCAATTTAATTATTATTTTTTTCTTAAGTTTTACTCTGAATCGAAAATCTGAATTTATTAGCAATCAACTCTCTCGGGTGGATTCTGATCGGGTCTTCATAGGGAACACTGCCGAAACCATCGATGTAACCAGCAACAAATAATTTATATATATTTTATAACAACACAATTTTAATAAACATTTAAATAACACTGTAAAATAAAATACAAAAAGAAGTAATTTTCACTCTATATTTATTGAAGTAAATTTAATATCCTTTTTACCCGACAATTTCTCGAAAATTGTGTAAGTGTAAAAAAGTTGTGTAATTGAACTCTGGCGCGACTGAATAAACTTTCTGATTAATTGTAATTAAATAAAATCAAATTAAACCCGTGAAATTAATATTAAGTTTAATAATGGCGGCTAAAACCGACGTTAATTATGATGAGCAAAACGGCGACGCCCACTGACTCTAAATTTTCAATTACTTAATATTTAAGATGGAAGACTCACCTTAATGAACAAAGTGTTATTCTCCAAAAATACAAAAACTCCAATAACTGACCCTCCAATCCAAAATCTCCTTTTCTCGTTTTAGATGAACTCCTCAGCTCTCTCGAAAATACCAGAATAATCCCTTTTGTGTGTAGTGAAAAATTGGCAAAATGGCAAAAATGGCGAAAATGGTAAAATAAATTCTCTATGAAATTTACCCTATTACAATAGAGTCAAGACTCAAGAAAAATATGGCTCAACGAGCAGTACCCAACAAAGAAAAACCGACCAAGTATCTTAGCCAAAATCCAATAGAGAAGTGTAACGATGGCGCGTCTTTTCTTGAGCTCCTTCCTCTTCATCCCTTCTTTCGTCAATTACGTTATAAATAGGATAATGGTTGATTGGTTATTAATCCTTTCCGTAATTGTTATTTGTTAATTACAAAGGATGTTAACTTTTAACCAATCAACACCTTTCCTTTTGGCGGCTTCTTTTATGTTAGCGCCCTCTATTTCTCGCGCGCTCCATTTAAATTTTTATTTAGAAGGCTCCATATACTCAGTCTTAATAATTATGTCTATAATTGTACCACTATCTCTCTCCAGCGCTCGATTTCTTCTATCTTCTATCACTCTCGCTCTCGATCTCACGTATCTTCATATAAAATACTGACGCAGATTGATATTTCTTACAATTGCCCATGTATATCCTCCTTCTACTGCCATTTCTACATTTACCCATGTATATACGAGCCTTCTACTGTTATTTTTTTTACATTTACCCATGTATATACGAGCCTTCTACTGTTATTTTTACATTTACCCATGTATATACGAGCCTGCTATATAAGCTATAGCTGGCTCCTCTTTTTCGCTGATCTCTTACTTTTCGTGCGCATGACTCGATTTCTGCTGCGAGTCGGTCACTTACCGATGCTTCCCCTTTACTCTCGAGCACGTGTTACAAATGTTCCGCGTCGTTTCACGGTTTCGCTCGTCATCGCGTACCGCGAGTGTATTGTGCGCATGTACCTATACACCGGGTGTGTGTGTGTGTCAGTATACAGGTGACAGTGCTGCGGCGTGCACGTCGTCATCAAGAACATAAGATGGCGACGCACAAGAGCACTGTCACAGGTTATTTTTTTCTACACATGTGTTCTCCTCTTTTAATATGTTATGTGCACTAGTGTTAGGATGTTACAGCCATTACCGTAGCTTCAACTCCTAGTGTACTATAAGAAAACTGATGGTGACTGTGGTTTGTCTTTCACCACGTGTTCTGATGTGAGGTTAGGTTCCCCTTTCGCTCTTTCTCTCTCTCTCTCTCTAAGTCGTTTGCTTATTTCTAATTTTCTTGTTTACCTCAAAACAAACAAAATACAACTGATTAATTAATTTAATTATATTAATTAATAATCAGTTCAGTCAGTGCATTTTGGCTCATTTTTTCCTTTTATTCTCTTTAATAAATAGTTTATTGTGATGCAATAAATGCATCACAAATTCCCCCCTCCATGACCGGAACACTTTACAAGTGAGTCGTGTATCTTATTAAAACACGAAAACAATTTAAGACTCTACTCTATTAACTTAGGCTAGTTACCTTTTTTTTTAAAAAAAAAATCAAAAAAAAAGGAAAAATCACGTCGCCGAATTGCACTCACATAAACCATTAATATCTCTTATATTCTATTTATAATAAACCTCAACTTAATAACTACTACTACTATTTATTATCTCATTCGTATCTCGCTCTATTCATTCTCTCATACACACAGAGTTAAATGTTTAAATGGGTGATAAATAAGGATCTAAGGAATACAAAAAAAAAAATTATTAAAAGAAAATTTCAAGCAACTCACTGGATATCTATGAAATCTCTTGACTCGATGTATCGTCTCTCGATGCTACTCTTCTCTCGAACTCTTTCTCTTCTTTCGAATTTTCTCTTCTCTCGACGGTTTAACGACCCAATTAATGGCGTCACTCTGGGGAGCGCTCCTGCGAAGAACCAGGGTTGGCCATTCGCAGCAGGACTTCCTGAAGATCTCGGGAAAGGGTTCGAATCCTTTCAGCCAACCTTACAACCTCACTCAGCCGATTCATCTCTCGGTCATCGTCATGAGAAGCAGATCGACAAGCTCGTTCATGACGATCAGGACTTGGCTGGCGAGTGCGGGGTGGAGTGCGGGGTCGACGACTCGAACTCCTTGGCCTTCGATTTCGCGCTGTGCCTCTTCCATTCCTATCTCTTTCTCTCTCTCTTTGAGGTATGGTGTTAGTTGTTTCCCTTGATGGTGGTCGGGAACTCTCTCGCCGCCTTGATGGGGATCTTCTTCTCTCGGCAGTTGTTCCTTCACGGTTCCTGCTCCGCATATACTCTGCATGCGCTTCACTACAACGCGGACAGCTGGTCAGATCCTCGTACCTTCTACCACAGTTGTAGCAGAAGGCATCCACAAACGCACGAGGACAATCAAACCTGGAATGTCCCAGCTGACAGCAGTTGTAGCAAGCATACGGTGGCGGGTCCAGATGAGGCTCAGTAGGGATTGGCTTCAAATCTCTAAAAAGAGCTCCTCTTGTCTTACTGGAAGCGGTGGACTTTGCCCTACTTTGGCTCCTGGCTGGATTCTCTCGATGATGGACTGGTCCTGGTGGAGGCGAAGGTGAAGCTCTTCTAGGTGATGGGCTTCGAGCGGAGTAATAATCGTCCAGTTGGAGTTGACGTCGAGAGTTGTTACTCCGCTCTCGGCTGCGTCGAGGTGGGCTGACGCGCGTACCTAGTGGAGAAAAGATGACCGTCTCTTCAGGCTCGGGTTCATATTCATCCTCGCCTCTATCCCAGGCCAGTGAATCCACCACACCAGCACTTTCTACTGGAAGGTAACGAGAATCCTGCTGTAACAAAATCTCCTCTAACTCCTTCTCTGCTTCTAACTGCCGCTAACTGCTCCTCTCTCTTCAAGTCTCTCTATGATGGCTGAGACCATATCCAAAGCCACTATTTTAGCCTCCTCTTTCCTTTTCTTCTTCTCTTCTTTCTCTTCTTCCCTCTCTTCTTCTCTATGTCTCGACTGAGGATTAGTGATGGTGATAAGGAGAGTAGAGTCCTCCTCATCACCCCTTTCAAGCTCTTCCAAGGTAGCTTGGCCCGTTTTAAGAAGCCACTGATCTGCTGCTTCCCTCTTCTCCTTTTCCTTTTCTTCTCTCTCCTGTTTCCGAAACCTTTCAAATCTAATTCTCTCTCTCTCCTCTTCCTCAGCAGCGAGACGCAGCTCATACTCGAGCTGGTCTGCTCAACTATTAGGGTTAATAGTAGGTGAGGGAGATTGATCTCGCCTCCGGGTCCTTTCTTCCAATTCAACCTCATCAGCCCACGTGCGTACACGATGAGCCGCGGGATGGAATTCCGGCTCAGCTTGATGGCCCGGGCTAGATGCACCACGTGATCCCATGGATGGCGACTTCCTACCTGCACGTCTTGACATCTGTTAACATAAGTAAAATAAAAGGAAAATTTTACTAAGGAACTCTGTCTCGACATGCTTTACTCTCGAGGCACGAACCAACACCAAGACAACACAGCTCTCGAATTACCCTTAAAGTAACATGCTCTCGAAAAAGAAAATTATAAAATAATGGTTTTTACTGATCTCGATTTGTTCGCGGGGGTAAAAATCGTTTTAACTCGGATACGTGTACCTTTGCATTTCTACGACTCTCCATCTCTGAAAAATATACTACAGGTGATTTTACCTCAATAATACGAAACGGACCTTCATATTTTGGAGCTAACTTCACAGAAAAAACCTTGTGCTCCTTTTGATAACACCTGTGTTTTTCTCAACACTTGATCTCCTACATTAAACCTTACATCTTTTTTATTCTGGTCATATGTCTTAGCTTGCTTATTTTGAGCTTCATCTATATGTCTAGCTACCAAATCTCTCAAAGCATCTAATCTTTTTAATCTATCCTTCCAGATTTCTGGATCTAATTTTAACTTAGGTCCTCTGATCTCGATTTCTCTTCGTAAACTCTTCACTGGTGCAGGATTACGACCATAATTTAGAAATGCTGGTGATACTTTTGTTGAAGCTTGTGTAGCTGTATTAACAGCATATCTGAACTCATGTAGATGCTTGTCCCAGTCTCGATGGTCTGATCCAACAAAAATAGAAATCATGGTTTTCAACGTTCTGTTTGTTCTCTCGACTGGGTTAGCCTGGGGATGATATGGTGGAGTAGTTACATGTTTTACACCATACTCATCTAACGTACTCTTTAACCACTTATTATCAAACTCTTTACCATTATCAGTGAGTAAATAATCAGGAGCTTCCCATCTGAATAATATCAGCTCTTCAAATGCTCTTGAGACTCCTTTACCATCTGCAATTCTCAATGGTTTTAGCTCTTTCCAGCGAGTGGAAAAATCTTGGAACACTACTACGTATTTATACTGGTTCTTACTCTTAGGAAACTCCATGCAATCAGCTGCCACTACAGCCCATGGTCTCTCGACAATTCTCTTTCCCATTAAACCTTGAGCACCTGTTTGCATCACTTTATATCTCTGACACTCTGAACACTGCTGCATATATGAATTTATGTCATACCACGCTCCTGGCCAATAATATTCTCTAATCACCCGATCATAAGTTTTCTCTATACCAAAATGTCTTGATGAGGCTTCTCTATGGGCATCACTTATTACTCTCTCTCGATACTCCGTTGGTACAACTAATCTCCAGCCTTCTTCTCGAAAAGTCACTGGATCTAGCAACCTATCTCTTTTAAAGTAATACAACAAATCATCTTCCAATTTCCAATTTGGGAACTTTTTAGGAAAATGTTTTACTTCCTCTACTCTCGATAGATACCATGGATCTTCAATAGTGGTAAAACCAGCCACCTCTTCATTTTCTAACTCGAAACCTCTCGATAAAGCATCTGGGACATGATTAAGAACACCTTTTCTGTGTATAATCTCGAAGTCCCATTGCTGTAACTCTAAAACCCAACGAGCAAGCCTACCAGTTGGATCTTTGAGATTCCTGAGCCACTTGAGAGCGCTATGGTCGGTGTATACTGTGAAGTGATATCCATCTAAATAAGGTCTCAACTTCTTTATTGCCCATAATATTGCAAGACCCTCTTTCTCAGTTACGGTATAATTTTTCTCTGCTTTACTCAAGACTCGACTGATGTACACTATAGGGTGATCCCCATCTTCACTTTCTTGTGTTAGCACAGCTCCTATGGCATAATCGCTAGCATCGCAATGTACCGAAAATGGCTTACTGAAATCTGGTCTGGCTAACACTGGTGCTTGAGTAAGTGCTCTTTTTAGGTTCTCGAAAGCTTGCTCTTGATCCTTACCCCAGGTCCAGGTTTGACCTTTATGAAGCAGTTTTACCAACGGAATCTTGATCTCTGACTCGTTCTCTATGAATCTCAAATACCAACCCACCATACCCAAAAAACGTCTTAATTGTTTAATAGTTTTAGGAGTAGGATAATTCAGCACTGGTGAAATTCTCTCTGAATCTGGTCTCAACCCATCTTTATCTAGTTTTTATCCCAGGTAAGTTACACTCGAACAACAAAATTCACATTTTTCATTGTTCACAACTAGACCTGCACTCACTAATCTCTTTAACACAATTTGACCCTCTCTATATGTTCTTCGAACGTTTCTGTCACGATAATGATATCATCTAGATATCCAAAGACATGTGGCTCGAATTCTGGACCAAATAAGGCGTCAACAAGCCTTTAGAAGGTCATTGGTGCGTTAGTTAGGCCAAATGGGAGACGTTTAAATTGGAATAGCCCCAATCCAGACACTGCAAATGCTGTGTATTTACGACTCTCATGGCTCAACATTACCTGGAAATACGCCTGCTCTAGATCTATTTTAGTAATATATCTTGCTTTTCTCAATTTGTCTAAAATAGAATCCATACTCTGCATTGGATAAGCATCAGGTTTAGTGACTTTATTTATATCTCGAAAATCCACACAAAACCTATACTTTTCATTAGGTTTCCTGACAATTACCGGCTCTTTACTCCATTCACTCGCTGATTTCTCAATAATATTCTGCTCTAACATTCTCTTGACCTCTTCTTGTGCCACTTAAAGTTTGTATGGTGACATCCGTCTTGGGCGTTGTTTAATCGGCCTAACTCCAGGCTCGATCTCTATATGATGTTCTATTGAGGTAGTGATTCCTGGTACTTTTGATGGTGGTGGTAAGATTCGCTTAGCCAAATCTTTTACTGTTTTCTCTTGATCTTCTGTGATTTCAACTATCCCAGCGCACTCTCCAAAAATAACTGCTTTACTCTCAGAACGATGATTTGAAAATTTTCTCCACTCTCCATCTGGAACTCTCCATAAATCTTGACCTAGTTTTACTTCTAGGTCCCATTTTCTATGGAAATCCATACCAAGAACCATATCGTGTTCCATTTGTCTTGCAACCTTGAGCTCCATGGGTTGTACTACTCCATCAACGTCTAGTACAACCTCTAGTACACCTAACAGTTTTGATATGGCTCCAGTTACTGTTTTAATTGATAAATTGCTAGGTTTTAATCTGTCTCGAAATTTCTCTCCAATCTTTGGCCCAACTAGTGTAATCATCGCACCTGGGTTAAATAAAGCTAGGTATTTCTCTCCTCCTAACTCGATTTGCAAGAAATTTCTATTCTCTGACGTCGATCCTGCAACTTTTCTATGTATATTCTCAGAATTTCTCTTCTCTGTCGTACTTGGTACGACTTTTCGCCCCTCCTGGACTGTTGAAGGTGAAGCAACGTCTTCAATAGACCGATCAGGAACCACCCCAAGCCTGGAACACTGCTCTCAGCTGGGTTCGAGAAATTCAATTGCTGCACTAATTCTCTTACAGCTTCTCTTATATGCTCTTCAGATGGATTTTCTTCAGCATTCTGAGATATCTCACGATCCTGATTTATATTCTGAACAGGTTCTTTAGCAGGTTGTCTCTCAGTTACTATTTCTAGTATTGTTTCTCTTTTATCTCTTAATTCTGTCTCTGTTTCTCTTAGCTCTAAATTGGTATTCTCTTTATTAATATTCTTAATATCTCGATTCTCTATGTTAATATTCTCTGCATCTTGATTCTCTGTGTTAATATTCTCAGTATTTCAATTCTCTATATTAATATTCTCTGTCTCTTGACTCTGGGTGTTCTCATTGATTTCTCTCTCTTGTTTTTTCTCTTTTATATTGTTCGCCCTTTCTCGATTATTTAGGAGCATAGAGGGCGATCCTATGTTCCTGTTTGGCCGTTTCCCAAAAACCTACGAATGTGAGCACAGTTCTTACACGTATGCAGAGTTACACCTCTGGCTCCACACCCTTGGCAGCTAAGATTTGATGGTACTCTATTGGCATTCTGACTCCCCTCTCGATTATTCGATTTTCTATTTGGACATTCGAATGAAGAATGACCTATTTGAGAACACGAATAACAGGTGCGTTTTGCACATTGTGAAGCTCTATGTCCAACATTATGGCACACATGACATTCACCATAAAAAACCGATGAGTCTACTCGATTAGAAGGTCCATTTCTTCTTTGACCTTGATTTATGGGCCGTCTTTCTGCTCTCAACTGCCATTGGTTATTATTTTCTTTAGGCCTGGTCCCATTATTATTATTAGACCTTATCTCATTATTCTCAGTTACTTGCATAGACTGAGTATTATCATCTGCATTCAGATCTACAGCTTCAGTCTGGACTTGCTGATGATGAAGCAGGCGATTTCCTCTTGTTATTCTTATTTTTCCGAGGTGCTGGCTTTGGTGGTTTCGTATTCACTTTTTGTGAATTATCAGTCTCTTTTTCTTCTATATCATCTCTACACTGGACTATGTTAGCTGCTATTTTCACATTCTTATTTTCTCGATGATAGGCAGCACCCGGAATCTTTGAATTCTCTTTCGAAGGAGGTGGTACATATTTTTGATCTAACTCTTTTTGTCTCTCCCACCGTTGTCCATACTTCTCTAAATCATCGAAATCATATATCTTTTTAGTTGCCATATACCGTCGATATTCTGGCAATAAATTTCGGTATGCGATCTCGAGTTGTCTTCTAATTGATGGAGGATACTTAAAATGGCCGACAATATACTCAAAATTAGAGAGGTAATTGTAGTCAGTACTCTTCTTGCATTTTTCAAAACATTTTAAAAAGTCTTCTGCATTCTCTCGACCTGAAAATTTCAGATGCCACGATTCCAGAATTTTGACTAATTTAAAATTATCTTTGTCTTTCTTTTTCCTTCGAGTCTTTTTCTTGGCTCGAATAGGATAGTCAGACTCACTGCCACTTGTTGTCCTCTTGCTACTACTACTACTCCTGCTGCTCTGATTTCTTGACTTATTTCTGGAATGATGGTGATGTCTACTGGTATGACTTTTATATCTCTCTTTACTCGATATTTCTTGAGTATCACCATGAGTCGATCTTAACCTTGATGATTGGTTTGAAGATGCTTGACTTCTCTTACTCTTATCTGAGATCGAGGATCATCTCTGTCAAATTTCTGACATTTATGACAGCAACTTATTGGATCTTTCTGTATATCTTCCCTTTCTCTTCACTTGTTGTCTTTTTCTAGGCTGGTTATCCTGTCTACTCGCTGTTGGTCTTGACTCCTCTCTTCAACTTTTCTACTCAACTCGTTTCTCGACTCAGTTTCACTAGGTTGAGTATTATCATTTTTAGTATATCTCCTTCTCGTCACATTTGCATCATGTGACAACCTTGTTGGATCACTATACTTATTAATCCGACCCAAGTTGGTATAATCATTTATGGATAATAGATTGGCTACCTTTTTTCCAGCCATAGTGGTTTTAGCAGGCAATCTCATTGAAGCATTATTTCCATATGTAGTAGATGTCATCTTGGGTAACGAATAGGTTGAATATAAATCAGTGCCACTTATAGCAAGCGTACTCGTTACTGTTGTAGTCGTTAATGCTATAGCGGTCACTACTGCTGCTTGTGACGAGAAAGATGTCGTCGTAACATTGTTCAACGGAGATAATCTTGTATCCTCTTCGCTTGTAATTATAGACCTTCTAGTGTCGTCACCTCTAGCCCCCTCTGATTCTTCGGAGTCTTGTCCCGAAGCTGATACTATTCGCGGCTCCATCTGTGTGTGTATACCTGAATCACTTATATTGGGAAGCGAAGACTTTAATAATGAACCACGTTCCTCAACTTCAGGAAACTACGGAATTCGATATACCCCCGCTTTTTGTAACTCTGCTCTATATAATCGTTCTCGAAGAGTTTTCTCTGATCCTTGAGTGTTGAGATCAAACTCGTTCAACTCCTCATTTACTCTTTCGATAGGCCAGTCTCTGATATCCTCGTATAAATATCTTAAAATCTCGGAACTACTAATCAGTTGTCTCAACTGCTCAGAATAATCTTCCATACGGTCAGTTAGTGATAACCTTTATATTTTACTCTTTGCTCTACTCAAATCTTGGCAATCTTGACTTTTCTTGAATATCTAACTTATTATTTGCTAGAAAGTTCTTAAAAGGGAAAACAAGAATGAGCAGAAACTCAATAAATTTAGAACAAAATAAACGAATCACCTCTAGATAAACTTCAAATAGAGGTGTAATTAACGAAGGAACATGTTCCGCAGGCAAAAAGGATGGCTCGACAAATTTTTCTTATGATAATAATAAAAAAAAATTAAGTCATTAATAATAGGCAATTTAGGCAACTCAAATCTCGAAACTGGGAAGAATCTATTTTCTTTTGGGTATTCAAAAGGGACTTACTAGGAGAGTGTCACACCTCCGGATCACGGATTTTGCTCAAACTTCGGGATAAGTTTTCAGATGATAAAATATGGAAAAAGCTAAAATTATAGTCATAAATACTCAATATTTCCCTAGTTACAGGCAATTAAAGAAAATCACTAAAAAAGTTACTAGATTTTTAAACGCATATAGTTCTTTAGCGTCGATAGCTACAAGCTTGAAACTTTTTTTAAATTAAAGCTGAGCTCAAATCCTTTCGGAATAGTAGTTACAGCATATCAAAATATTATTTTTTCCCAAAGTTAGAGCGTAATAAGGATTGGACCTAATTTCAGCTTTTATTATTAATTAATGTTTTTAAAAGAAAAATCAGGTCCAATGTTTATCACGCTCTAACTTTGGGAAAAAATAATATTTTTACATGTTATAACTACTAATTCGAAAGGATTTGAGCTCAGCTTTAATTTAAAAAAAGTTTCAAGCTTGTAGCTATCAATGCTAAGGAACTATATGCGTTTGAAAATCTAGTAACTTTTTTAGTGATTTTCTTTAATTGTCTATAACTAGGGAAATATTGAGTATTTATGACTATAACTTTAGCTTTTTCCATATTTTATCATCTGAAAACTTATCCCGAAGTTTGAGCAAAATCCGTGATCTGGAGGTGTGACACTCTCCTAGTTAGTTATTTTGAGGTTATAGGCTAATAGAAAGGTTATGACTACTAGACATTCACACACTAAAAATCGCTTGTAATATATACCCTTATCTCTAATTTATCTCCACACACAGTATAAAATAAATAATATTTCACACATATATATGTACATATAAAATAAATATTTAAAATATGTCAAATTGTACAAATTTATACTCTGGCGATTACCTTTTTAATTTTGTTTTTAATCTAGAAGGGAAAATAAAAAATCTTGCTCATAAACTGAGGCTTAAATTTTCTCTTCTTTTACGCTCTTCTTAAATAAATAAGATATTCTTGAGTATATGTCAATTTATCTCTTCTCAATAAATATAAATTTCTTCGTTAGTCTCTTCTCAATAAATAAAAATTAAGAAATTTTCTCTTCTCCAACTATGATTTATTAAGCTACCCCTCTGTTCTCGAAAAATAATCTCTTCTCTTTCTTAGTTCTTTCTTTCTCCACTCTCGATAAAATTTATTTTAATTGGAAGAAAAGAAAAATCCTTTACTCAAGTCTCGACACCTCTTCTCTCAACTCTCGATAAAATTAGATGTTAATAACAAAAGAAAATTATTTTCTCAACTCTTGACTCCTTTCTTAACTTTCAATAAAAAAAAATTGTAATACTAAAAGAAAATTATTTTCTCAACTTTCGACTCCTCTTGATAATATAAAATAAATTTATTTTTATAGACAATTTTCTTGATTAAAATAAAAAAAAATATGTTCTTCTTTCTTCTCAATAAAATAATAAAAGACCTCTTCTCTTGGCCTGATTTTTTTTACAAGAGGGGTAAATCAAATAAAATATTTGGGAAACAAATTAATATATATATAAAAAAAAATTTTAATATATAAATGTACTTGTGTGTGTGGAGATAAACACTCTCTAAATTAAAAATTTGTAGACTCAACACAATTTAAATTTATTTAAATTTAAAACACTTATTGTCTAACTACTGACGCTCACCATTTTCTCAAATTAGACTCGAAAACCCACGCCACGCCCCCATTTTTAAAAACACAAAATTTCTCTTTAACGACTATTTTACACTTCAATAAACACTTTGAAAAATTTCTCTATACTTTAAACTATGAAAATTACTCTTTCGAAATTCTGAAAATTTACACTGCTTTTTTATCGGTCCCGACGAAACCTCAGTCTAAGAGCGCCATTTGTAATGGGGGAATTTGTTCCCTATCCCCCAGTTACTATTATTTTAACTCTACAGTATCACCTCTGAATAACTACCAATTTAATTATTATTTTTTTCTTAAGTTTAACTCTGAATCGAAAATCTGAATTTATTAGCAATTAACTCTCTCGGGTGGATTCTGATCGGGTCTTCGTAGGGAACACTGACAAAACCACCGATGTAACCAGCAACAAATAATTTATATATATTTTATAACAACACAATGTTAATAAACATTTAAATAACACTGTTAAATAAAATACAAAAAGAAGTAATTTTCACTCTATATTTATTGAAGTAAATTTAACATCCTTTTTACCCGACAATTTCTCGAAAATTGTGTAAGTGTAAAAAAGTTGTGTAATTGAACTCTGGCGCGACTGAATAAACTTTCTGATTAATTGTAATTAAATAAAATCAAATTAAACCCGTGAAATTAATATTAAGTTTAATAATGGCGGCTAAAACCGACGTTAATTATGACGAGCAAAACGACGACGCGCACTGACTCTAAATTTTCAATTACTTAATATTTAAGATGGAGGACTCACCTTAATGAACAAAGCGTTACTCTCCAAAAATACAAAAACTCCAATAACTGACCCTCCAATCCAAAATCTCCTTTTCTCGTTTTAGATGAACTCCTCAGCTCTCTCGAAAATACCAGAATAATCCCTTTTGTGTGTAGTGAAAAATTGGCAAAATGGCAAAAATGGCGAAAATGGTAAAATAAATTCTCTATGAAATTTATCCTATTACAATAGAGTCAAGACTCAAGAAAAATATGGCTCAACGAGCAGTACCCAACAAGGAAAAACCGACCAAGTATCTTAGCCAAAATCCAATAGAGAAGTGTATCGATGGCGCGTCTTTTCTCGAGCTCCTTCCTCTTCATCCCTTCTTTCATCAATTACGTTATAAATAGGATAATGGTTGATTGGTTATTAATCCTTTCCGTAATTGTTATTTGTTAATTACAAAGGATGTTAACTTTTAACCAATCAACACCTTTCCTTTTGGCGGCTTCTTTTATGTAAGCGCCCTCTATTTCTCGCGCGCTCCATTTAAATTTTTATTTAGAAGGCTCCATATACTCAGTCTTAATAATTATGTCTATAATTGTACCACTATCTCTCTCCAGCGCTCGATTTCTTCTATCTTCTATAGCTCTCGCTCTCGATCTCACGTATCTTCATATAAAATACTGACACAGATTGATATTTTTCACAATTGCCCATGTATATCCTCCTTCTACTGCCATTTCTACATTTACCCATGTATATACGAGCCTTCTACTGTTATTTTTTTTACATTTACCCATGTATATACGAGCCTGCTACTGTTATTTTTACATTTACCCATGTATATACGAGCCTTCTACTGTTATTTTTACATTTACCCATGTATATACGAGCCTGCTATATAAGCTATAGCTGGCTCTTCTTTTTCGCTGATCTTTTACTTTTCGTGCGCATGACTCGATTTCTGCTGCGAGTCGGTCACTTACCGACGCTTCCCCTTTACTCTCGAGCACGTGTTACAAATGTTCTGCGTCGTTTTCCGGTTTCGCTCGTCATCGCGTACCGCGAGTGTATTGTGCGCATGTACCTATACACCGGGTGTGTGTGTGTCAGTATACAGGTGACAGTGCTGCGGTGTGCACGTCGTCATCAAGAACATAAGATGGCGACGCACAAGAGCACTGTCACAGGTTATTTTTTTCTACACATGTGTTCTCCTCTTTTAATATGTTATGTGCACTAGTGTTAGGATGTTACAGCCATTACCGTAGCTTCAACTCCTAGTGCACTGTAAGAAAACTGATGGTGACTGTGGTTTTTCCTTTACCACGTGTTCTGATGTAAGGTTAGGTTCCCCTTTCGCTCTCTCTCTCTCTCTCTCTCTAAGTCGTTTGCTTATTTCTAATCTTCTTGTTTACCTCGAAACAAACAAAATACAACTGATTAATTAATTTAATTATATTAATTAATAATCAGTTCAGTCAGTGCATTTCGGCTCATATTTTCCTTTTATTCTCTTCAATAAATAGTTTATTGTGATGCAATAAATGCATCACACATTTTTCTTGCGTTTTCACGCTTTTTTTTTTTGAGTTTTATAAATTTTTTTTCATTGGTTTTTTGGTTTTTTATAGATTTTTTTAGTATTTTTTTTTATTTTTTATTTTTTTGTACGTTCGTATTTTTCCTCTTATATTTTTAAATTTTCCATTTCCTTAGTGATTAAGAAGACATTCATTTTTAGCTGTAATATCTCGCCTTTTACTTCGCGGCGTTGTTTATTTGTCATTTGTTTAATATTTGTTATTTCATTCTCTAACTTTTTTATTATTTCATATATCGATTTTAAACATTTTACGATTAGATCGTTTCTTTCACTGTTTGTGTTTAAAGTCTTGAATTCTATTTTCCAAATATTCTATTCTATTATAGTCTGTTCCTAGAAACAGACTATTTGGAAAATTAGGAATTATAAAAAAGATTTTTTATTACAATTTTAAATTTATAATTTTATTTTTATGATGCGACTTTAATTCCGCGTGGGTTTTCTCAACAACGGTTGAAAGCCAGTCGGCGCCAATGTAACGTTCCCCATCGTTATTGATCCCAATGTCTAAATCACAATAATTAAAACCCTTTTATCCTACCATTTTCATTAAATATTTTGCAAAAGCAACAACGTGAACAAATTGTTAATAGCTAGCGCCTTGCCTAGCTATTGCGAACTCTTTAGCGTCCACGTTGTTAAGGTATTTCTTCTGAAGATCAACCTGTAAAGTGCATTCATGAAATAGAGTCGTTAATAAGCTAGCGCGCCATGACTAGCTTATGCGGACTCTTTCGTGGGTATCTTTGTTAGTTATTTTTTGTTACAAGTCGTTTATAGCCAATGCGCCTTGCTTCGCTATAGCGGACTTGTTATTTTATACAGGGTTAGTAATTTTGGAATACTAGGTGAAGAGCCCGTTGTTGTTAAGAATCAGGTGTCTTAACGTTCGGCTCAACAAAGGATTAGTGGAATAAGGTATGCTAGCTTGAAAGAGCTCTTTATTCAGAAGGGTGAATTTACAAGTTTTTCAACAATACACGTTAACACGCGTATTATATATGCCTTGCTATGAGCAATGTGATGGCCAAGTGCCAGTTGTTGCTCCTAGCAAGGTATGTTGCTTACCCTGAAAGAACTGATCCAAGAGTGCCGAGAGTCTCAAGCTCCTCGCACTGCTTGTATCAACTCTCTCTCAGTTTTTAATATCGTACGGTTTCAGGGCGGTACATACTCGGGCGCTTACACATTACTTTATATTATTTAGTTTCACTAATTTTTAGTATAAATAAATCTTCCAAATTTATTTTTTGTTGTTCTTTTTGCTACTTTTAATATAAATATTAAACTACATATATTTGCTCTTTATTGAAAATCGGTGAAGTCAATTATATATATATATATATATGTAATCGAACAGAACTACATTTCAAATATGACATATTTAAACTTAGCTTTATATTGTATGTGTAATAAAATTGAGCTTTTCTTTAATATTTGTTTACATATACAATAAAGTATATTTAAATTCAATATTCTAAAGTTAATTTACTCTTTAGTAAATTTTAAATATTATTGTAATTAAAATATTTATCACCTTTTTCTACGAATCTCGGGTTCATCGGATTTGTGCATTTTTTAGGTATTTGCTTCGAGCAAATATACACGGAGGCAGCATGTTATATGGAAAAGTGGTGGTTATTTTAACGATGATGTAAGAGAGAAAGAAAATAATTACTTACGTACTGTCTCTCTGGTGCAGCGCTTACGGAAGCGTTACGCGAGAGAAATAGGATGTAAGTTAATATTTTCTTTCTATCTACCTGAAGTTGCCACCACTTTTTAACACGGCATGCTTTCTCTATAGTATATATGCTCTAAGGGTATGTGTAATTTATCTTGTAATAAGATTTGATTTTTCTATTGGTTCCTACATAATTAGTAGTTATTAAATATTAAAGTTAAACTACCTTTTTCTACAGTTCTTGGCTCCTACGGATCTGCGCATTTTTTCATAATAAGAATAGCAATTCTTATTGAGTTCTATATATTGAGTAGTTATCATTTACAAGCACTTTTTTCGGGCCTTATTTTCGGGTCTTATTTGGGCTTTAGTATATGTTTTTCTCTCTTCATCTATGTTTCACTATATTTTATTTTATTATCTTTTTTTCACTCGCTATTTTTTCTCTCTTCATTTTTCTTTTACTCCCTCCATCTTCAGCTACCTTTCTTAACTTTCTCTTTCCTTCAAAGTATATACTTTAATTATGATATAAAATTAGAGTCTACACTTGACTAGCTTCTAGACAAAAGAGAACATTATTTGCTGACAGTGCATCTCGAAATACAGCTAAATTTAACTCAATCAACTAATTTTTGCCTGACGTTTTGTCAATTTTTATCTAAATTTTGTATAATTGAAGTGACTTTATGGATAAATTCAGCTAATTTTTAGGTAAATTTACCCTATTTCTGCTTAGTTTTAACTAACTTTTAGCTAACTTTTATACAACTTTCAGCTTTTTTTTAGCCAACTTTTAGCTAACTTGTATCTTCTATTTTAACTGAATTTTAGCTATATTATAGTTAGTTGGAGCCACGGTTGATTGTTATACACGGCGGCAGCGTCAATAACGGTAGCAAAAATTTTTTTTTTTTTTTTTTTTAAATTATATCCACGGGCATTACTGCCCTTTTTAACACACAGAAATTCATTTTTTTTTAAACAACACAATTTGATGTATTATTTAACGTGGTGTCAGCCCACGGCAGAGACAGCAAAAAAGCGACCAGACGGGGAATCGATCCCGCGCCAACGGGAATACGAGTCACGCGCCTTAGCCACTACTCCACTGAACTCTACATAATATAAAAAGATACGGACCTTTCTATATAATATAATTTTTTTTTCAATTTAGTCGTTGACCCTCCACATCTTATCCATAGAACTTTTATTATTCACCCTTTTATTTAATAACATCTATTTTCTATTTATTTTACACCCATTTTCTACCTTTTTCAACTCTACATCCCACCCAACAAAAATAACTGCTGATACCCAAGTAAAGATACTTGAGTTCTAAGTTATACTTAATACTGAAATTACGTTCATGAATTCAAACCTTATGGACGAATCTCAATCTCGTGAATACTAAAGATTATCAAGTTCCAACCTTAATCTTAAATTTGCACTTGCGCACACAGAGAAAGGAAAATACCTAAAAAAATGTACTAACTTGAGTCAGTAGTCAAAAAAACATTACCAGTCGTTTTTTAATTGATATTCAGTACATAAATTAAGACAATCTATAATAGTACACCTTTCACCGCGTCTCATCCCAAAAATTATTTGGTAAAGTACCGAATTTTTTCGTACTACGGATCTAAATTATCTTATACTAAATTGTTTCCTGTAATTAAGGTTAAATGTATGTTATTTATAAAAAAACTTTACCAAATAACTTTTTAAATAATATATTTTCATGAAAACTAATTTAAATACCTCATTCTCTGAATGATAACTGAATACAATTTTAATTTAATAAATTTCGTTATACAATTATAAATATATAATATTTATATAACTGTTCATCAAATAAAATTATTATTTTTTTAGTCTATATGTATTAAAAAAATAATTATTACAATAGATTGTAGTTAAATAAAAATGTTTATTTTAATAATTTTAGCGTTGAAATTTACTTTGATGAAAATGTTATTTGATTGACATTTACAGTATTATTTTAACTATATTTGAAAGGTTACTTGTCATCAATGAAAAAATATTTAATTTTTTAAATTAATAATCTATTAATATCAAGAATTTTCTAAAAATTATAATATTTATCATATGCAAACCTAACTTGTGATACATACACTTTGTAATATTTGTATCTCATTAAAATTTTATATTAGATGCATAAAGGATTGTTAAGTAATTGCAAATAGTTATTTTATTATTCTGAAATATTCAAATTTAAAATTAACCAAAAATGTGTATTTTAATCTTATGGTTTTTTTTATTTAAATTTCGTATTTCATATATATAAAATACATTTGTGAAGATATTTTTATTAGAAATAAACACAAAATTTGTTTTAAGCATGTTTCACGTAAAAATTAATTTCATAATTCAAATTTATGGTCATATATTAAGGTCTGGAAATTAAAGTTGTTACTCAGTTCCCAGTTCTCAGTTTATTTATATCAAATATCGTATTATCTTTGTTTTTCTTATGGAAGTAGAGTAAGAAATAGTCACTTGACGGAATAAATTATACGCTTTTTTACTTTAAGCACATGTGTATGTATATTTTTATATTATGTTTCATCAAAAAATTAAAAATCAAATGAATTTTCAATTTTATTTAGTACTCAAAATTAACTTAAATTAATTAATTCTTATTTACTTGAAATTAGTTATTTTTACATAATAATATAATATAAGAAAATTCCACCGAGCGACGTTAGGAGCGAAAAACTTCAATATAATTAATACCTATTAACGTAAAACCCATTGAATTGTGTAACAATTTTTAACAGTTGATAAATATAATGTAAATCATATAATATATATATATATATCAATTTTAAATTACTAATAATTAATTGAAAACTTAAAAGTAACTATTTTAAAACGGATTATGGAAGATAAACATCTATTTTTTTTTCTTTAAATATCACGAATTAAAATATTTATTATTAGTAATTTTGAAGTGTTATATATTATGTAAATAATTCTATATTTAATAACTTTTAATTTTAGTAACAGGAAAAACCGCCCGAAAAGAGATTAATAATTAGATTTTCTGCGAAATATTGCCCTTGAATCGAGTAGGTGAAATATCAGTCTTAGTACCAAAAAAAGACACTAAGCATCGCAAATTTATGCTCTTACTTCATAATATAATAGTACCAACATTGGTCCCTAAAATTCAAGCTATAGTACTAATTGAAATTATATCGTTACTCTTTTTTAAGTACCTTAATACATAAATTAGATATACTTGATTTAGAACCTATTTTAACAGTGCTTTCCTTTCTCCATGCAGTTGTTAATTCTAGTAAACGTCAAGTACTGTTTTCGATTATTTCATGGTTTGTGATTGAACCACGTGATTAAAAAGAAAGAATTCCTATCATATTTTTCCATTGATTTAAATACAATTTAGTAAAATAGTTATAACTTTAATTAATCCTTATTTATAAAAATTAAAAATTTCAATTTAGTACAAAAATTTAATATCGAAATTCATAAGTTCAATTCTTTTTCATTTCAAAATTGACTAATTTATCTATAATAATTACGCTGAGCGCAGCGAAGTCGTCTCTAGGTCTATTTCGCTGATATTTTCATCTTCCTTTCGTCTTCGATTGCGTACAGCCCATTCGATATATCCGGTCAAATCAAGTCAAAAATGTTGTCAGGTAGGTCGAGGAAAAGCCCTATTCTTTCCGGTGTTAATAGTCATAACGGTTTCCAAATCTTGTACATTTAAAAAAAAAATTTTTTTGTATCTTTTTGAAACATAATTGCGTTTTGTAGTACATTTTCACTTATATGTATATATTCATAATTATATATATATATATATATATATATATATATATATATATATATATATATATATATATATATATATATATATATACACGGTGGGCCATTTTAATCTATGCACCTGAAAAACTCAGTAAGTTCGCATTCTATCAAAAAATGACCTGTATAAAAGTTGTAGGATACAAAGGGGCCAAACAATAGTGACCTTGAATTTGACCTTCAAGCTGACCTTCAAGGTCAAATCAAGGTCAACTTGAGTTTTTTAAATGGAAACCCCTATTTTTTACACCGGAATCGGAAAGGGCGGGAAATTATACGTCCGAATATGCTCTCTGGTCATCTGACCTCGATGACCTCAAAGGTCAGATGAAGGTCATAAATACGAAATAATCGGATGGCTATGAAAAATCTTAGGTAGGGTATTGCCGAAAAAGTAAAGGTCAACACTGAATTTCTCGTTAAAAATTACTCAAATTATGATCTTCATTTTTTCGACAACACCTTACATAAGAATGTTGACAGCTACCCAATTATTTCGTATTTATGACCTTCACCTGACCTTTGAGGTCATCGAGGTCAGATGACCTGAGAGCATATTCAGACGTGTAAAATTTCCCGCCCTTTCCGATTCCGGTGTAAAAAATAGAGGTTTCCATTTAAAAAACTCAAGTTGACCTTGATTTGACCTTAAAGGTCAGCTTGAAGGTCAAATTCAAGGTCACTATTGTTTGACCCTTTTTGTATCCTACAACTTTTATAGAGGTCATTTTTTGATAGGATGCGAACTTACTGAGTTTTTCAGGTGCATAGATTAAAATGGCCCTGTGTATATATATATATATATATATATATATATATATATATATATATATATATATATATATATATTTATTTTGATTTTTGACATCATATATATACATACCCACATCCACGTATACACATACACAGGTACATATACACACATATACACAAATACACATGTACACTTACACACATACACAGACAATCACATCGATTCGGTGATTGCATCGAATCTCTTTTTATCGTAAAATTTAGAAAACATAATATCACCCAAACTTTTTAATCTACTTAAAAACTACTTTTTTATCTGTTTTTTTTTGTACGCTGCTATATAATAAAGTTAATATCTATCTATCTATCTACTTGAAACTACGTATGTTAAACCCGATGAAAATTCTTTGGATCTTATGTCGATAACTGCCTGCGACAGGATTGATCTTGTGTCTTATGGAGAGTGATAGCGTATGCCAGTTTTAAAGGAAACTTTTTTTTCGTTATAAAAAAGGAAATAGTTAATACTATTATTTCCCATGACTTTATAATCGGTTTTATCGAAATTACTTTTTCTTGTTCATAAGGTCCATCATACGAATCAAATTCAACCATGATATACTAAGGTAAGTTAGGAGGTGTAACAGTTTCATCATATAAAATAGCACGTACGAACCTTTATAAGCCGTTTGCCGATCCTTCTGTCGTCCACTTATTGTAACAAAGCATTACTCTACAACCTATAGCCAAATGCAGCGTTTTTGATAAATCTGAAAATTTGTCATGATGATTATGTAAATCAGGACTGCCTACTGTATCGGTTGTTGAAGATTGCGTAGACGATTTTCATTCTTTATCCTGATTTCGTTGGTTGGTAATAAATGTATGGTGTTTGTGGACCGAATTCGATCTTCTTGATTTAAAATACTTTCCCTTCTTGTTAATAGTAAATAATAGTCTTCAGCCGATATATTTCCGCTTGCTAGTCGATCTAATAACGCAGAAAAAGTATAATCCGTATTTTGGCGATGACAAATCTTTCATTTAAAATATAATTAAAACGAATTAAATACGATCATGCCATTCATGGTCATTGAATCCTTGTACGAGACATTGAATAAAGCGATATCTTTTACTGGTGGCAATTATTTATGATCACCAAACATTCATACACATAAGCCGTCGAATGGCTCACCGATCAACGAAAACATATTTTGACATCTATTTTCGATTTGATGGAGTATTCTTGCACCAATCATCAAATTTTCATCTATAATAATAAATTTCAAATTCTTATTTTTCAATTTAAAAGTGCGCAACACCTCACCCTCCAAAGATTTGAATTTATTGGCAATCGAAAATACGAGTGTCATGTGGAACCATTCACATTCAAAGCTGTTTGCCAATTATGAGTAACATCTATCAAACGTTGTGCTGATTGTTCATCGGATTTCTCATTATGTAATGATGAGGCCAATTCATATGTGTTATAATGAATTTCGTCATTATTGCAGCCATCTGTATTGTTTTCATCTATCTCATCTAGGTTCAAGTTTATCGGTTCAATTGATATTATATTATGTTCTTCATATAATGAAAACCAAGAATATTCATCAGTTCCATAAGCTTCCCATAACGTATCTAGCGCTTCATGAAAGGCAATGAGAAGAATACATCGCTGGTGATAATAGGGTTCCACATTAATATCATTATTAAGAGTTAAAATTTGATAGACTTGCAGAATATTTTCTTTTCTACTCTTGATATATCATTGACCATATAGGTTAAGGCATTTGGTAAATTTAAATAAAGAATAATTATCATATTTTTCTGGATAATCAATATATTTCTCGATAATAGCAATATAAGTTTCATCTGGTTTATGATCCGTTGACTATAAGAACAATTATCGTATTAGACAACAACATGAAATGAGTAAGAAAATATAATTATGGATATATCTTAAATATCTTTCATTCATCATTATAAATAATAAGTACAACGAAGTTATGTGATAATTTATGTAATGACTATCTCATTAAAATATGAACAACTTCTTGGGCAGAATAATCTCTTTCGTTTATAGAAGAAATAATCAATCACATTAACGCCTCACGTGCAGTCATATCCTTCGGATTATTCTTACAAAATTTTTCTATGAGGTCCTTATAAGTACGAGAAGTTGTTTCATCCTTCGTATATTTAACAATATATTGCATTAAAGCTGTTGTATCGATTATCATCGAGAAATCATTATTTCCTCGCCAAATTTGGGTAACGACGTTGCTATATTGTTGGAAGTATGGATCATTCCGTTGAGGATAATATTTATAATAACCTTTTAAATCATTAATCAAACTATCATTTTGAACGCCTTTCGGAAAATCATACCTACAACTTAATGTCACATTTTTCAATCTTAAACAATGTTTTTCGTATTTGGTATGTCGTTGAAGAGCATTGATTAAAGAATACTAATCTTTATCATATACTGTAAAAGAAACATGAGAAAATCTTCGTTCTCAAGGATGTTTATATGATTCCTACGGGTTTTATTTCAAAAAAAAGTTTATCAAAATAATCTTCTAATAATGCAATGTGCACCGGATAAAATAACGGCATTGATCCCTGTTTTAAAAAAATACGCGGTGAAACCCTGTGGTTAAACTATGTGATCAAATTATGAATATGTGGACTGCTTCAAATTTGTCAGTCAAATCTATAACATAGTCTGTTACATTGATAATTGGTATTAATATTTGTTAAAAAATTAATTAACTCGTTCTTTAAAAAGTAGATAACTGTTAAAGAATTCTCGTGGGATTATCGTGATTCCCCGGAAAAATTCTGGAAAAATTATTCTGAATTTTTTTACGGAAAATAGAACCCGGAGACTACGAAAATTCTTATAGAAAGCCCTTCGGGGCAACTTGTGTTATCAAAAAGTCCAATTGGGCATTTAAGATATAAAATGATTAGGCAAAAATTTAGAAGAAACAAAGGCTGAGAATTAATCATCAAGGAATTCTAGGAATCATCAATGGATCTGATAAGAGTATAACTACTACATTAGCATGGTAGAGGTACTTATAACGCAAGATTATTGTGTACAACTTAGCAGCAAATTTTTATTGCACTTATTCCTCATCATAGTAATACATTCATATGAGCAATATACAATAAATAATAGTTTCTGAGAATCTGTTTCTATGCCTACCGAGTTTTGCCCAGCTATAGTGCTTGCGTAGCCGCAACAGGGGATGCTAGTAACTTATATTTCATATAGAATTGTGTTATAAGACTATTGTGTTATAATTATGACAAAAGTTCAGTTTCATTACATTTATATAATTTATATGTATTTATCATTGAGTAAATTTACAATTTATCTATGTTATAATTATAACGGAAGGTGAAAAAGTACAATAATAGACCCAGCAATTGAAATGTAGATTACAATTCAATTATTATTTAAAATTTTCACAAATTTTACCTGACGACTCTTCGCTCAGCGCCAGCATCGATAGTTGCCGCTAGTATTATATATGAGAATTTAAGTGAGCGACGTTAGGAGCGAGGTAAATTAAGAGAATGCTGGAGCGCAACTAGATCATATGAGCACTATCTCTTTCTCTCACAGCTAGCTTTCTCTCTCTTACCAAGTGAACCACCTTAAGCTAGTCTTATATTAAAGTGAAACAACTTTTTTTCGTTTCACCGGTTCTCCGGTTCTCTGCATTTTTTAAATGTGCTTAATCTTTTGGTAATAAGAATAGCAATTTTTATTGGGTCCTATATAATTAGTACTCATTAGTCAGAAGCTTCTTTTTGGGCCTTATATTATTTTGCATCTTATATTATTTTCGGCTCTATATTTTTATTCAATGCCCATTTTTTTGAGCCCTTCTTTTTTTTATTCTTACATTTTCTTGGGCTCTATATTTTTCTAAGCATTATTTTTTTGGACCTTATATTTTTTGGGCCCAATATTTTTTTAAGTATTATATATTTTCGGGTCCTACATTATTCTGGGTCCTATTTTTATTGGGCCTCATGTTTTTTTGATTCTTATATTTTCTTGGGCTTTATATTTTTCTGAGCCTTATATTTTTTTTGGGCCGAAAATTTTTTCAGGTCCTATATATTTTTGGGCCTCTTATTTTTATGAGCCCAATATTTTTTTGATTCTTATATTTTATTGGGCTCTATATTTTTCTGAGGCTTATTTTTTGGTCCTTATATTTCTTTGGCCTGAAAATTGTTTTAAATCCTATAGTTTTTTGGGCTCTACATTTTTCTGGGCCTTATATTTTTTCGGGCCCTACATTTTTCTGGGTCCTATTTTCTTTGAGCCTTATATTTTTTTGGGCCCAATATTTTTTTGATTGTTATATTTTATATTTTATAAATTCTATATTTTTCTAGGCCTCATATTTTTTCTGATTTTAAATTTTTCTGATCCTAATGTTTTTGGGCCTAACATTTATTTAGGCACTATATTTTTCTGGGCCTTATTTTTGCGGGCTCAATATTTTTTAGCCCTTATATTTTCTTGGGCATTATAATTTTGTGGGTCTATATTTTTCTGATCCCTATATTTTCTTAGGCTTTATATTTTTCCGAGACCTAAATTTTTCTACATCCTATATTTTTGAAAGTAGCGTTTTATCCAAGCTAGAATACTTCTACATAGAATTCATCAGCGAAGCGTATTTCTTATAACATTTTATACAGGCTCCGCTGCAGACTTTTCTATATTATTTTATTCTGAATGCAATATGAACATTGAATACTGCTGATTTAAAAGCGCATCGCCATAGGCAGCCCGTTTAAATGCGCATCCCCATAGGCAGCCCATTTAAATGCGCATCCTCATATGCAGCCGATTTAACAGTGCATCCCCATATGCAGCCCATTCAAAAACGCGTCCCAATATGCAGCCGATTTAACGGTGAATCTCCATGTACAACTGATTCAACAGCGCATCTGCATATGCAGACGATTGAACAGTGCATGTTTATATGCAGCCAATTTAACAGCGCACCCCGATATGAAGCTGATTCAAAAGCGCGTCCCCATATGCATCCCATCAAACAGCGCATCTTCATATGCAGCTTATTTAACAGCAAATTCTCATATACAGCCGATTTTACAGCAGGTCCCCATATGCAGTTGATTTTACCGTGCGTTCCCATATGCAGATGATTCAATGGCGCATCTTGATATGCAACCGATTTATCAGCAAATTCTCATATGCAGCCGATTTTACAGCACATCCCCATATGCAGACGATTTTACAGTGCATTCAAATATACAGCCGTTTGAACAGCCCATGCCCATGTGAAGCCGATTTAAGAGCAGGTCGGAATAGATTCAATACCGACCGAGAATCGAAAATCTGTTGTTTAATTTTCTCCTACTATACGTAATGATATGCATTAAAATTTTTAATATATTCACGAAATTTATTTCTTTATTGCGCTCGCCAAAAATAATTTGAAGAAAATTTTATTCAATTTAAAATTTTATACTACAGTTGTTTATTAAACTCTAAGTACGGTTACCTACTTTTCGTTTTAAATGTGGTGAATTTTATGAGAAAGAAATCTATTATACAATCATGTATGTATACAAAATTGCACACGATAATAAATTCTTTTGAAAACAGTATAATTATTTTATTTATGATAAAATAACATTTTCACTTCTCGGTCAGTCATTAAAACTGCTCTAGCCTACTCTTAACAGCGCATCCCCATATGCAGCCAATTCAACAGCGCATCCCAATATGCAGTCGATTCAACAGCGAATCTTCATATGCAGCCGATTCAACAGCGCATTTCCACATGCAGTCGATTTATCTGTGCATCCCTATATGCAGCCAATTCAACTGCGCATCCGCATATGCAGCTAATTCAACAGCGCATCCCCATATGAAGCCGATTCAACAGCGCATCTCAATTTGCATCTGATCCGACTGCGCATACCCATATAAAGCCGATTTTACTGCGCGTCTCCATATGCAGCCGATTCAACTGCGCATCCTAATATGCAGCCGATTCAACTGCGCATCCTAATATGCAGCCGATTCAACAGCGCATCCTCATATGCAATCGATTTAACTCCGCATCCCCATAAGCAGCTGATTTAATAGCATATCAAACCATTAATTTCAATAGCATCAGTTGATATATATTTTAGTAAACATCATATTTTTCATTATTTATCCGGATGCACCTATTACACAAGCTAAAACATATAAATATATACAATATTTTTTAACATATATCTTACAATAACTCTTTATAAACAATGTTTTTCGTATAAATTATGTTCTAATCATTTTTATTTTGTTCGTTGACAATAGCGTTGCCACCCAAAAATAATTTCAAATTTTGTCCTTGAAAGAGCAACATATAATTCAATTTATATTTGTCCATGACTGGAAACTGGTAACGGCAAATAAACACGAACTCTTTCATAAAATTGTCCTTGAGGGGCTATTCAAGCAGTTATACATATGTATGTATCACGCTGTATGTATGCGCACGCATACTTTTTATATCGTCACGATACATACATATGTATCGCTACTTGAATAGCCCCTTTGCGATTTATTAATAGTCATTGCAAAGCCTTACCTAATAGTTAATTGTTTTTGTTGCGCATTGAAAGAAATTTCTTCCGTAGATGGAGATAAACTTATTCTTGGAATGAATTTAACTAATAATTGGATCTTTGCATGAAAAAATGTATTATATCCGTCAGATAGAATACGAAAAAATGAGAGACCCGTATTTTTTTGTTTTTTTAAATATGATGCATTGCAAAAGTTATAATCGTTGTAAGTTAATGCAATTTTAATATATATAGATATAGCGCCACGATACATGACGTCACATTATTATAATAATGCGACGTCACATACCATTTTAACTGCCTCTATCTCTTTGAGTTTTCATTTTTTTGGTAAAAGAAAAAATATGTGTCCTTTATATTTTGTGTTCTACCTGAGGGATATAATGGATTTAAAAATAATTTTTCATGCTAGGATTCAATTGTCCATGACCGAAAACTGGTGACATCAAATAAACACCAACTCTTTCATAAGATCGTCCTTGCGATTTATTAATAGTCATTGCAAAACCTAATCTAATAATTAACTGTTTTCGTTGCATATTGAAAGAAATTTCTTCCGTAGATGAAGATAAACTTATTCTTAAAATAAAAACTAACTTAAGAGGAGGCCGTATAGCTCTGTCCTTGTCTAATCTAAATTTCCGTTATTATAAATAAATTAAATATTGTTATACAAAAGTAAGGGTATAGCCCAATAGATTTTAGGACAAACAAACAACCCTATTCTATGAAAAAAAAGATTTTCATTAGTTTTCGAGTGAGGTCTGAAACAGAAAAACAATTGATCTTGATAACTGTTTTTCCGTTTCAGACCTCACTCGAAAACTAATGAAAATTTTATATTTTTTCATAGAATAGAATCGTTTTCTCGTCCTGGAATCTATTGGGCTATGCCCTTACTTTTGTATAACAATATTAAATTTATTAATAATAACAAATATTTAGATTAGACAAGGAAAGAGCTATACGGCCACCTCTTAATTTTGTTCCGACCACTCGCTAGTTCTGGTTGAATGGAATATTTAAACAATTTTTCCACTATCAACTTTGTTCCATTACAAAGACGCTCATTTACATTCAAATTTCTTGGAAGCATTATGATAGCCCCTACTTTTAAATGTAATTTATGAAGTGGAAGTCTATCGAGAGTTAACTTATTTAAAAAATCTGTAGGTAACATAATATCTAAATCTTCTTTGTTATTGTTACGTCACGACGTATCTTCTATTTCAAAATTTATTATTCCAAAAATATGCGATTATTGATTAATCAGCTAATTTACCTTATCAAGCATATTGTAAAGTTAAGTCATTTGTTAAGAAACAAAAGAAAGTGCAATGCAATTTACAGAATTAACAAAATAAGAACGATTACGAAGACTACATGAACCAGATTTACCACGTTCACCATATCATTCAATAAGAGTCAAAATGCATAATAAGCTTTGCTCCATCGATTGACACTAATTCAAAATTCAAATTATAAAACAATTATTCTTAAATAAAAGCAGGAATCATCAATATAAAAAGACAGATCAAATCAAGATTCACAAACACTTTAAAGCAGCACTTTTTCAAAACACTTTTTAAAAGAATTTCTACGGACACTTATACCCGCACTTTTCAATAACAAAGCACTTCTAAAGATACAATAATTACAACTATACTTCTCGCACTTTAAAATTGTACAATTGTTTGCGCAATATATTGAATCGCACTATATTCAATTTATTATAAAAGTATCAAATAAAATCTCTATAATTAAAATATTAAATCGAGTGTACTTATTTATTGTCTGCCTGTATCTAATTAGCTGAATCAAGGTAAGATTATTACAATTATATTTCTATATATTTCTTTCAGAATTTAAGTATATTAAACCGTAAAAATGATTCAAATCAATTAAAATTGGTAGAGTCTTTCTACCACTAGACTATCATTCGATAAAACGTTTTGAAATCATTTACTAACTTTATTCTTTTATTTAATATTAAAATAAAACATATACACGCTTCTCTCATAACAACAACTTTTGATTATTAATTCTGTTCTGGTGTAAAGCCCGGACTTCACATTATCATCTTCAGCTTTATCAATACTTGAATATTCAACATAGTCCCCTTCCATTATATTCAAAACATTCTTATTAATTCCAGTACCATCATTATTTTTAGGAGCTAAAATAACTTTCTCTGATAGATTCGTATTGATCATTTCTATTGCTTTTCATAATATTTCTTAGACAAGATTTTCTTTATTGATAAAATTATCTTGTAATGGGTTTGGAAATTTGCTTATCAGCGCCATCGCGTGGCCAATTGATAAGCTGTGAGAGAAGGATTACATTGCGTAGCCTATTTAATCTTATGGATTAGTAAAATTTGTTTGTGAAGTAAATCAATAAAAATGTAATTATTCGATTATACTAAATATAACGTTATGAATTATCGTTTTAAAGTAAATATATGTCCAGTGCATAATTTATTCGAAATGATTCACAAAAGATGATTGTTTTGATGTTCATTTTTCGATAGGTTATAGCTCCAGATACTGCTTTAGAATGGTTAAAAATGTAAACATTGCCAGCTAGAAAGAGCCATCAAAATTCTTATAAACTTGACTATTTCATTTATGTACACTGTAACATGCGCGATTTTTACTACAAAAATTCTCCATGTTTTTTTCTTTTTATACAAACTAATTTTCAAATCTTTTTTTATTCTATTTAATTAAAAAATTACAAAATATAACAATTTTCGTATCTAACCAATGTAATTCTCGAGCAGTATCCTTCTCTCACAGCTTATCAATTGGCCACGCGATGGCGCTGATAAGCAAATTTCCAAACCCAAAAGCACTTAGTTCATTATCATCTTCAAAATTATTGCGACGTTTTTCATCTCTGATATCTAATAACCATCGTTTAAAATTATTATTATTATTATTATCTGAAACTCGCAAGTTTTCATTTAACGTACGCATAAAATTTTGCCATAATAAATTCAATTTAATTGAATTTTCAATAATGTTTAAAAGCTTCCATGTCGAACAATTGATAGTGTTTGCCTGAAATCTCCTGATACAATCACACTTTTACCGCCAAGGGGTTGGTCTACATAGCATAAATCTTGAAAAAGACGATCAACTTCCTCAAAAGCCAATTTCAAAGTCATGCATATATCATCTTAAATTATTATTTGTTTTTCTTTTAATTTTTTGCCTTTTGCGGAGTTGGGCTTAACATTACAAGTTGTAGGATCTGTTATATTTAACGGTAGCTTAAATGTGGTGTGCACTGTTTTTCCATCGATTAATGAATTCGCTGATATAACTGTCAAAGCCACACATAAATGACGTATTGTGTGATATTTGAAATAAGCTATTGAAACGTTAAGTAAATGCTTTGTCGTTGGAAAACATTAAGAAAGTTCACACTATCCACTGCACTTTTCACACGTTACGAAAAAAATCTGTATGCGCAGTTAAGAATGCACTATCGCTAAAAGAATGGCTACTTGATAATTAATTATCAATCTCAATACAAGACGATGGTAGAGACGAAGTAGACTGCTGTTGCCATTCAACAGATGACTCGCCATTATATACGCATTGCCAACATGCAGAACTGGATAAAAACCTTTTATTTTCTATGTACACTTAATATGTAAATATGTTTAATGAATAAAAATTATTTTTAAAAAGAATGAGAAAGTTGATGGAGAGGAAGCAAAATTATGGTTATTTCTCACAGGTATGAGCGTAGGTGTGGGGCTCATACCACTTTCTCATTCTTTTTATTATTATATTTTATATACACATCTATATACATACACATTTATAAATTTATTTTAACTTTTTATTTCTTCATCATACATATCGATACAAACATTTATACTTTAAATATAAATCTTATATACACTCACTCTTATATTCTTGGAAACATTCATTAGATGCACACATATTAAACATTCATACTTTTAATATTAATGTCTTTCTCATACGATCGCTCTTATACTCTTAAAAAAAACATTACATACATATCGAACATTCATTACACACTCACACACACATTCATTATATACACATATCAAACATTCATACTCTAAATATTAATCTGTCTCACACACACTGACTCTTATATTCTTTTAAAAACATTTATTTTATACACACACATATTAAACATTCATACTTAATATTAGTCTCTCTCTTTCGCACACTCACTCTTATATTATTTTTTTAAAAACATTCATTAAACTTGCACATTTATTTTATTTAAATGTATACATATCCTTTATATTACACGCACATACACACATATATTAAATTTTTTAATCACTCACTCATTCATAAATTTACTTGTTAAATTCTTTTAATCTACAGATACGCAAACATCCATATTTTACATCATATGTCTATTTAATATCTTTTTCTATCGTATATATAGATTCAACCTTTATGATAAACATTCATTCGTATTTTTTCAATCATCCATTTACCCTTCAATCTTTTATTTATTTGCATGCGTTCACATATACATACATACTAAATTTACACAAGAAAGCGAGGTTAGACCACTTCGAGTGCAAAGTCTACGATATGACAGAAATGGGCTATATTTTACCGGCGTAATGCAGGAATTCATACAAGCTAGTACGGAAAAGTCAGCCAAATTTAAGGAAATATGCCGATATATTTAAATCAGCGCAGTTCGATATAAGTAAAAATATGCGTTCCATCTTTCAAAGATATTTGAGTTATATATGTATGGTTATATATGTCAGTGATAAAGAGATCATCGTTTTTCCTCACAGACCATCCTTAGTAGTAGAGAGAGATCCATCTTCCAAGCCATCGAGTAAAGGAATGATTTCTTCCAGCCAAGCCCCTTCGTATAAGTACAAGTATTTCCACTCTTCTACCATTGATTCCCACCTATTTCTTCTATTACTAATGTTCGAGAGATCATCTTTGTTTTTCCTTCCAGACCATCCTTAGTAGTATAGAGAGACCCGTCTTCCAAGCCATCGTGTGAAGGAATGATTTCTTCAAAGTAAGTCCCCTTGTAAAAGTACAATTTTCCCCACTCTTCTACTATTGATTCCCACCCATTTCTTCTATTACTAATGTTCGAGAAGTATCCCCACTCGTCGCGTGTTGATAACGTAGATCGTTGTCGGTATATACATGACATAACTCTTATTAAATATGAATAAATTTTTTTAATTGCTTTTCATTTCAAATTAAATAAATTTTTAATTTGAAATAATATTTAGAAATTTTTAAGGTGAAAAAAAAGTTGACTTGGATTGGGAAGGAACTCACGACCCTCTGGTCTAGAGACAGGTACTTATTATACCACTTGACCACGGAGTCGTCGTATTCGATAATATTGGAAACTTGTATATCCGTAGTTTATCGAATACAATCCTATTTTTATTTAAATATTAGTTAAATTTTTTGAATAATTATTAATTATTATTAATAATTATTTATTATAAAAAAAAAATTTCACTAAAATTTTTTTTATTTCAAAAGAATTTTAATAATGAATTATTATAAATAAATTACGGATCTAACATTACACAATCATCGAATATTAAATATAATTATAATATTAAAAATAGTAGATAGGCCCCTATTGCATAGCGCTTTATCGCTGCGGGCTTTTTTATAAAAATTATAATATGAATTATTATATTTAAAATAATAGATAGACCCCTATCACATAGCGCTCATACCCGCGTGAGCCAGAAATGCCGGGCTTTCAGAAAACCTCATAACATTTCTGAATCTGTGATCCAGAAGCAGCATAGCTTATCTACTTAAATAAAAAATTAGAAGAAGTGATCAAAGAGCTACGCTAAGAAAGTTATCATTCAAAAACTTTTTTTATAAATACTGTAACGAATAACTTGTATACAGATTTTAGAGCAAATCTATCGAATATAGTTTACGTAAAATAGATAAAAAATAAAAATTTAAAATAAAAATTTATTTCAAAATTTTAAAAACCATATAAAATTAAAACTACACTAAGAAAACCTAGTTTTCGAAATCTAATTGGCTAAATGAATAAAAAATTTTTTAATTTTCAAAATGCTCAAAAATTAGAACTACGCTAGACTAATCAGTTTTCGAAAATTTCACTACTTTTGGCAGTTGCAAATAAAATTAAAACTACACTAAGAAAACCTAGTTTTCGAAATCTAATTGGCTAAATGAATAAAAAATTTTTTAATTTTCAAAATGCTCAAAAATTAGAACTACGCTAGACTAATCAGTTTTCGAAAATTTCACTACTTTTGGCAGTTGCAAATAATTTTCCTGCAAATTTTAGAACAAATCTTTCAAGTAGTACTTTGCGTAAAATGAAAAAAAATTAAAATTAAAATTATTTTTAAACTCTTTAAAATTTTCTAAAATTATAACTGTGCTAAGAAAATTAGTTTTCAAAAACTTGTTTTCTTCAGATAGTAGCGAATTAATTGTATTCAAATTTTGGAGTATATCTATCGAATGGTTTACGTAAAATAGAAACAAATTGGAAAATAAATTTTTTTATTAAAATTTTTAAAATGCTCTAAAATTGAAATTGCACCAAGAGAATTAGTTTTCAAAGGCTTGTTTTCCTTAGCCAGTAGCAAATAACTTGTGTGCAAATTTTGGAGCAAATCTATCGAGTAGTTTACGTAAAACAAAAAAAATGGAAAATGAAAATTTTTTTCAAAATTTTCAAAATGCTTTAAAATTAAAACTACGCTAAGAAAATCAGTTTTCAAAAGTTCTCCTTCTTTTGGCATCCGCAAATAATTTACATGCAAATTTCAAAGCAAATCCATCGAGTACTTGACGTAAAATACAAAAAAAAATGAAAAAGATTTTTAAAAAATTCCTAAAATGGATCTAAAATTAAAACTACACTAAGAAAACCAATTGCCAATAGCTTCCGCACCAGTTAGACAAAAAATAAATTCCATACAAAATTCGAAGCAAATCCATCTAGCAGTTTACGAGATCTAACTGGCGTATTGAATACATACGCACACACATACATACACACACACAAATATATACAGACATTTTCTGGAAACCACTTTTTTCGACTTTTTGAGTACAAATATGTACAAATTAATGAAAAAATAGAAAACAATTTTTTTTATCAATACGATGCTTTCTCTATGAGAAAACAATAAACAAATAATAGTAAAACTTTAAGTTTATCAAACAACCTACAAATTGAAATTAAATGTGTATACAATTATAGTTAAATCAGTACACAATTATTATTCAAATCCCTTACTTTGATACAGAAAAGTATAAGCAAATGCTTGGTAGCGTTTCATTCACAATAAAACTTTAACTATACATTAAGAGGAGGCTTTATAGTTCTGTCCTAGTCTAATCTAAATTTTTGTTATTATTACTAAATTAAATATTTTTATACAAAAGTAAGGACAGAGCCCAATAGATTTAAGGATGAACAGACGATTCTATTCTATGAAAAAATATAAAATTTCCATTAGTTTTCGAGTGAAGTCTGAAAAAGAAAAAGAGTTGAACACTTCAATCAAATTTCAGAATAGAATCGTCTATTCATCCTTAAATCTATTGGGCTCTGTCCTTACTTTTGTATGAAAATATTTAATTTAGTAATAATAACAAAAATTTAGATTAGACAAGAACACAACTATAAGGCCTCCTCTTAATGTATAGTTAAAGTTTTATTGTAAATGAGATGCTACCAAGCATTTGCTTATACTTTTCTCTATCAAAGTAAAGGATTTGAATAATAATTGTGTACTGATTTAACTATACTTGTACACACATTTAATTTTAATTTGTAGGTTGTTTGATCACCTTAAAGTCTTACTATTATTTGTCTATTGCTTTCTCATAGAGTAAGCATCGTATTGATAAAAAAAATTGTTTTCTTTTTTTTCTCTGCCCTTACTTTTGTATAAAAATATTTAATTTAGTAATAATAACGAAAATTTAGATTAGACAAGGACAGAACTATACGGCCGCCTTTTAACTCTAAATTTATAATAGAATAAAGTTTAAATTAAAATTTTTCATAAAATTTAAAATTTGCATATCTAAATGGTCAAAAAGGATATGAATAAAACTAAACTAAATCTTGAGATTCATCAAAATGAAAACTAATTTGTTTCATAAGGACCATGGTAGAAAATTAACCATCTCAAATACTGGAGAAATCAATAATTGGCCAAATTTATTACTAGGAGAGTAGCAGTTGTTTGGGTCACGGATCTTGCTGTAATTTGCGGATATGTTTTTAAACATAAAATCATGAAAAAGGTTACGAGCATTCGGTCTAACGCTCGATCATTTCAAGATTATGAGCTATTTTGTTCAATTTCTTCAACAAATCATTGTTTATAGTATTGAATATTCAGTTCGTTCTGTTACAGAAAACAGACGTGTTTGTAGTGGCTCCTCTTGCTAAATAAACAACGCGTTCTTAGAGTTAAAAATGTGCACTAGGCTTCGGCCCCTTTTGCTCCAACGCAATTAAACATACTGTTTAATAACCTATAACAATTATTGAGCAATTCAACAAATGAGATCATTCAACCAACCATGAGTACAGTTACAAATGATAGTAGTTCAAAAAATGATAATTCGAGAAACGAAAATAAAAACAACGACAGTGTAAATAATATCAATAGTCAGTCAAAAAATGTCAAGCAAGATAGTTTCTCAAGAACCATACAACGAAATCTTTTCCTGAAAAATGACCAAAGACTATTACTAAACTGCGTCGAAGGTTTAAATTTAACCGACTATACTGCAGCCGTTGGTAACATTATTCAGCCACAGAATGTTATTTACTTATCCCGAATTTCCAATAACCGTATGAGAATGTATTTGTCTAGTAAGGAACTTGTTGATGAAGTTACTGACAAACACAAGTATTTAAGAATAGGTGAATGTACAGTTCCTGTAAGACCTTTGGTATCTGAATTAAAAGAATTATTTTATCTAACGTATGCCCTATCATTCCACACCATGCATTAGGGGACACCATAGATAGTTTAAACATAAAAAGAGAATCACCGATGATAACATTGAAAGCTACAATAATTCACGAAAATTACAAACATGTGCTAGGTAATAGAAGACAGGTATATGTTAACCAAGAAGATATAGACAAATTTCCCGAAGTGCTAAAAGTAAATTACAAGGAAGATACATATTTTATATCACCGAGTACAAACATAATCAAATGCCTTAGCTGTAAACAAAAAAGACACATCGCAAAGACCTGCCAAAACAATAGTCACTTGTCTTCTACACAAATTACAAACAACAATACAGCAACAGAAGGAATTCAATCACAAGCCAAAAATAACAAAGAGCCAGTAAATGAAATTTTTGATTCAATAATTTCTTAAAACAATTACACCAATATTAAGAGTTCAGACAACGTAATGATCAACTCTGGAAATGTAAACAACATCTCACAAAGTCCAACTAATTCAATCAAAGTACAACAAACCAATTTACCTTAAGAAAATACTGACAACAATATGCTAAGCGATATTATAACATTTAAAAGACCATATCCCAAATCTCTTTCATCCACACTATCAGGTGATTCTACGGAAATGGTAACAGGGATTTCAGAGGTTGAATCGGGCTTAGGGACCTCCCTCGAAGAGAGAAATTTGTCAGGCAAAGTTACTAAAGGAATCTCAATTATAGTTAAAAAAAACTAAGAAAAAATGTAAAATCTCCTCGACGACATCAACACTTGATATAAACGAACTATTACTACTGGAAAAAATAATTAATGAAAAACCTTAAGAGTTCCGACTAAAATTTTTAAACCTCAAAAGTTTTCTAGATAAAGCTTGTTCAAGTCAACACACTGTAGAAATCGCTAAAGAACATATAACTCATACATCCAAATTAACGACAATGCTAAAGACCATGTACCCTCACTTAGAGACCAAAGGAATGAAAATGAGGATCACAAAAATTATTCAAAAATTAGAACAATATCATTCCGCAGAAACTCCTCCGAATTAGACTTATAAAAAAATGCCCAATAATTAAATATATTAAATAATAGAGCATAACTAAAAAAATATAAACGAACTAAAAAAGATAATATTACAATGGAATCTCAATAGGTATTACAAACGTTTAGAAAATTTACAAAAAATTAGACACTGAAGACAACCGTCTTTATTCTGCCTCCAAGAGACTCTTTAAGAAGGGGCCGAACTACCTGTCTTTGTCTAATAGCGTTTTTCATCATTTATATAAACACTATCCGGTATAACAAGAAAAAAATAGCAGCCCCCGCTAGATATTAGTATAATAAGTAAATTTTTTTAATAAAAATCAAATTTTTTACCGCATAGTTTTTGACTAATTAGAGACCTACTAGCAATCTAGAATAGAACCTATCTTTTTTTGGTAGGTCTCTAATTATTCAAAAACTACGCAGTAAAAAAATTTGTTTGTTATTACAAAATTTACTAATCATACTAATATCTAGCGGGGGCTGCTATTTTTTTCTTGTTATAAAGGATAGTGTTTATATAAATAATGAAAAATGCTATTAGACAGAGACAGATAGTACGGCCCCTTCTTAAACTCGATCAACATGCGAAATTCAGAGGTTGCAAGTGTTATTATACAAATCGATTATCAAACCATGCAAGTGGAAATGTGGCTACGTATATAAAAAACTCTATACACAGTAAAGAAATTACTCTTAATACGGAGTTAGAAGCAGTTACTGTCGAATGTTTTCTACCAGAAAAAGTAGCCATATGTAATGTATATCCTGTAACGTTTGGCCTTTTTGCCTTGGTTAGATCTTGATGTCGTAGGCGTCAGACTTTCAGAGGGCGCTGTAGTTCTTTGATTTTCGGAGGCCAAAGTTCAAATTGACTTACATACTAAACTAAAGCTAACCTTACTTTATTAAATTAAGGAATTAATGAAAGTAATAACAAGAAAAATTATAATAAAGTAATCAATTAAAAGAAATTAATTGTAATTAAATATTAAAGAAAAATTAAACATAAATAAGTTATACAAAGCTAACCTATTCTTACATACTAAGTGACAATGTTAATGGGAGGAAACAGGATGGGTGCTACGGACTGGTGATTAAGTTTAAACACGATAATTTGGTTTAAATTTAAACTATTTCTTTTTTTGCATTTATGAATAAAAAAAAATAATTACAACGCCGACAAAATAATAAGGAACAAAAATTAAAACAAGTTTATTTGTATTAAGTAATATTCCATGTGTAGGAATCATCATGAAAGGAAATTTTTAGTTATCTTCTTGGCCACTAGGTCGCGCGAGTTCGTATTTGTCAACTGTAACAAAATAAAACAAAAGATAAATACAACGTTTAATAATTACCCAAGAATATAAATTGGCGGGTAAGTTCGCGATCTACTTTATCGGCGGTAGTTAACACAGAGCTAGAGCGCGGTCGTTATCGGATCCAGGTAAGGTAATACAGGAAAATTTAGGAAGGTTACCCTCTAAGCCATGAGTGGAGAAGAGGGGGGAGATATTTGGTCAGAGACCAACGAAGGAGTCTACCCCGACCGGAGATGGTGGAGGTAGAAGCTAGGAGTCAGTGTCGGGCAATCCCACCCTTATGCTGATGGAAAGATCGGAGGCTACGTCGGGTAATCCCACCCTTACGTAGCTTGAAACAGGAGTAGGTAAAGATACCTCCCACTGTGTCAAGCAATCCCACTCTTACACAGAGGAAGGGGAGAAAAGTCTCTCACTGGCTCGACGGCTCGCTTTATATATGCTATGGAGCTCGCTATTCCCATTGCGGGAGTAGCACCTCGTAGCGGCTGAGCGCAAATACTAAGTCTAGCGCGATTTTTGAATCATCACAATTGTTCTAACAGCCAGCAGCTGTCTGCTGACTTGCTGACTAATCTAAGAATCCAACTTCCATCCCCTACGATAGTGATGGGAAATTTTAACGCCTTTAACAAAATTTGGGACTCTTTGGACACAGACCAAAGAGGTAATACAGTAGAAGATTGCATAAAAGAATCCAACTTTAACATATTAGATCTCGGGCTTTCAAGTCACTTCAATGCATCAAATGGTACAGAGAGTATTATAGATCTCTCGCTAGTAACTGCAGACATAACTGGAAATTTCGAATGAAAAGTATGTGAGGACCTATATGGTAGTGACCACTACCCCATTCTTCTCCATACTAGCTCTTGGACCTTTATCAAACATCATGAAAACAGCATACCATATGAGCCTTGGAATTTAAAAAAAGCCGACTGAAGTCTTTATCAATCAGAAATAGAAAGAAGCATCCACTTGTTGGAAGTTCCTACTAAACTTATTAATTCAAATATAGACGTGATAATAGACCACTTTAACAAAGTCATCCTCTCTGCTACCGAAATAAATATTTCTAAATATGTAACCAAACAAAATAAAAAACAAACGCCATGGCGGAACGAGAAGTGCGCTAATGCATGTAGAGAGTTTAAACGCACATTCAATGCTGGCTTGAATTTGTCAAATATTTTAGCATTAAGAGTCCGCTGTATCTCTGTCCTTTTCTAATTAAAAAATTGACTTTTTCTCAAAATTAGCAACAAGAGGCAAAAATAAAGAGATGGTTTCGATGTGTTTAATAAAATGTAATATTTTCTTTGATTAGTATGAATTAATTTTATTGCTTCGTTTTTAAGAAAAGTTGGAATAACTTAAAAAATTAGAAATTAGTGTCAAATAATAGGATTTTCAAGTTATTCCAACTTTTCTTGAAAATAAAGCGGTGGAATTAAATTATTCTTATCAGAGAAAATATTGCTTTCTATTACACGAATCGAAACCATCTTTTTATTTCTGCCTGAAGCTATTAGTTTTTATAAAAAATAAATTTTAAATAAATTCGGTAAAACAGGTAACTGTGTCGGTATACAGCTGACTCTTAATAGACGGAAATAACCAAATAATACACGAATGTAAGGATATTGTCAACAAGCTTGCTATCACCTTTTTACAAAATTGCAGCAATAGTAGCTACTTTCAAGAATTTTTAGATTATAAAAACAATTTTAACATCAATCAAGAAATTTATAAAGAAATTCCCGATCTTCCACAATTAAAAGAAATAACAGAAACTCTTAACAGCTGTAAAAACTCTAATACAGGCCTCGATGCAATATTTAATATTTTCCTTAAAAATCTTCCTCCTTTTGGCCATCCACTACATACATGAAATCTTTAACATTATCTGGTAACTTAACTTATTCCCCAGCCAACGGAAACTCGCTACTCCCGATAAACAAATCAGGAAAAGACTCTTCATCGCCTAAAAACTGGAGACCAATCTCACCGACGAGGAACATCTGCAAGCTGATGGAAAAAATAGTGAATAAAAGATTACAATTTATTTCTTGAATCAAAAAACTATTTCTCCCTGCATGAAAGTGGTTTTAGACAAAACAAATCCACTAATAACCACCTTATTTTGTTAGAATCCGAAATTCGCAATGCGTTTAGAAAAAACCTTCATTTGGTAGCAGTGGCTTTTGATCTGGAGAAAGCATATGAAACTATGTGGAAAGACAGAATGGTTCATTTACTCAAGAGACAAATAAGTGGCCCAATGCTTAAATTCATCGAGAACTTTTTAAAAGAAAAACTCATTGAATTGAAAGTTAACAACACACTATCCAATAGAATCCTTCAAGAAAATGGCTCATCCCGAGGGTCAGTCCTCAGCGTCATCCTTTTCCTAATAACCATCAATGAACTAGCCACCTGGATAGAATCGCAAGTTCGATGCTGTCTGTTTGAAGATGATCTGACCATCTATGCTACAGGAAAGGATCCCAAATCACCAAAAAAAAATTCTACAAATCGCAATCAACAATATCTTCACCTGGTCCACAACTACAGGATTTAAATTTTCACCAACAAAAACGAACTACATAATTTTTTCAACGAAACAAGACAAATTTGAAATTTCACTGAACATAAACAACTTGGAGATACAAAAAAGTGAAGGAATCAAAATATTAGGTCTCATCTTCGATAAAAAAAATTCATTTGGAAAAATCACATTAGAAAATTAAACTACGAATCCCATAACAAATTAAAATTAATAAAACTTTAGCAGCAAAACCCTGAAGAGCAGACCAAACGATATTAATTAACACATACAAAGCCAGAGTCTTAACGAAAATCGACTATAGTAGTATAATATACAGCTCTTCTCACCACTCAAACTCTCTGGATCCAATTCATAATAAAGGCTTCAAAATCTCTTTAGGCGTTTTTCATACAAGACCTACAAACAGTATTTTGGCAGAAAGCAAAATGGTACCATTAAACTTTAGAAGGATGAAACTAATGGTCAACTACGCCTGTAAAATAGCCGCTCTACCAGGAAACCAAATTTTTCTTATCACATTTGAAAATGAGGATGTAGCCTTTCCAAATTTTTTAATGGGCATATGCCATTTCCCAATAGACTGCAGAATTTTTCACTAAATATAACTGAAACAATACCAGAAACTATTACCCATACCTCAAGTCCTCACCCAATAGACATTCTTCAAATCAAAGCACTCAAGGTAAATCCAGAAAACAGTACAGATGATAAAGAATCCTATCTCATACATTCCTACTGTCACAACTTAAAAAATAAAATGTGGATAGCCATTTTATCTCACAACAAAAACATTCAGTTATCTATTCCTACACTAAAAAAAAATTTGATTATATTACCAAAAATTTATTTAAATTGATTAAATAATTATAACGATGTATCCTAAATAGAAAATTTATTCGATTTAATTAAAAATATTTTTTTATTTAAATAAAAAATTATTCAAATTCAATAAATTATTTAGTTTTATTTAGAAAATATTTATTTAAGCTCAATAGATATTCATTCAATTGGAATATTGAGCTTTGTAGATCCAAACAAATATTTATTGAAATTATGTGATGTGGTGTTTCCACGCCACCATGATTTTTTTTTTTTATTAATTAAAAATAATTCCTTGCTAAAAACCTATTAAGAGGCGGTCGGAACCAAATCGGTGACTTAGTTTGATGCTTGTAATAAATGCTTATAATTATTTATTCATTTATTAATATCGTAAAAATATAGTCATTTCCTCTAGTCATGTATATAAAGAATAATTTAAAATAGTTAAAGCCACAAAAATATACAAAATATTGTTATAAAGCGAAAAATGCCACCTAACAATCGACACGACAGTTTTTTGCATGCGGTATATGTCAAGTCAGTTTGATATTTGTAATAAATGCTTATAATAATTTATTTACTTATTTATATGGTAAAAATATAGTCATTTCCTCTAGTCATGTATATAAAGAATAATTTGAATTAGTTTAAGCTATCAAAATATACAAAATATTATCGTAAAGCGAAAAATGCTGACTTGATATATACCGCAAGTCACTGATTTGGTTCCGACCGCCTCTTAAATGAAAATCATTTATAATTCCCCGAGCATGTGAATTCCTAAAATCATAATCACCACACTCGTGACAGCAGCTAGGGCCACCGTAAGAAACTAACAGAGAAATAATTCTGTTGTATTCTTATTTTTGGTGCTAAGCCCTGGATGTACGCAGCTGATCATGTGGCCTATTGCTAAGTAGCCATGTTTGTTGGACTACCGACAGATGGCACTGACGAAGAAACAACTATGCACACACATACTCACTACGAACACACAATCAGCAAGTAGCACGACCGATACCTGCTAGCAGAAGACGGTTATACCACGTCTAGGAAGTAGTAGAGCAGTTTCAACGGCGTAGAAAAATTAACATCTCCAAACTAAAAAAAATTTGTATTAGTTTAAAGCATATTGTACATCGATGAGAAGTGTTTAATTTTTCTTTATTTTATTAAAGTGAAAAGACAAAAAGTGAAGAGTTAATAGTGATTTGTTTTCTTTTGTTGTTCTTTATTATTTAATCTAAAACTAAAACTAAGATTATATTTCAAAGTTAGTTATAGAATTTCCTTCTATTGGAATACTTAAGAGCAGGCCGGAGTAGAATCTGATACCGACCAAGTAAAAATTGAGTTTTTTGTTATTTACACAAGTATTAATCGTTGTATCTTTAAAATAAAGGTTGAGCGCAATAGATATTATTATTATGAACATGTATGCACAAAAAACAAAATTCTACTGCTTTGTTTTTGAGAAAAGAAAGAAACGCCGAAGTAAAAGTTTATGTTTATAATATTTTCCGTTCCTTACTTTCCTCAAAAACAAAGCGATAGATTTTTTTTTCTTATGCATACATATTTGTAATAATAACATCTATTGAGCTTAACCTTCGATTTGCATATACACCGATTAATACTTGAGTCAATAACAAAAATCTCAATTAGACAAGGACAGCGAATCCGACCTCCTCTTAAGAAAAAATTTTTTTTTATCAAGAATCAAAAATTACATAGCTTCCTTTGTGAAAAGAAAATACATATAACAACTCAGAGGTGAGATAACACAGGCCCACAAAATGAAAAAAAATGTCTGAACTTTTGACCGGACATACATATTCCCATGTATTTTTCGACGCTGAATCCGAATCTGTAATAAAAATATAGGGTTTTCCTACCTTTTCTCAGAGTTTTATTGAAAAAACCTAATTTTTTACGGTTTTTTTGCGGTTTTTCGAGTCTAGAAAAAACAAATCATGAGATACGGTTAATTGGACTTCAAAATCGAATTCTACGGGAAAAAATACACGGGAAACCATACCTTCAAATTTTTTTAACGCGATTCTAGTCCTCTGTATGGGGCTGAAAAGATGAGGAAATCGGTAAAAGTCGAAATTTTGCCTAAAATGGATTTAAACAATATTAAAATTTAATCATGCGTCTTTTGAAGAGTCGATAAACATTGGAAATACTATCCTGGGGGTTTTTCAGATTGCTGATCATGAATTTGAAGTCAGATTGTGTAAAAACTACTTCTAGAGGGCGGTGACAAGAACTGTATATGGTAAATTTATCGATTTTTTAAAAATTTTACGTCTGAAATACTAATTTTAGAGTCTTTCACAGCATTGACTGTAAATTCAAGATATTAACTTAGCCTATTGTGTACGTTAAACTTAACATTTTGTCTATGTTTCTCTCTCTCTCTCTCTCTCTCTCTCTCTTCCGATGTTTTTTTTAAATTGGCTTACGCTTACGTACACGTTTCTCTTCGAATGACCGATGTAGTGGATTTCTGACACGTTTTTGTCCTTTTTTCGCAGCTGTTTCTCTTTTTATCATCCAGCAGTAATCTGCTAACATGTTGATACCCCAGTTTCCTTGAAATCTACGTTCAAACTCCTTTAAATCTTGGTGAAATCGTTCACCATGCTCTTCACTAAAGTCTCCGTTATTTTCAGGAAACTGATCAACGTGTGAATCAAGAAAATGAAGTTTTAAGTTCATTAGACAACCCAATTTTTCAAAATTACGTACCATTCTTTTCACAATAGCTTTATAATTCGTGTCTTTGGCATTACCCAAAAATTTCGTCGATACCTCTTTAAAACTTAACCATGCTGCCTTTTCAACATCAGTCATGCTTTGTTCAAAGTTTTCGTCTCTAAATAAAGTTCGGATTTCAGGACCATCAAAAATACCTTCATTTAATTTAGCATCAGATTTATGGGGAAATACTTTGCTTATATATTGGAAGCATTGACCGTCCTTGTCCAAAGCTTTAACTAATTGCTTTATCAATCCAAGCTTTATATGCAGAGGCGGTATCAAAATTTTCGAAGGATTAACGAGTGGATCTTTTATAACATTCTGTTTTCCAGGTTCAAACGATTCTCTTGATGGCCAAATTTTCTTTTTATAGTGTTTTTCTCTATCTCTGCTATAAAACATGCATAAATAACATGGGTACTTCGTAAATCCAGATTGTTGTCCAAGTATCATAGATAAAATCTTTAAATCGCCACATATTTGCCATTTATGTTCTCTATATTTTATTTTCGTTAAAAGTAGTTCAAGATTGGAATACTCTTCTTTAAGTACTGTTGAATGTGCTAATGGTATAGGAGCATATTTATTTGTGATATTGAGGAGTACTGCTTTAAGGCTGCGCTTTGATGAATCAATGAATAGTCGCCAATTTTCAGGTTTGTATATGTTGGGTTTCAATTCATCAATAAGACCTTTCACGTCCGTGCAATAAACCATATTAGAATCATTCTTGGAATAATTTCTAAAGCGCTCTTCTCGATTACGATATGCACATACTTTAGTACCCTTTGTCAACATATTTCGTCTCTTAAACTCTGAAGCCATAAACTCTGATTGTTCCTTAGATAAACCACTCTTTCTAAATAAATCGTTCAGACTTTTTTGATCAAACTTTTCAACAGTTCGTTCTTCACCCTTAGGAATATACTCTTCATCACTATCCAGAGAATGTTCTTCAGGTGAACTTAGATCTTCTTCATTTGATGAGCTTCCGTCTGCGGCAATCAGATTTTCAGTTGTTTCATCTGTCGAGTTTTCATCTACATTTAGATTCCCTAAGCCTGTTGTAAAACTATCTCTCGAATCTTTATTTTCAAAAATATCTATAAAATTCTTGGATGGAAATTCTATACAAGAAGTATTAGGATATACTATTCCTTTTTTCTGTATCTTGTCTAAACCTTGTATCTTTGTTAAACAAAAATAGCAATCATTTTCATCTTTTGGTTCCTTCCACTTTATAGGTATAGTAAATTTTAATTTGGACCTAGCCTGGCTGGTGTTGTATCGATTCATCATGGCATAACATGAAGCACATATATAATGAGGAACCCAAATTTTATCCTGTTGAGAAATCTCAATATCAAAACATTTTTGATAGATAAAATTAATATTATCTGTGATTTTTCTTTTGTTTCGTTGTCCAATATATTCTGAACATACATAACAGAAATTATCTTGAGATCCATTACACGTATGGTTAAAACTGTTATTGGATGTACCAGCGCAGTTTAAAAAAGGTTGAAAATTTGAATTAGCCATATTGTTGAATTAAACCCCACACACTAGGAATCCTGTTCCGATCGCAGGTGAGTCCGCCGTCCTAGGGGTGATAACTCTCATACCTCCCCAGGCCTAAGTATGAGAGCTTTCCGACTTTGACGAGGACAATGTCAACTCGTCGTCGGACACACTACGGCATCATTCTCACATCCTAGTGCTCCCCTGCAGGACAGCGCGCCTTCGCTGGGTTCGTTACTGCAAAGTATTGAGTACACCGAATCATTCTACACATCCCATTTTCAGGGCAGTTGTCATCGTGACCAATACTTCGCAGCAGCAGGTTTTTTTTAGGTACCCTTATAGAGTACTGATATATATATATATATATATATATATAGCTTTGGAAAAAGATCATAAGTCCCATTCGTTTATAAACAATGCTTTAAGATCAATGACAGTGTACAACAGTGATTAACTGAACGGAGCTTTAAAATGAAACCGAATTCATTTCTAAACGACAGTACCCAGTTTTACAACAGAATAAGTATAAATAAAAATTGACAGATCAAATTGTCTCTGACACAAACACACCAAATGAAGAAGATCTAAGTTCACCTGAAGAACATTCTCTGGATAGTGATGAAGAGTATATTCCTAAGGGTGAAGAACGAACTGTTGAAAAGTTTGATCAAAAAAGTCTGAACGATTTATTTAGAAAGAGTGGTTTATCTAAGGAACAATCAGAGTTTATGGCTTCAGAGTTTAAGAGACGAAATATGTTGACAAAGGGTACTAAAGTATGTGCATATCGTAATCGAGAAGAGCGCTTTAGAAATTATTCCAAGAATGATTCTAATATGGTTTATTGCACGGACGTGAAAGGTCTTATTGATGAATTGAAACCCAACATATACAAACCTGAAAATTGGCGACTATTCATTGATTCATCAAAGCGCAGCCTTAAAGCAGTACTCCTCAATATCACAAATAAATATGCTCCTATACCATTAGCACATTCAACAGTACTTAAAGAAGAGTATTCCAATCTTGAACTACTTTTAACGAAAATAAAATATAGAGAACATAAATGGCAAATATGTGGCGATTTAAAGATTTTATCTATGATACTTGGACAACAATCTGGATTTACGAAGTACCCATGTTATTTATGCATGTTTTATAGCAGAGATAGAGAAAAACACTATAAAAAGAAAATTTGGCCATCAAGAGAATCGTTTGAACCTGGAAAACAGAATGTTATAAAAGATCCACTCGTTAATCCTTCGAAAATTTTGATACCGCCTCTGCATATAAAGCTTGGATTGATAAAGCAATTAGTTAAAGCTTTGGACAAGGACGGTCAATGCTTCCAATATATAAGCAAAGTATTTCCCCATAAATCTGATGCTAAATTAAATGAAGGTATTTTTGATGGTCCTGAAATCCGAACTTTATTTAGAGACGAAAACTTTGAACAAAGCATGACTGATGTTGAAAAGGCAGCATGGTTAAGTTTTAAAGAGGTATCGACGAAATTTTTGGGTAATGCCAAAGACACGAATTATAAAGCTATTGTGAAAAGAATGGTACGTAATTTTGAAAAATTGGGTTGTCTAATGAACTTAAAACTTCATTTTCTTGATTCACACGTTGATCAGTTTCCTGAAAATAACGGAGACTTTAGTGAAGAGCATGGTGAACGATTTCACCAAGATTTAAAGGAGTTTGAACGTAGATTTCAAGGAAACTGGGGTATCAACATGTTAGCAGATTACTGCTGGATGATAAAAAGAGAAACAGCTGCGAAAAAAGGACAAAAACGTGTCAGAAATCCACTACATCGGTCATTCGAAGAGAAACGTGTACGTAAGCGTAAGCCAATTTAAAAAAAACATCGGAAGAGAGAGAGAGAGAGAGAGAGAGAGAGAAACATAGACAAAATGTTAAGTTTAACGTACACAATAGGCTAAGTTAATATCTTGAATTTACAGTCAATGCTGTGAAAGACTCTAAAATTAGTATTTCAGACGTAAAATTTTTAAAAAATCGATAAATTTACCATATACAGTTCTTGTCACCGCCCTCTAGAAGTAGTTTTTACACAATCTGACTTCAAATTCATGATCAGCAATCTGAAAAACCCCCAGGATAGTATTTCCAATGTTCATCGACTCTTCAAACTTTTCAGTCCCATACAGAGGACTAGAATCGCGTTAAAAAAATTTGAAGGTATGGTTTCCCGTGTATTTTTTCCCGTAGAATTCGATTTTGAAGTCCAATTAACCGTATCTCATGATTTGTTTTTTCTAGACTCGAAAAACCGCAAAAAAAACCGTAAAAAATTAGGTTTTTTCAATAAAACTCTGAGAAAAGGTAGGAAAACCCTATATTTTTATTACAGATTCGGATTCAGCGTCGAAAAATACATGGGAATATGTATGTCCGGTCAAAAGTTCAGACATTTTTTTTCATTTTGTGGGCCTGTGTAATTAATATTTTAATTCGTGATAATTGAGGAATAAAACAATACATGTTTATCTTCCATATTCCATTTTAAAATAGTCACTTTCGAGTTTTAAATTAATTATTAGTAATTTAAAATTGATATATATATATATATATATATATATATATATAATAATATGATATACATTATATTTATCAACAGTTGAAAATTGTTACACAATTTAATGGGTTTTACGTTAATAGGTATTAATTATATCGAAGTTTTTTGCTCCAAACGTCGCTCGGTTGCATTTTCTTTTATTATATTATTATGTATAAATGACTCATTTTAAGTACATGAGAATTAATTAATTTAAGTTTATTTTGAGTACTTAATAGAATTAAAAATAATTTGATGAAACATCATATAAAAATATATGTACAGTCGACGGTAACATATTCTATGATAATTCTTTTTCTGCAATTTCAAAATAACGTAATCTTACTGGATGATTCTGTTAGTTCGCTCATTTTTATAGGTTAATTTTCAAATTTTGAAAAAAGAATTATCATAGAATATGTTACCGTCGACTGTACACATGTGCTTAAAGTAAAAATATTAAAAATAAAAAAAAAAACTTTTTAATGTACTACGTTTTTATAATGAACCAAAAAGTATAAAATAATGTGTAATGAAATGAAAAGTGAATAATGATTTGAAATAAAAAAACGTGGGGCGCATGTTTATTATTATGTATTGTATGCGCCCCACGTTTTTTTATTCCAAATCATTATTCACTTTTCATTTCATTACACATTATTTTATACTTTTTGGTTCATTATAAAAACGTAGTACATTAAAAAGTTTTTTTTTTTATTTTTAATATTATTTTATACTTTTTAGTTCAATTAATTAAAAAACTTAATTTCATGAGTATATCCCTCTAAATATATTAATATATATATATATATAAATTTTATCGTGTTGTCCAACAGTGCATATTATATAGCATATATATTGTTATCAAGGGACTAAAACGTGTTTCATCTATTTTTTTTAGAGAACACGTAATCGCATGCTGAGTTTCCCGCCATTTTGACGATAATGACGCTATTAGAAATTCAACCAAAATTTATTGTTTTATGCATTGATAGACCATAAAATGAATAAAATACAGTCTCAAATTTTATATGTACAATACAAAATGCTGTAATTTATGTCTAATTGCAATATGAGAAGTTAAAGAATTTTAAAAATTTTCGAAGATGGTTAGACACTAATGTTAAAAGTATATCTATATATAAAATCTTCAAAATTTCAATTTTTCCAATATCTCCGTATATAATTGTATTAATATATTTTTCGGTGGGAATATATATTTAATTATATTATCCAACAATGCATGCAAAAATATAATATTGAATATATTAATATATTAATATATTTGATATATTAATATATTAATATATTAATATATTCGATATATTAATATATTAATATATTTGATATATTAATATATTAATATATTTGATATATTAATATATTAATATATTACTATATTAATATATTACTATATTTGATATATTAATATATTAATATATCAAAAGAAGATTTTTAAAATTTTCGAAGATGTTTAGACACTAATGTTAAAAGTGTATCTATATATAAAATCTTCAAATCTTCAATTTTGCCAACATCTCCGTATATGATTGAATGTATTAATATATTGTTCGGTAGATATATATATTTTTTTTATAATATTGCATTGTCATCCAGTTCCGAGCTATATTTAAAATTTCAAGTCTCTAGCTCATCAGGAAGTTAGTTTACAATCGGTTGCAAAATTCGTACCGAACAGACAGACAGACAGACAGACAGACAGACACCAAAGCGAGTTAATAAAAACGTAGTAAAATAAAAAGCGTATAATTTATACCATCAAGTGACTATTTCTCACTCTACTTCCATAAGAAAAACAAAGATAATACGATATTTGATATAAATAAACTGAGAACTGGGAACTGAGTAACAACTTTAATTTCCAGACCTTAATATATGACCATAAATTTGAATTATGAAATTAATTTTTACGTGAAACATGCTTAAAACAAATTTTGTGTTTATTTCTAATAAAAATATCTTCACAATTGTATTTTATATATATGAAATACGAAATTTAAATAAAAAAAACCATAAGATTAAAATACACATTTTTGGTTAATTTTAAATTTGAATATTTCAGAATAATAAAATAACTATTTGTAATTTACAATTACTTAAAAATCCTTTATGCATCTAATATAAAATTTTAATGAGATACAAATATTACAAAGTGTATGTATCACAAGTTAGGTTTGCATATGATAAATATTATAATTTTTAGAAAATTCTTGATATTAATAGATTATTAATTAAAAAAATTAAATATTTTTTCATTGATGACAAGTAACCTTTCAAATATAGTTAAAATAATACTGTAAATGTCAATCAAATAACATTTTCATCAAAGTAAATTTCAACGCTAAAATTATTAAAATAAACATTTTTATTCAACTACGATCCATTGTAATAATTATTTTTTTAATATACATATTAAAAAAATAATAATTTTATTTAATAAACAGTTATATAAATATTATATATTTAAAATTATATAAATAAATTTATTAAATTAAAATTTAATTCAGTTATCATTCAGAGAATAAAGTATTTAAATTAGTTTTCATGAAAATATATTATTTAAAAAGTTAATTCTTCACAATTTTTTATAAATAACATACATTCAACCTTAATTACATTTTCATTTGTACATGTGTTAGTATTTAAATGAATTGTCATTTATATAAAAATTGTTAACAATTAAATTTATCAAAATTACATTTTGATATAATAAAATTATAATTACCTTAATTACATTTTCATTTGTACACGTGTTTGTATTCAATTGAATTGTCATTTATATAAAAATTGTTAACAATTAAATATATTTAAATTCATTTCGTTAAAGCAATAATATTTTTAATAAGAGAACATTAATTTTTAAAATACATCAAATTACCCAATTTGAACAATTATCATTACATGAAATAAAAAAATTTTTTTTAATATCGTTTAAATTTTCTTTAATAGTCAATTATAAAGATAGGAAAATATATGAAACATGAATATATGAAATATGAAAAATAGATTTTTCTGATTATGTTTATAATTATAAATTTATACTTATGAACGGTCAAGATAGAAGTAAAATTTTCCCTAAAAAAGTAAACATTTTAAAAGAAAATTTACTTATTATTTGCGAAACACTTATTATAAATGCGGAAAAAAATAATATTCTGTAATATCACTTTAAAATTTGTATTAAATATGATCATTGAAAGTACAATTATTTCATCATGTTGAATTGGTTGTCAAAGTTTGATTATTTTTCACTATAAGAAGATATAAAAATTAACTGTCATATTTAACTGTCTTTCTATTCTATTGCTGAATTACCATAAAAGGAATGTATTAACTTGTAGTTTGTACTTACCATGATGATTATTTATTTAAATTTTCAAATTATTCTAATCATTAGTTTTCAAGATATTCAGATTTCTGATTCCAAATAGAAAAATATTAGTAAATAATATTGGAACCCAATCTCCTTAATAACTAATGAATGGATTTATTTAAAAATTTAACTGAATAATCTTCGTGATACATATTATATGTTAATGCATCTCTTTATTTAAAATTTTGAAATACAATGGAAATATAGTCAATATTTATCGGCGCAAGTGTACTGTCCATTTCACATCTCCTTAAATAATATATACTTATAAAATTTACATAATATTTTATAAAAACTATTTAAATGATAATCCTATATTTAATATTATTTTAAACTATGAATAAAAAGTTTCAAAAATTATTATTAAAAATAACTTATAAATAGTTATATTATTTTATTAAATATATTTCCAACTTGAATAATTATCTTTATGTTAAAACTAAATTTAGTTAGCATTAAATTCCATAAGTTATTTAAAAAATTTACTATTATACAAAGTTATTAAAAAGTTGTAAAAAGTATTCTCATATCAAAATTTCAAAATTCTATTAATTTAATTTTTTATTCTTTACATTAGAGAATTAGTTTTGATGTTCAAATTTTCGTGTGATATGCAACATAGATTATATTATATATATATATATATATATATATATATATATATATATATATATATATATATATATATATTATCTTATGGTGAAAAATTTTATCACCTTGTATGAAAATTATTTTTATAAAGTGAAATAATACTGTGAATAAACAAATAATTATAAGAAAATATTAAACACTATGAATAACAATAAAAAAGCGTTAGGCTGGAGATAAATAATGATTGTTTATTATCATTTATACATTTTTTAAATGTAGATACTGCAAATATCCGTAAATAACTGTAAATAAATTAAAGAATAAAATTATTAGAAATAACTCAAAATATATTTCACTCAGAATATATTTTTTTTGTTACGTAAAATATGTTAAAAAATTTTCAAGGATTTAGATTAGAAGGATCAAGAGCTATAGATCCTTGAAATTTGGAAATTTAAAAAAATTTTTAGAAAAGTCCCAACATAATCATTTTTTTTCCTGAAAATCTTGATATTTTAGAGAGAGATTCATACAAATACTTCTTGTTGTAAATGAAGAGCAGAGTTAGCATGATTCTTTACAGACCGGAATTTTGAAGTTTTCTATTGGTTCTTATATATATTATATGGTAATTGAAATCACTCATTGTTCGCGACTTCAGAAATTTCTTTTCGTGGGCTTATTTTTTTCTATTTTACATGAACTTTAAAATGAATTTTTGATCATGTAAGTCAGAGCCATCAATAAGGAGTTATGACAATTTAAAATATATATTTTCAAGTATAATTTATTTTTAATATAAAAATTAATCATACATGAAAATATACATTCATATTCAATATGAAAAATAAATCATACATTAAAATATATATTGGTTGCTCTTCCTTGAACAATCAAAAATTTATCTTAAAGTTAGTAAAAAATAGAAGAGAATAAGCTCTCGAAAAGCAATTTCTGAAGTGGCAAACAATGAGTAACTTCAATTACCATGTAATATGTATAGTTTTCTATTGGTTCTTACATGTGTAAGAACCAATAGAAAACTTCAAAATTTAGGTTTGTAAAAAATCGTGCTAACTCTCCGCTTCATTTACAACAAGAAGTATTAATATGAATTTCTCTCTAAAATATCAGGATTTTTAGAAAAAAAATCATCAAGTTAGTACTTTTCCAAAAATTTTGAAAAATTTTCAAATTTCAAGGATCTATGGCTCTTCATCCTTCCAATCTAAATCCTTGAAAATTTTTCTACGCATTTTGGGTAACAAACAGAATATATTCTTAGAGTTTCAGCGATTTTTATTTTTTAGCTCTTCCACTTGGCGTGAAATGTCGCATATATATATATATATATATATCTTTCTATATTATATAGTTATATTGAAAAATTCAGCCTCAGCAGCCCCCCGAGTCCCCCCCACGCCCCCCAGGTTCCCCCGCAGCCCCCCCTACAAGGTATTTTTAAGAACCCCCAAAATAACGTAAAATTGTTTGAAATTCTACGATATTTTATAACCACCCACGCCCCCCGTATCCCCCCACGCTCCCATACTTCCACGCCCCCCATACCCCCCATGCTTCCCGTAGCCCCCCACATCACCCCCCACTCATATAATGACATAACAGTTCATAACTTTTATGCTTTATTATATGTTAATTAATATAATGTGGTATATCTAATGAAAAACGAAATTATATTTTTAATACTAAAATTTTATTGTACAATACTTTAATATTTATGCATTAATATTATATAAAATTTTCAATAGATTTAAAAAAAAAATTTGTTTTGTATCTTTATATTACTAATCAATAAATTAAAACTTATTGTTAAAACATTTACATGAAGAAAAATTAATTATATTTATAGATCACCTGATATATCTGAAAAAAAAATTAATAACTTTAATCTTAATTATGATTGTTTATAGCTTATAAACTTAACGAGTTTCCACACCACCTTACACTTTAAACCTTTGTTGTATGTTTATAATAAATTATTTTTATATTATTTTAAAAATTAACATTTAAATTTTATTATTTCAAAAGTTAACATTCAAATTAAGGGGATGTATTAGGGTATATGATTTCTACATAGTTACCGACATTGCAGTTTTCCAAATATTTTATCTTTATTCAAAAATTTTCAGAAATATCTCTATATTAGGCTTTTTATTAGTATAAATGGAAGACTGTAATATAGAGATATTTTTAAAAATCTTGTATCAAGAACCAATAACTTGGAAAACTGTAATGCCGGTATTTTACATCCCTATAACAATAAATCTATAAATACATTGAATGAATATATAGAAAATAGGTTTATAATGTAGCGGTATCGCTAACGGCGCGTTGTGATTTTTTTTTTTAGTGGAAACCTTCGCCAGTAGCCCTAAAAACCTCTTTTTATATAATATATTATTTTATGTTATAGTTTTTGTATATGTTTCACTGTATTTTGTAATATATCAAAAATTTTTGAAAATGTTTTATATAACTAGTGTTTTAAAAACTTTTATAATATTAATATAATAATCGATACATCATAATATTTATTTACGTTTTTAAAAATTCAAAAGAATTATTTTATTATAATTCTTATTTAATATCTTTTGATTTATTTTTACATTTTATAAAATATATCATTATTTTTTAACGAAAATTTATAAATGTTTTTATTAAAATGTTTAACATTTTGTACTATTATTAAATAAATCTTAAATCATAATGTATAATTAATAGTTTCAATCGAAAAAAATTTAAATATAGTAATGGATATATCATAATGTTTGTGAAGTCTTTTAAGATTTAATGGATTATTTTGTTATAATTCCTATATAATACATTTTTACTTGTACTATATTTTTGATAGATGGACTGGGAGGTTCTGGATGTTACATCCGCATAATCACGGATGTACGAAAAATCATTTTTCATCTTAATTTTTTTTTTGTAAATTGTTATACATATAAATGTGCGTACGTATATATAATTATATATATACGCATATACATTATGCATTCATATAAACATATAAACATATTTATTTGCAGTTCTCTCCCTAAATAACATTAATAAATACATATAAGTAGATAAATAAATGAATCTTTTAGTAATAAGGAATATACTGTATTAAAAAATAAATTTAATTTCTTGTAATAGTCTTAAGAGAAAAGCAGTAAGTCCGCGCGCCGTATACGCTACCTCAGCATTTTTAGGCGTGATAAGAAGATATCTTCTGTCACCGAATGTGAGATTTTAAAGAGTTTCTCACGGCCGAACTGACCAATGGGACTCTTTTAAATTTTGACAAACTTGCATTTTATTTCTAGATTTGTACCTTTCTTGCAGAGAAAATTAATTTTAATAAGTCAGTCTGCAGTCAGTTCTCCCGTGTAACAGTACAAGCAAAAGAGAGAACCTCAATAAAAAACTTGTAAACTCGCGCCGAATTCTACTACGCTAATAGTTTTTTTTGTTGCTTCTTAAATTGATTTCTTTTACGTAAAAAGGAAATCAAGCAACGCAAGTTCGGAACGCGCTTGGATCAACAAGTTATTTTCTTTTTCGCCGGTTTATCTCTCAATATATGCGACTTACTGTGTTTAAAATATTTCTGCAAAATTTAATTGCAAAGTGCCAATAATAAATAAAAAAGGAGAATTTTAACAAAAAAAAGGAACTGCGCGACTCACCTCTTTTACGATTTAATTAAATAAAACAAATATAAATCTCCAACATTCTGTACGTAAATAATAAACCAATCTACGGAGAAAAAGGACATTTTTTTTGAAAATTTTTCGTAGCTGCGCGATTGAACTTACAGCTTACTAATCAATTTAACAATAAGAATAAATAAACAAATTGCGCAAATAATCAAAAATTATAATTAAAAAAATATTCGCTAGTAATCGCACAATCGACTTGTTTATGAACTGTAAATCAAAGTTTTATGAATATAATTATAAAATATATTTTTCGAATCGTGCTAGTGAAAAAGTTCAACTCAATAAATAGATTTTAATTAACTGGTTCTTGGTCATAATTTATTTAACAACCCAACCAACTACAAGCAGGCAACCAGAGGGGAGCACCACGCCACATTTCAACACTAATCAACAAAAATTTAAGTTATCTACGACCACGCAGCCAACCCATAAAAAGGTAAGTCATTCAGCTCCTCTACCCTGCATACGAGACAAGAAATATCTCACGATTGAATATAACGTCCGAGTAAACCTATTTAAGGTGACCGGACATAACAAATGGTGACAGCGACGGTGGGCTATTTCTTGTCAAATAACTAATAAACACTAACAAATTTTTTTTATTACTGCTTTTTATACTAATTAATTACACTCGAAATGCTCTCTATCACAGGGAAACGCTAAATAATATTAGACAAAATACTTGTTTTAGATGAGCATAGAGTAAAGATTTTTCGATCTGTTAACTTATTTATAAGTTGATAAATCAAAAATAAAATCTAATAACGACTTTCTTATTTGAAATACATTGTTCAAAACGTTCTCTATCGCAGGGAAACGCTAGGTAACTAGACAAAATACTTGCTTTAGATGAACGTAGAACTAATATTTTCAATTCTTGATTTGTTTATAAATTAATTGCTCGAAAACCAAATATTCGAAGCGTTCTCTATCACAGGGAAACGCAAGACAAAATACTTGTCTTAGATGAGCGCAGAACTAGTGTTTAAGATATTAATTTATTTATAAATCAATAATTTGGAAAAGGATAAATAAAAGAAAAGAAAGAATACTAAATAAATTGTTCAAAACGTTCTCTATCGCAGGGAACGCTAGATAACTAGACAAAATACTTGCTTTAGATGAGCATAGAACATTTATTTCAATTCTTATTTATTTATACATAAATTAACAAACAAATCAATAAATCTAACATTAAGTAAAAGTAAATACTTTACTTTTTCCTGTTTCTATAACTAACATTTTTCTGAAGTAACAAACTTTACCTTACAAATAGCTAAAATAAAAACTCAGTCAATCAGCTTATCTAACGCAAGGCGTAAGATTAAACTAACGCTTATACATTTACTTTTAATTTTTCCTTTGCTACTTTTTTTTTCTTATGTTAATATGAAGTGTTTTTTTTTAGAATAACTTTTTCTTCCACAATTTAAAACAAATAATATAAACTTTTATCCAACCAATGGGAAGTAAGGCCTTTGTAAATCAATAAGATCCAAAAATCATTTTAAAAAAAATTGTTACGTTTCGTCGGTATGGTTTCCGACCTCTTCAGACTAAAAGACGTAATTAAAATTTATTAAACAAAACAAATTAAATATACACAAAAATAGTTTTCACTTTACAGTACATACCTAACTTAAAATTAATTCATACACTAAACTAGTTACATGAGAATTACTCATATTGTCGAACTAAGAATTGATACAAGTTGTTGTCTATTTATATTGAAAATCAGAAAGACAGTTAGATATTTGTTTATAAACAGAAGGCAAATACATTATGTCCGTTTTTAAATTTATCGCATTTTTATTTCCGTTTATATATAACATTTCGGATATCTTACGCTTTTTGTTGTTACATTCTTTATCTAAAATTATTGTATTTGACCAATCAAATTCATGAGAGCATTTTTTCATGTGTTCACCCACAACTATATTTTTATTGATAGACTTTTTATGTTCATTTAATCTTGTTTTTAATGATCTCTTTGATTCCCCAATATAATCCTATTGGTTTTATTATATATCCTATGGGTTCTCCCATTTCGCCATTATTTGCGAATATAGTAATGGACGATTTAGAGAGCGAGTGTCTTAGCATTTTAAAATTTGAACATAATATAAAACCGATCTTTTATTATAGATATGTTGACGACATATTAAAGATTAAATAAGATTAAATGAACATAAAAAGTCTATCAATAAAAATATAGTTGTGGGTGAACACATGAAAAAATGCTCTCATGAATTTGATTGGTCAAATACAATAATTTTAGATAAAGAATGTAACAACAAAAAGCGTAAGATATCCGAAATGTTATATATAAACGGAAATAAAAATGCGATAAATTTAAAAACGGACATAATGTATTTGCCTTCTGTTTATAAACAAATATCTAACTGTCTTTCTGATTTTCAATATAAATAGACAACAACTTGTATCAGTTCTTAGTTCGACAATATGAGTAATTCTCATGTAACTAGTTTAGTGTATGAATTAATTTTAAGTTAGGTATGTACTGTAAAGTGAAAACTATTTTTGTGTATATTTAATTTGTTTTGTTTAATAAATTTTAATTACGTCTTTTTAGTCTGAAGAGGTCGGAAACCATACCGACGAAACGTAACAATTTTTTTAAAATGATTTTTGGATCTTATTGATTTACAAAGGCCTTACTTCCCATTGGTTGGATAAAAGTTTATATTATTTGTTTTAAATTGTGGAAGAAAAAGTTATTCTAAAAAAAAACACTTCATATTAACATAAGAAAAAAAAAGTAGCAAAGGAAAAATTAAAAGTAAATGTATAAGCGTTAGTTTAATCTTACGCCTTGCGTTAGATAAGCTGATTGACTGAGTTTTTATTTTAGCTATTTGTAAGGTAAAGTTTGTTACTTCAGAAAAATGTTAGTTATAGAAACAGGAAAAAGTAAAGTATTTACTTTTACTTAATGTTAGATTTATTGATTTGTTTGTTAATTTATGTATAAATAAATAAGAATTGAAATAAATGTTCTATGCTCATCTAAAGCAAGTATTTTGTCTAGTTATCTAGCGTTTCCCTGCGATAGAGAACGTTTTGAACAATTTATTTAGTATTCTTTCTTTTTCTTTATTTATCCTTTTCCAAATTATTGATTTATAAATAAATTAATATCTTAAACACTAGTTCTGCGCTCATCTAAGACAAGTATTTTGTCTTGCGTTTCCCTGTGATAGAGAACGCTTCGAATATTTGGTTTTCGAGTAATTAATTTATAAACAAATCAAGAATTGAAAATATTAGTTCTACGTTCATCTAAAGCAAGTATTTTGTCTAGTTACCTAGCGTTTCCCTGCGATAGAGAACGTTTTGAACAATGTATTTCAAATAAGAAAGTCGTTATTAGATTTTATTTTTGATTTATCAACTTATAAATAAGTTAACAGATCGAAAAATCTTTACTCTATGCTCATCTAAAACAAGTATTTTGTCTAATATTATTTAGCGTTTCCCTGTGATAGAGAGCATTTCGAGTGTAATTAATTAGTATAAAAAGCAGTAATAAAAAAATTTGTTAGTGTTTATTAGTTATTTGACAAGAAATAGCCCACCGTCGCTGTCACCATTTGTTATGTCCGGTCACCTTAAATAGGTTTACTCGGACGTTATATTCAATCGTGAGATATTTCTTGTCTCGTATGCAGGGTAGAGGAGCCGAATCACTTACCTTTTTATGGGTTGGCTGCGTGGTCGTAGATAACTTAAATTTTTGTTGATTAGTGTTGAAATGTGGCGTGGTGCTCCCCTCTGGTTGCCTGCTTGTAGTTGGTTGGGTTGTTAAATAAATTATGACCAAGAACCAGTTAATTAAAATCTATTTATTGAGTTGAACTTTTTCACTAGCACGATTCGAAAAATATATTTTATAATTATATTCATAAAACTTTGATTTACAGTTCATAAACAAGTCGATTGTGCGATTACTAGCGAATATTTTTTTAATTATAATTTTTGATTATTTGCGCAATTTGTTTATTTATTCTTATTGTTAAATTGATTAGTAAGCTGTAAGTTCAATCGCGCAGCTACGAAAAATTTTCAAAAAAAATGTCCTTTTTCTCCGTAGATTGGTTTATTATTTACGTACAGAATGTTGGAGATTTATATTTGTTTTATTTAATTAAATCGTAAAAGAGGTGAGTCGCGCAGTTCCTTTTTTTTGTTAAAATTCTCCTTTTTTATTTATTATTGGCACTTTGCAATTAAATTTTGCAGAAATATTTTAAACACAGTAAGTCGCATATATTGAGAGATAAACCGGCGAAAAAGAAAATAACTTGTTGATCCAAGCGCGTTCCGAACTTGCGTTGCTTGATTTCCTTTTTACGTAAAAGAAATCAATTTAAGAAGCAACAAAAAAAACTATTAGCGTAGTAGAATTCGGCGCGAGTTTACAAGTTTTTTTATTGAGGTTCTCTCTTTTGCTTGTACTGTTACACGGGAGAACTGACTGCAGACTGACTTATTAAAATTAATTTTCTCTGCAAGAAAGGTACAAATCTAGAAATAAAATGCAAGTTTGTCAAAATTTAAAAGAGTCCCATTGGTCAGTTCGGCCGTGAGAAACTCTTTAAAATCTCACATTCGGTGACAGAAGATATCTTCTTATCACGCCTAAAAATGCTGAGGTAGCGTATACGGCGCGCGGACTTACTGCTTTTCTCTTAAGACTATTACAAGAAATTAAATTTATTTTTTAATACAGTATATTCCTTATTACTAAAAGATTCATTTATTTATCTACTTATATGTATTTATTAATGTTATTTAGGGAGAGAACTGCAAATAAATATGTTTATATGTTTATATGAATGCATAATGTATATGCGTATATATATAATTATATATACGTACGCACATTTATATGTATAACAATTTACAAAAAAAAAATTAAGATGAAAAATGATTTTTCGTACATCCGTGATTATGCGGATGTAACATCCAGAACCTCCCAGTCCATCTATCAAAAATATAGTACAAGTAAAAATGTATTATATAGGAATTATAACAAAATAATCCATTAAATCTTAAAAGACTTCACAAACATTATGATATATCCATTACTATATTTAAATTTTTTCGATTGAAACTATTAATTATACATTATGATTTAAGATTTATTTAATAATAGTACAAAATGTTAAACATTTTAATAAAAACATTTATAAATTTTCGTTAAAAAATAATGATATATTTTATAAAATGTAAAAATAAATCAAAAGATATTAAATAAGAATTATAATAAAATAATTCTTTTGAATTTTTAAAAACGTAAATAAATATTATGATGTATCGATTATTATATTAATATTATAAAAGTTTTTAAAACACTAGTTATATAAAACATTTTCAAAAATTTTTGATATATTACAAAATACAGTGAAACATATACAAAAACTATAACATAAAATAATATATTATATAAAAAGAGGTTTTTAGGGCTACTGGCGAAGGTTTCCACTAAAAAAAAAAATCACAACGCGCCGTTAGCGATACCGCTACATTATAAACCTATTTTCTATATATTCATTCAATGTATTTATAGATTTATTGTTATAGGGATGTAAAATACCGGCATTACAGTTTTCCAAGTTATTGGTTCTTGATACAAGATTTTTAAAAATATCTCTATATTACAGTCTTCCATTTATACTAATAAAAAGCCTAATATAGAGATATTTCTGAAAATTTTTGAATAAAGATAAAATATTTGGAAAACTGCAATGTCGGTAACTATGTAGAAATCATATACCCTAATACATCCCCTTAATTTGAATGTTAACTTTTGAAATAATAAAATTTAAATGTTAATTTTTAAAATAATATAAAAATAATTTATTATAAACATACAACAAAGGTTTAAAGTGTAAGGTGGTGTGGAAACTCGTTAAGTTTATAAGCTATAAACAATCATAATTAAGATTAAAGTTATTAATTTTTTTTCAGATATATCAGGTGATCTATAAATATAATTAATTTTTCTTCATGTAAATGTTTTAACAATAAGTTTTAATTTATTGATTAGTAATATAAAGATACAAAACAAATTTTTTTTTTAAATCTATTGAAAATTTTATATAATATTAATGCATAAATATTAAAGTATTGTACAATAAAATTTTAGTATTAAAAATATAATTTCGTTTTTCATTAGATATACCACATTATATTAATTAACATATAATAAAGCATAAAAGTTATGAACTGTTATGTCATTATATGAGTGGGGGGTGATGATGGGGGCTACATGGAAGCATGGGGGGTATGGGGGCGTGGAAGTATGGGAGCGTGGGGGGATACGGGGGCGTGGGTGGTTATAAAATATCGTAGAATTTCAAACAATTTTACGTTATTTTGGGGGTTCTTAAAAATACCTTGTAGGGGGGGCTGCGGGGGAACCTGGGGGGCGTGGGGGGGGGGGGGATTTGGGGGGCTGCTGAGGCTGAATTTAACAATTTTTTTAAAATGATTTTTGGATCTTATTGATTTACAAAGGCCTTACTTCCCATTGGTTGGATAAAAGTTTATATTATTTGTTTTAAATTGTGGAAGAAAAAGTTATTCTAAAATGAATCACGGCGTACAACCTAGAAAGTGCCGTTCTCAAAGAGGATTGAGTTTTTATGGATTTATCTTCATAAATTTTGGTTTTCACGCAGTTCACTATCTGAAAAATTGGACAATGTTGAGACATAATTTATCAACTGCTAACGCCCATCATCAATTTTTGGTGAGATGTAAACAGTCGGGATTGATTCCTAATCATATAATGAGAGCTGATAAATCGTTAAATAGTTTTAAATTTTATAGCAATTCGGTTAAAAATAAAGTGAAAACTTTTAATTTAAGAATTCAATATAGAATGTTCAATTTCATGTTGTGTGACAGTTTCATACATTTAAATTATTTACATAAACGTTTGAACGCCTTGAAATATAAAATTAGTCATTTAAAAATAGATAAACAGTCTCTCTATAATTTTTATACAATGACTGAGAGAAAAAGTAGAAATATTTATTTAAAAAAATCTAAAATGCTCGATATTAAATTTAATAAGTTATATTGTAATAAATTTAATTCTGTTAATGAATCAGATAATGTAATTGTTAAAAATAGTTGGGTCAAAAATATTTCAGATTTTTCATTGCCAATAGAAGTAACTAATATTGTTTCTCTAGGTCCTAAGTTTAACGTCAAATCAAATATAAACAAACTCGATTCAATAGACATAATAAAGAATGTAGAATTTAAATTAGGATTTTTAAATAATGTTGATTCAAATATTATAAACAATGTTAGATCAACAATTGTTAGAAATATTAAATATAATTTAAAAAATAGACTTCAATTGTCAGTAGAAGAGAAAAAGTTTAATAATGATTTATTGTTTACCAAAAAATTTGTAAAAGAAAATGAAAATAATTTACTTTTTACTAGAGCCGATAAAGGAAATTTGACCGTTTGTATGAATTTATCTGATTATATTGCGAAAATGAACGTTTTATTGTCTAATGGTGACACATACAAAGTTTGTAATAAATGTCCGTTAGCTACCATACAGAAAGAAGTATATAAATTTATGAAGATTCTAAATAATTTAGAATCTCTTGACAGATTATATAAAGATATGGAATTAACACAAACAAACACTGTGTTACCCTCGTGCGTATGGACTACCAAAGATACATAAAATTAACATTCCTCTTAGACCAATCATTTCTACTATTGGTAGTCCCATTCATAATTTAGCAAAATCTTTATATGATAATTTAAAAAAGACATTTAATATTCCGAATTCTAACATTGATAACAGTTTAAATTTTGTACATAAAATTAGAGACATTATAATTCCGAAAGACTTTTGTTTAATTTCTTTAGATGTTACTTCTTTGTATACAAATGTATCATATGAACTCGTTATGAAAAGTCTAGAAAGACGTGTAGAGTCAATTCATAATAAATGTAAAATTCCGTTTTGTGATGTTATCAATATTACTAAGTTTTTATTTAATAATACATTTTTACTTTTAATAATGTGACTTATCAACAAATTTATGGCACTCCTATGGGTTCTCCCATTTCGCCATTATTTGCGAATATAGTAATGGACGATTTAGAGAGCGAGTGTCTTAGCATTTTAAAATTTGAACATAATATAAAACCGATCTTTTATTATAGATATGTTGACGACATAATAACTTGTATTCATAAAGATGATCTCACAACTGTATTGAATATTTTTAATAATTATGACAAATGTATTGGATTTACGCATGAGATGGAAAAAACAATAAAATTAACTTTTTAGATTTAACTTTAATTAGAGAAAATAATTATTTAATAACTGATTGGTTTCAAAAATCAAAAAATTCCTCTCGTTTACTGAACTTTAAATCTTTTCATACCATAGAATTAAAACGTAATATTGTTTACAATTTAACCGATAGAGCAGTTTTACTTTCAGACAAACGATTTCAAGAAAAGAATATTAATTTAATTAAAAAGTTATTGCAACAAAATGATTATCCAAAAAAATTCATTATATCATGCATAAACAAAAGATTACAAAATTATAAATACAATAATGTTAATGAAAAATCAAAACTAAGTAATTTTTCTGACTCAATATGTACAATAGCGATTCTTTTTGTTCCTCGATTATATAATCAATGCAAAAAATCGTTAAAAAAATTTAACATAAACACTATACCATTAGTTAATAAAAAACTTGACCACATTATCAAAATTGGTAAAGATAAGCTTAAGAAAGATGATATAACTGGTATTGTTTATAAATTTAACTGTAAATCTTGTTCAGCTTGTTATATTGGGGAATCAAAGAGATCATTAAAAACAAGATTAAATGAACATAAAAAGTCTATCAATAAAAATACAGTTGTGGGTGAACACATGAAAAAATGCTCTCATGAATTTGATTGGTCAAATACAATAATTTTAGATAAAGAATGTAACAACAAAAAGCGTAAGATATCCGAAATGTTATATATAAACGGAAATAAAAATGCGATAAATTTAAAAACGGACATAATGTATTTGCCTTCTGTTTATAAACAAATATCTAACTGTCTTTCTGATTTTCAATATAAATAGACAACAACTTGTATCAGTTCTTAGTTCGACAATATGAGTAATTCTCATGTAACTAGTTTAGTGTATGAATTAATTTTAAGTTAGGTATGTACTGTAAAGTGAAAACTATTTTTGTGTATATTTAATTTGTTTTGTTTAATAAATTTTAATTACGTCTTTTTAGTCTGAAGAGGTCGGAAACCATACCGACGAAACGTAACAATTTTTTTAAAATGATTTTTGGATCTTATTGATTTACAAAGGCCTTACTTCCCATTGGTTGGATAAAAGTTTATATTAATATGAAGTGAACCATTTTTATTTTTTGCAAATATAATTCTGCACTAAATAAGTTAAAAATTAATGTTTTTTTTTCTTTCTTTTTTCATTTTTTTTAAGTTTTTTGTTTCTCTTCTTTCTTTTTTTTTCTCTCTCTCTGACAGGGTTTGCAGTTTTTGAGCCTCACGGCATAAAGCTCATAAATTATTTTTTCATGCTTAACAGCATTTAAAAATTTCTGGTGGAGAGTAAAGAAAAAATTTTTTTTCTTTTCAATCATAACGTTTTATTTCTTGAGGGTCTTGTATGTCTTGAGCCTCACGGCATAAGACTTGCAATTCGCCGTTTGTGCTTAACAGCACGAAGGGCTCAACCTGAAGAAAATAAAAAACGGAAGAAACAAGTTGACCCTATATCTGAAAGTTTATTTTCAATTTTGGGCTTGTATCTATTGAGCCTCACGGCATATAGTGCTAGTTCTCTTTTATCGCTTAACAGCGGCAAAAGACTTGGAAAGAGAAAAGAGACAATTAGGTGTTGGAGCAACTTTTTCTAATAAATATTTTTTTTCCTCTTTTTGGTTTTGTTTTTTTTTTTCTTTTTCTTCTTTTTTCTGCTTTCCTCCTTATTTCTCTAGTAAATGACAGATAATAAAAGGAGAGGCCTTGGCCCTAAGATAAGACAAACAGCAGATAAGCTAAATCTGCAAGGAGAGGCCAGAGCGCGGTTTATAGGGTGGATCAAAGAAAACGACATCGATCTAGAGCCACAATTTCTACTACCGAGAAAGAAAATCGGCCCAAAAAGAGGTCTAGTCGTTAACCCATACGTAATCGACACGCCAGCTAAATATTTAATAACTCCCCCCCGGATACGACAACCGCAACAAGAGCGCGTTGTAATCGATTTGAGTCTCGAAGAACTACAACCCGCACCAGCTCCGCTATCGCCCTTGCAAGTTGACCAAGCCGGTCAACATATGCAGTCGGAAAATAATCTAATTACTATCGATTAAAAAAAAAATTTTCTTATATCGCGTTTCCTTTTCTTCTATAAGTAAGGAGCATTTTATTTAAAATTTCTTTTTCTTCTCCTTTTTCTCAAAATTTACCTAAGAAATCAATCTTTATTTATATAAATAACAATTTATAATAATAATTGCACAAGCGATAGTCTATTTTTTTTTAAATAGCCTAGATTTTAAAATTCTTATGAAATGGCTACCGGAGGAATTAACGACAAAGATTTGCCGCTCACCGAAGAGGAGTTGAGACTATACGCTAACAACTTAAAAGAACGCGAACAAAGAATTAAGGATTTAGAACAAGCGCTAGGGAATCGTGAGAAGAAAGTCCTAAGTGAGGCAGAACGGTTAAAGCAGGACGCGATGGACTTGTTAAATGTAGAAAAGGAACGCGTTCAAATGCTTGAAAAGGAACTCGAAAAAGAAAGAAAACGCCGCGAAAATCTTGAAATTACCATATCGGACACTGCCTCTAGTGTATCAAATTTTCCCTTAGCACAAACTAATAAAATAGATTTGGGATCTCAAAATAAAACGAATTTGAGGTTAAAGCCAATAGACGAAACCGAGGAGTCGACAGAGGACGTGATAACTCAATTAGCAAAAATGCGCCGTGACATAGATCGAATGCGTGCAACTCGCTCAACGTCCCCCGTACCGCAAGCACAGCAGACATTACCACCAGACCCAGCATCAAGACCTCATAATAACCTAGCAGAACCACAGAATTCCTGGACTGTGCCACCAAGCATTTACATAAAGGAGGCCTTGAACAGCATACCAAAATTTGACGGAACAAACTTAATACCTTTTGTCAGAGCACGCAAACGCGCAACTCAAATAGTTCCTCAGCACCTTGAGAGAGAGTTAATAAAGTTAGTGAAAAATAAACTCGAAGACAAAGCGTATATCGCGTTCGAGCACAATAATTTCGGAACATTGGACGAATTCGTCGATAGACTAAAATCCGTTTTTGCCCCCACAGAAACTCTAAACAATCTAAGAGGTAAACTTGATCAAATTTATAAGGGAAGAAACGAGTCACTGCTTAATTTTATTACACGAATCGTTGACCTTAAAGAAGCTATTATCGATCGAAAACGTTTCGATATCAGCAATGAATTAACTCGTGACGAACTTTCTGAAATCGAAGGAGATATAATCGAAGGATTTCGAGACGGCTTACCGCCGGAATTTAGGCAAAGGCTTAAAAACCCAGCAAACTTAACTCTGAACGAAGTATTCGACGACGCAATCGCGGTAGATAAGCAGATTGATAGGGACAACTTGAAGCATGGATATAAGATCAACGAAAGAAATAAAAATCTTTATGAAAACAGACGAGATATGAACGAAGCAACAGCTGCAAAACCGGATGTGCCACGAGCAACCATATCTAATCAGGGGAGATACAACCAGACTAACAACCAATCAAGTGACAGAAACAAAAGTCATAATAACAATTACCAGATAAAAATATGTGCCTATTGCAAAAACAGAGGTCATGTAAAGGAAGAGTGCCGTAAATTAAAATGGGTCAAAGAGAATCAACAAAAAAACGAGACGAACGCTCCAGCGAAGGGCGCTCCTGGAGCGGCAACCGAGAAAACGCGTCCAGTGAACGCGATTGTAACAGAACTTACATCTACACCGTCAACTTAGAAGAAACAACGCCAATCGTCATCGTGGAATTCCCGCAATTTCTACATAATTTCGTTGAAGCTATGGTTGATTCAGGTGCGCAGCCCAATATAGCCAATCGTCATCGTGGAATCCCCGCAATTTCTACATAATTTCGTTGAAGCTATGGTTGATTCAGGTGCGCAGCCCAATATAGCCAAAATAGGCATTTTTAACGGAGACGTAATGGTTAACGAATCAAACCGACCATTGTTAAGAGGAATATCGGGAACCGATATACCTTCGATTCGTACATGCGTCATTGACATATATGGATCCCCAACAGAGATCATTATAGTCGCCAATGATTGTCCGATGAAAACAGAAGCAATTATAGGTTCAAACTTCTGTGAGCAGCACGGTGCAAGCCTCGATTTCTATCGAAAGGCACTAATTTTCGAGGACAAAACCTTGCCTTTCGTAAATTTAAAAGACGTTAAAAGAATACCTGCTCTAGCAACCGCAACTGTACGTTTCCCGTTGAATAACCCAGAAGATGAATATGGCTATATTAGGAAAATAAAATTTAACGAAAAAGGCATAGTGGCAGGAAACATCATGGCAATCAACGACCAAGGCTACGTTGACATAGAGGTATTCAATACCAATATCTTTGATATCGACCTAAAAATAATACCGCTAACTCTAGAACCAACACAGAAATATTATCAGCATCGTAACGAGAAAATTTTTATAGACAAAGATAGCACTCTCTTCATGGATATAGAAGATATAAAAGAAGTTAACGTCACGAACCAAGCACCTTCTCTTATTTCTATGCAGGCCAATGTAGATGATACGAGGTCAGCCGATGAACTAATCAATGACTTAATTACTTTCGAATATGGTGAAGAATACGATCGAGTCTTTCAGAGACGCTACTCAGACAGTACTATTTGCTCATCTTCCGAAGAAGACCTTCAAATTCAAGAAAATATAATTCCTAAATCTAAGGTTCCTGTGCAGGTGTTACCCAATTCTGCAACGTCATGTGTTGAGTCCGAAAATGCTTCGCGCGACACGGTAGACGATGACGCTCTGAACTCTATCGCAAATCTAATCGAATCCCCCGGCCGAAATCCAAAACCATCGTACGCAAAGCCCGAAAACGCCCCGCGCAACACGGTAAGCGACGATGACAATGTGCGACATAGCACCTACAAGACTTATGCTAAGCCCGAAAAAGCTCCGCGCAACACGGTAAGCACAAGTCTAACAAAAGGGGAAATTGAAATATCAGATAACGAAAGCACAGAAACCACTGAAGAAGATATAATAATTCGAGATTTCCTTCCAGGTGCAAATTTGCTGGACTATATCGAAATAAATCAGGTGAATCAACCAATAGAAACTTATGTAAATTACTCTGATATAGAACCATGCATCAACAAAACTATCTTAGACATAAATACTGTCACTGCATTCTACGCCAAGCCATATAAAAAGGATAATCGAAGTTCAAAACACAAAAATTTTGAGCGAGTATACAATGCTAATGTCAAAAACAGAACAGAATGTATATTAACGGGAATCCTCATACCGACAGAGAGTTCTACCTTATCTACATTTAAATTATTAATTTTAATAAAAATTTAACTATTCATGACTGAAATTCGTAGGAGAGGCACATTCTCAACATGCCAAAGAATTTATTGCAACGTTAAAAGACAATATAAGGGTAAAAATAAAGGCGAAAACTGCTTAATACGATTAACTTTTCAATGTAGTTATGAATAATCGTATTATGCAGTTTTTGTCTTCACTTTCACTTTTATTCTGTCTTTTGACGTTGCAATAAATTCTTTAGAATGTTAAGAATGTGCCTCTTCTATGAATTTTAGTCAAAAATAGTTAAATTTTTATTATAATGCATAATTCAAATGTAGATAAGGTAGATCTCTGTGCCGGTATGAGGACACCCCTTAAACGACATACCTAAAAACCATATAGCGGAAGAAAACGAAGCAAGGCTGCAGAAGCTCATTGAAGAAACTGCTGATGTTTTTCATTTGAAAGGAGAACCCCTTTTGTGCCACTAACATAATCGAACATAAAATCGAAACCTACGACGAAGAACCAGTGAACGTAAGACAGTATCCAATACCTCAAAAATTGCAAGAAGTTGTTTACGAGCAAATAAGTAAATTGTTAGAATCAGATATAGTCGAAAGAAGTGAATCGCCTTTTAACAGCCCTCTCTGGGTTGTCAAAAAGAAAGACGATATTGAAGGGAAGCCACAGTGGAGAGTTGTAGTCGATTTCCGAAAATTAAATGAAAAAATCAAGCCATATCCACATCCAATCTCATATGTTACGCATTTAGTCGAGCAGCTCGGCGGGGCTCGCTATTTTATCGTCGTGGATATGTATTCAGGTTTCCATCAGGTGATGATTAGAGAAGAAGACCGAGAGAAAACAGCCTTTTCTACTCCTTATGGTCACTTTCACTTCAAAAGAATGCCTTTCGGAATTCGAACAGCGGCAAGTACTTTTCAAGAATTAACCAATAAAATATTAGGGCATAAACCGTTAGATCTAAGCTCGAAAGGAAAAGGAAAGCTAGGATATATTGATGACGTCATACTATTTGCGGAAAATCTAAACGATCTAGACGAATTATTTCTGGAATTCACAGAGACTTTAAGGAAATCTAACCTAAAATTAAATCCCTTAAAGTGCCAATTTTACGAAACATCAGTGACATTTCTTGGTCACGAGATTAGTCATAAAGGCATGAGACCAGACCCAAATAAGACCCAAGCTGTCGAAAAATTCCCTCGTCCACGAAATGTCAAGGGAATACGCCAATTTCTCGGTCTGTGCGGATATTATCGACGTTTCGTCCCAAATTTTGCAACGATCGCAAAGCCATTGACAAACCTTTTGAAGAAAGCAGTAGCTTTCAATTGGTCAGATGAACAGGAAATAGCTTTTGAGACGCTCAAAAACTGCCTAATTAATGAACCAATTTTGCAACATCCAAACTTTGAAGAGGAATTCTTCGTAACAACAGACGCCTCAGACTACGCAGTCGGTGGTGTCCTATCTCAAAAGAAGGAAAATTCAGATTTACCTGTAGCTTACGCAAGCCGATTGCTTACAAAAACCGAGATGAATTATAGCACTATCAAAAAGGAACTACTCGCAATGCGATTTTGCGGCGATCAATTCGACTATTGTCTGATTGGCCGACATTTCACCTTTATAACTGACCACCAACCTCTCGTTTGGCTGCACAAAATAAAGGACTGTACATCTAAATTAAAAAAATGGTATTTTGAATTAAGAGACAAATTTGACTTTACAATCAGATATCTTCCAGGAAAAATTAATTTCGTCGCCGACGCGCTATCACGTAACCCTCCGGATAACGAAGTGCAAAATATACGCGAATCGGAAACTAAAGAAATCGTTAAGATAACTTCCGAGGAAAATACGTGTAAACCGGTCTATAAAATAAACGCTTTAGAGTCAATCGCAACCGAGACACTGTTTTAAAAAGAATGACTTCCTAGCAGTAAGAAACAGTAAGGACAGTTTTTATTTATGCCAAAGCAAACAGTACATTAAATCAAATAATAAAGTAATATCTATACGATGGTTAACGCGTCAAGACGGAGACGAACATATATATTCTTTTGACTATGACGATAAGATACTCTTCGACAGCATACTAACAAGCGTAAAATTGACTAAAATCGAGCAAGACAGATATCAACTGCCAGCCGACGAACTGTCACGGACGCTAGACATCCTTAAGGAATCTTTAGAAGCCACAGCAAATAAACCACCCGAAGACGCTCACGTGACTGACGATGCTATGAATGAAAATATAAATATTTCCGAGGATCATCAATCGCTCAGGGACGAATTACATTCAAATCCGTCCAGGGCGAATGAAGCTCCTCTATCTGTTGAGTATGAGATAGGTCGAGACGAATCAAATCGACCTCGACCATCACGAAATATAATCGAAACGAGAGATAACTTTCTCATGGCAAAAGACAATCTGACCTATTTCATAACACAAAAAAATCAACCTCTCGACTCAGGAGCACTTTTTCTGCAACAAGAACAAAGACTTCCGCCCCTGCAAGATATTGTCCTTGCAAGAGCAAAAGTCATTGAAAATGACAAAAAGATTCTGATAGCTTTGCCAGTTAAAGAAAATCTGCATATACAAACAGATAGAGAAATTTTCAAGGATGCTATTTTTTTCACTGCTAGACGTATGCCAAGTAACATCTCTGTTATCCTTGAGAATTTTAAAAACAGAACAGATAGACGATATCACGTGGAGTGAAATTGTCGATCTGTTGAAGGATATATTTTCAGATTCTCAAACTAAGATAATAATCTGTAAAAACTTGATACAAATACCAGAAGTAGATCTGCGTGAACAAATTATACGCGAAATTCACGAATCACCAATAAACGGTCATAAAGGTATAACAAAGACATATAACCGAGTTAGACAACACTATTTTTGGCCAAATATGAAAGCGGGAATCCAAAATTTTGTCAACGCTTGTCGCACTTGTCAACTAAATAAACTAGTTAGAAATAAGGTTAGGCAACCTATGGTGTTAACAGACACACCGGGTTCTAGCTTCGAAAAAATTTCGTTAGATATCGTAGGTCCATTGGACAGGACCAGAAATGGGAACATGTACATTTTGACGATGCAAGATTTGCTAACAAAATTTTGTATAGCTGTCCCTTTAGATTCCACTACGTCAACGGCAATTGCCGATGCTTTTCTAAAACGATTTGTTTTTATTCATGGGTCACCAAGGATAGTCCTGACGGATCAAGGTGCAAATTTTATCAGTTCATTAATGAAAAACGTCGCGAAAATGTGTAAAATTAAAACATGTACTACCACCGCATTTCACCCTCAATCCAATGGATCTATTGAGCGAATGCATCACTCGTTAAAGGAATGGTTAATGAACTATGTATCAAATATACGACAATGGGATGAATGGTGTGAATGTGCGACATTTTCCTACAATACCAGCGTTCATGAAGGGACGAAGCTCACCCCATACGAATGCGTATATGGGAAGATAGCTCGCGTTCCATCAGCGAGGGCGGTATTGGGGAAAATACTACCGATACTTATTATGACTATTTGACTAGATTAAGATCAAAATTGTTAGAAATACACGAATTAGCTAAAGAAAATCTAAATAACGCAAAAAAGACGTTCCAAGGAATATTACGATAGGAAGTTAAACCCGTGTAATTTTAAGGTTAATGATCACGTAATGCTATTAATAGAACCTAGAAAAGGAAAGTTTCAACCGCAGTATACCGGGCCACATAGAATTCTTGAGATATTAGAAAATGGTAGAAATATTAAAATTTCTTTTAAAAATACTACGAAAATTGTACACCCAAATAAATTGCGCTTAACGAAACTAAGATCTGAAAGCTCGATCGATAATGATCAGAACTCTACATTTGACTAAAGATTTCTTAAAGTGAATACGCATAACGATAATTAACGTAAATCTGCGTATTATTTATTTTTTATCATTCGATTTCTTTGCTTTGTGATACGTGTGCATATCCAAATTTTTCTTTTCTTTGGATGTAATAACGAATAAAGAAACTTAAGCAAGTTGGTGAATTCACTTTACCTAATCACGCATCTTTAAAAATTTATCTTAGTAATTGGGTAAAAATGCTTATAACCTCAATCAACTGTAACTATGCAACATAATAACCATACCTGTATCAGCATAATGAGTCTACGAATAATCTTAAGTTATTTTTTTTGTTATAGGAGGATGAACTGCAAATTAATGTTCTTTTTGTACACTTATATTCGAGTCGCCGTCACTTTTACGACATACGAATGCGGATCTGCCACCCCAACATAACAACTATAGCACTTACAGAAGTCGGAGACTGCGTGCTATCCGACGCAGAACCTGCTGAAGAAGAAATATACCTCCAGCTGCTACAACATACTCAATATTTCAAGGTCCGAGCTTACCAATGTAGAATAAAGGTAGAGCAGGAAATTACGTATTGCGGTATGCATTCGCACAACTCAAAAGTAAAAGGAGGCTCTACCACATTCATGGAGTTGGCAACGAGAGAAGCATGCGAAGATCTCGTTAGATATGGCCAATATAAATATGGACGCTCCGTAATAAATAATCTATTGGTGAATGCGACCAATAGAAGGACTGTCACAGTCGCCGGAAGATTGGATGCAAACGGATATTGTGAGGGTACAACTTACAATGATAATGGATATGAATACGAAAAAGTAGTCGTAACTGCGAAGCTGGAGATCAAAGCAACAGACTACGAGGTCACCGTAGATAAAAAAAAGAATATGGTGATCCTAAGCACCGGAACTCGATGCAGCTACACCAGCGGTAGATGCATTGATGAGGAAGAAAGCTGCATTTTCTGGACTCCAGTAATGGGATCCACATGTAAGTTCGATGAATTCACCATCCTATATGAAGATATAGGGACACGTATGGTTGATAACAATTCGAACGCTCCCGTTATCTACTTTGGTAATTCAACTGGGAAGATAAATTTTGGTCTAACCAAAACTGGAGAAGAAATGCTATGCGGATATAAATTAATTAAAACGGATCAAACAGAACTATTCATTTTGGAAACCACAAGAGGCAAATCATTCACCACCCGAAAAAGCTTAGAGGTACCAGATATCATCCTTACTACATATTTTAACGCAAAAATAATGAATCTCGGAAGACATCTCGATAAACAACTAGGATCACTATATCGTGACATAGTCCTGCACCGATGTATATTGGAAAAGCAAATCATAGAAAATGCTCTACCTCTGGCGTTCTCAAACCCAGACCTTTTTGCCATGAAAGTCATGAAGAAGCAAGGTTATTTAGCCTTAGCAGCTGGAGAAGTCGCCCACATCATTCAATGTGTACCACGATCCTGCAAAATAAGAAAAACGGAACAATGCTACTACGAAGTACCAGTGACTTGCGATGACGAAGCTTACTTCGCTAAACCTATCAGCAAGGTGCTAGCACAAATAGGAACGGTTAGAGATTGCAACGCACTTATACCAAGTATCTTCAAAATCAGCGAGAAATGGTTTAAGATTCATCTTACAGCAACGGAGGTAAACCTACCGCAAACCCTAAAACCATTTGTCCAACCGACCTGGAAGCACGCCAGCATCTCAGAAGTCTTGGAAAATGGAATATACACACCGGAAGACCTGCAAAATCTACGCGAACATTCGATCTTTCCAGCCGAAAAGCCTGCAATGCTAGAAGCAATAGCGAGACGGCTTAACGACAGAGAAGCAAGGACGCGCTCTGTAAAGTTTAACAACCTGTTGACGCCAGAAGAAATGGAAACAATGATGGAATCCACACTTAACAAAATGTGGAACGGGTTTCAAAAATTTGGCCAAATCTCGGCAGGAATATTAATGATTATCCTGTTATGCCAAGTAATCAAACTAATCTTCGACACCATAATCCGCGGATACACTCTATACACGGTATATGGATGGAGTACAAGACTCCTGGGAGCCATTTTCGGATCGATAACACATTTGCTTACGAGCCTGGCTAAGCCCGAACACGGAACAGCCACCGGGTCAACGGAATCATTGAATCCGCCAAGAAGAGGACTCAGCAGATCTAACCCTATGCCACCATCAAGAAAAACCATCCGAGACATCGAGCTCAAACTGTTGGGAACCCCAAAGCAAAACAATTAAAATCTTATTGCTTTGTTTTCACGGTGGGGGTGTTACATCCGCATAATCACGGATGTACGAAAAATCATTTTTCATCTTAATTTTTTTTTTTGTAAATTGTTATACATATAAATGTACGTACGTATATATAATTATATATACGCATATACATTATGCATGCATATAAACATATAAACATATTTATTTGCAGTTCTCTCCCTAAATAACATTAATAAATACATATAAGTAGATAAATAAATGAATCTTTTAGTAATAAGGAATATACTGTATTAAAAAATAAATTTAATTTCTTGTAATAGTCTTAAGAGAAAAGCAGTAAGTTCGCGCGCCGTATACGCTACCTCAGCATTTTTAGGCGTGATAAGAAGATATCTTCTGTCACCGAATGTGAGATTTTAAAGAGTTTCTCACGGCCGAACTGACCAATGGGACTCTTTTAAATTTTGACAAACTTGCATTTTATTTCTAGATTTGTACCTTTCTTGCAGAGAAAATTAATTTTAATAAGTCAGTCTGCAGTCAGTTCTCCCGAGTAACAGTACAAGCAAAAGAGAGAACCTCAATAAAAAAACTTGTAAACTCGCGCCGAATTCTACTACGCTAATAGTTTTTTTTGTTGCTTCTTAAATTGATTTCTTTTACGTAAAAAGGAAATCAAGCAACACAAGTTCGGAACGCGCTTAGATCAACAAGTTATTTTCTTTTTCGCCGGTTTATCTCTCAATATATGCGACTTACTGTGTTTAAAATATTTCTGCAAAATTTAATTGCAAAGGGCCAATAATAAATAAAAAAGGAGAATTTTAACAAAAAAAGGAACTGCGCGACTCACCTCTTTTACGATTTAATTAAATAAAACAAATATAAATCTCCAACATTCTGTACGTAAATAATAAACCAACCTACGGAGAAAAAGGACATTTTTTTTGAAAATTTTTCGTAGCTGCGCGATTGAACTTACAGCTTACTAATCAATTTAACAATAAGAATAAATAAACAAATTGCGCAAATAATCAAAAATTATAATTAAAAAAATATTCGCTAGTAATCGCACAATCGACTTGTTTATGAACTGTAAATCAAAGTTTTATGAATATAATTATAAAATATATTTTTCGAATCGTGCTAGTGAAAAAGTTCAACTCAATAAATAGATTTTAATTAACTGGTTCTTGGTCATAATTTATTTAACAACCCAACCAACTACAAGCAGGCAACCAGAGGGGAGCACCACGCCACATTTCAACACTAATCAACAAAAATTTAAGTTATCTACGACCACGCAGCCAACCCATAAAAAGGTAAGTGATTCGGCTCCTCTACCCTGCATACGAGACAAAAAATATCTCACGATTGAATATAACGTCCGAGTAAACCTATTTAAGGTGACCGGACATAACACTGGAAAAACCTTTTTATACAAAACATTAATATATTATTATATAAGTGTAAAAAAAATTTTTTTATCCATGGCTTGGACAGGTATAGCTTCAATTTTATTACCTAAAGGTTTAACGAATCATAGAACTTTCAGATGACCATTAGATTTAAATAACATTGAAAGTGCATTTTTAAAATTTGATTCAGATAAAAAAAAATTAAGACAAACAGATATAATTATATAGGACGAAGCATCAATGATCCCCAAAAAAGCTTTAGAAATTGTAGACAAAACATTAAAGGATGTTTGTCGTAATGATAAAAAGTTTTGGTGGAAAAATAATGATTTCAGATGGAGCTTTTAGACAAAATTCACCAGTATTAAAATATGGAAGAAGAAATACTATTATTGAAGAGACTATAAAGTATTCAAATCTTTGGCCTTTATTTCATATTTTTAAATTTAAGAAAAACGTAAGATCTAATGACGACAATTTTTCCTCATTTTTATTAAATATCGGAGAAGGAAAAGTTGATCCATTCATTATTCCAAAAGAATGGAAAACTAATAACGTTTGTAATAAAATTTATAAAACATTAATGAAATTTCTTGTTTTTATAAAAATGTTATTTTAAGTACACATAATGAAGAAGTAAACATTTTAAATAATAAAATATTAAAATTAATTAACAATCAAACAATAACTTATCATAGTATTGATTATGCAACGTATAAAGGGGTAGATCAAACAGATGATAATATTCATTTAAATTATCCAATAGAAATGTTAAATAATATAAGAGAAGGATTACCTCCACACGAATTAAATTTAAAAGTAAACGCAATTATAATGCTAATTCGAAATTTAAGAGGAGGTCACGTATCTCTGTCCTTTTCTAATCAAAGAATTGAGTTTTTTACAGAAACTAATAGCTTTAGCAAAAAATGAAGAGAAAGCCGCATCTCGTAATAAAAAAAGCAATATTTTCTTTGATAAGAAAAAATTAATTTTATTGCTTCGTTCTCAAGAAAACCTTGAAAAACTTAAATCATAAAGGTTAGGGTGGGCAATTTGGTTTTTCAAGGTTTTCTTGAGAACGAAGCAATAAAATTAATTTTTTTCTTATCAAAGAAAATATTGCTTTTTTTGATACAAGATGCGGCTTTCTCTTCATTTTTTGATAAAGTTATTAGTTTTTGTAAAAAAATCATTTCTTTGATTAGAAAAGGACAGAGATATGTGACCTCCTCTTAAGTATTAAAGATAAATTATGTAATGGAATACGATTAAAAATAACTAAATTATTTAAATATAATATAGAAGCTGAAATTATTATCGGAGAAAATGAAGGAAATAAAGTGTTTATAACAAGAATAACATTAAATAATAACGAATTATCGTCATTACCGTTTATTTTATATAGAAAACGATTTCCTATTGTTCTAGCGTTTACAATAACTATAAATAAATCTCAAGGGCAAAGTTTTGAAAATGGTATATATATTAAAAAACCTTTATTTTCTCATGGTCAATTATACGTTGCTCTTTCGCGATGTAAAAATGCAAATAAAATATTTATTCAAAATGAATCAGAAAATAATGATACTATACCAAATATAGTGTGGAAAGAAATATTTAAAAAATAATTTTATTATAATTCAACATTAAATTTTGAAAATTTATCAATATTAAATTTTATATTTCTACATTAATTATTTTTTACAAATTATATAATAATTTAATTTTTATTTTTTACAGGGTACGTTTATATTAATTATTAAAATAATAATAAAATTAATAAATATTAAAAGTAGATAAGCTATTAGCATATCTACTTTTAGCATTTCTGGGCCACCTGTGCTATTGCACGAATGTCCCAATAACCCAAGTGAGCTTGAAGCCCCTGAGGTTTCTGGGACACCTGAGCTATTCCACGTCTGTCCCAATAACCCAAGTGGGCTAGAAGCCTCATAGCATTTCTAGGGGGCTACCTGGCCACCCAAGCGATATTCACGAGCGCCTATTTTATGGCCGTGTGGGCTAAGCGATATCCGCGAGCGCTATGCCCTATCTATTATTATAAGTTTATATAATTTTTAAAAAAATCATTTTTCAGTAAAAAATTTTTTTAAATTAAAATATTTTTAAAATCAATTGTTTAAAATAAACATTTTCTAAACAAAATATGTAAATTTATATATTATGCAGTATTATTTATGTAACTATAGCTAAAACGATTTCTATTTTATCGATTTAGCTACATAGTTATTTTCGAACATTCAAATCTAGCGCGTAAAACCCCTAGTTTTATGTACCAAAATCGGTAAAGTAGGGTGCGCGCTTACCTATCGCGAGAGCACGTGTTGAAATAACCAACGTGCCAGTTCACGAATAAACATCGTATTTTGTTCATAATTATGAAACTATAATTGAAAATATGCTCTCTCCGTTGAGATCGAGCATGTGTGCAATTAAAAGTGCAATGGTAAAAGGTGTATTGAAAAAAGTGATGAAGCCCTGGTAGAAAATTTCACTATTATTTGGTCATATTTTGACCAGTTTTAGAAAAAATGACCAAGAAATGACCAATATTAATCAGAAAATGACCAATTTATCCGCTTATTGACGACGGTTAATAGTCAAAAACTGTTATAAATATGATCAATTATTTTATTATATTATTATAATAGATAATACATTAATTTATTTTTACACTGAGAGAAAATTCATGCCAATAGAGCATGTAGTCTACGTATCCAAAGTTAGTAAGTAATATCCTATGCTTTAATAACAGCGCCATCTACTCTTACGAGGTTTGTGCTATCCAAAAACTGTTTGTTTACATGCTTTAGTAGCTCCCCACTCTAATATCCTTCGATAGCTAGCGCTGTATCCTCTCATGGGACGTGAAGGAAGTAAACGTGGCTTGTCCACTATTCTTTCTTTACTGCTAACTATGGCATTCTTCTATTGCTCAAGTCGCCTCCTCTTTTGGGTGGCGACGCGAGCAAACACGGCTGGTCTATATCCAAAATCATGTTGCAAATTTCGTTAACGTATTTTCGTAGCGTGAATCTTTTATTTCTTTTCTTTTCTTTTTTTATGAAGGAGATACGTTATAAATATAACCTGTTAAACTTTTTAACTTTAAATAATTAATTTTTAACTTAAAATTTAATTATTTTTAAACCGCTAAGGGGCAGATGAGCATGTACGATTTTACGCCAGAGATATTTCGAAGTAACGTTGGTCTAGTGCGTAACGTTCACGCTTTTCCTTTTGAGTACGCGAGTTCAACTCTCGGCTAGGGTCTTTTTTTTTAATTTTTTTTTTATTATTTCAATAGTTTTTATTGCTTTTTTTTATTTATATTTTTTTATTTTCTATTTTTTATAAATTTTAAAATCTATTTTTTCACAAGTTACTTAAAATATGCTCGTTTTTTTTATTAATATTTTTAAATAAATTATTTCATATAGAAAATAATTTAAAATATTAATAAATAAATAATAGTGATATTTACAATACTATAGTTCAATTTTGTCTTTATAAACATATTTCAATATACAATATATATTATAACATAAATAATAATAACTCAGTTTTATTTATTTATTGTAATTTATTGTAAATTTTATAAACTAAATTATAAATAAATTAAACTATACTATTATAAAATAAACATCACTATTATAAAATAAACATCACTATTATTTATTTATCAATATTTGTAATTACTACCTATAAAGAATAATTTATTTTTAAAAAATTTTCATTGAAAAAAACAAGCGTACTTGTGAAAAATTAAATTTTAAAATTATTAAAAAAATACAAAATCTAAAAAAAAATAAATATAAAAAGGAATAAAAAATATTAAAACAATAAAAAAAAAAATAAAAAAAAAGTGACCCTAGCCGAGAGTTGAACTCGCGTACTCAAAAGGAAAAGCGTGAACGTTTCGCACTAGACCAACGCTACTCCGAAATATCTCTGGCGTAAAATCGTACATGCTCATCTGCCCCCCAGCGGTTTAAAATAATTAAATTTTAAGTTAAAAATTAATTATTTAAAGTTAAAAAGTTTAACAGGTTATATTTATAACGTATCTCCCTTCATAAAAAAAGAAAAGATATAAAAGATTCACGCTACGAAAATACGTTAAAGAAATTTGCAACATAATTTTGGGTATAGACCAGCCGTGTTTGCTTGCGTCGCCACCCAAAAGAGGAGGCGACTCAAGCAAACAAAGGATATGAGAGTGGGGAGTCATCGAAGTATACCACGCGAGTCATCAGTGAATGTCGTTCATGCTTTAGTTACTCTCCATACCATCTTTTTTAGTATAAGGTAATCTAATACTAATAGAGCTTCTCACGGCCTGTCATATTTGTATCAATGTTTTATATGCTCGCATAGATGGCAGTTCGCATGCTCTATTAGCATGAATTTTCTCTCAGTGTATTATTAAATATTATACTAAACTATGAAACAATATTAATATTAAATAAAATTTGTAACCACAGTATAACTTTTATCAATTATTTTTAATGAGAAACGAGTTTGATGAAAAAATTAAATTTATGTATCCCATTCACGATATTACATCAGTTAGTGTGGTTGACAAATTTTTTCTAAATCACAGTCTTGAGAACTATATCACAGCTTTCTTCAATAGTTAATTCATTCTCACTGCAACCATTGTTTACACTGTTTTTAATAACCTCAAATTTTACACTTTCCTACTCTTCTCCAATAGACTTGTTAAACTTATTGACTTGATGATACATTAGTCTATTTTCTTCCTTTTTTTTAAATTTTCTTTTCTTATTTGAAAACTTTGTACTTTTCAAAAAATGAACTAATTTATTAATTTGTGTCTGTTTTGCAGTTCTCTCAACTTTTGGAAACTCTAACGCTTTTTCTCTCTTCCTCGTTTTCTCTTCCTCTCTCACTTTCTTTTAGCGTACTTGCAAGGTAAGGTTAAAACAGAGTCATGGCAGCCTGAGGACTAACCTTAAATCTCTAAAATATTTATTTAAAGTCTCTGTCATTTTTATTATGCTGTAACATAATTTTTAGGCTTTTTGTGATTCGTTTTAACTTTACCGTATTAGCAAGTTAATTTTTGTAAAGAAAATCTCTTCGTTGAAGAAAAGAAATATATCTATAAATTTATTTGCATAAAGTATATATCTATATATATTAGCAATTTCGCCATATTTTGGTCATTTTGTGATAAAAAAATTAGTCATAAAAAATGACTAATAAATGGCTAATGGCCATTTTTGAATGGTCTATTTTCTACCAGGGAGTGTAATTTATGTAGTGAAAAAAGTGTAGTGAAACGTGTTTACAATTTCTGTAAATAAATTCAAGAATGTTCTTTAAAATTCAATCTTTCTTGTAGTATTATTAACGTTTTATTTGAGTGTTGTATGTAATTTCTATAGAATAAATTTATGAACATTAAAGAAAATTCTATCGCTTATTATTTACTAAAATTCAATATTGTATAAGAGATAGAATTTTCTTTAATGTTCTTAAATTTATTTTATAGAAATCACATACAACACTTACATAAAACGTTAATAATACTACAAGAAAGTTGGAATTTTAAAGAATATTCTTGAATTTATTTAAGTGTGTATGTGTATCTATCAATTCATAAAAAGTGAGATTCATTTTTTAAATTAAATCAAGAGAAATCTAGAAAAAAATCAGTTCCTTTTTTTATAAATAGCAGAAGTAATTTTATAACATTTATTTTGAGTATAAAATATCCATAAAAATTCTATAAAATTTCTTCTACTAGGGTAAGTGTATGAGTTATCGTGCCTTTAAGGTTAAGGCAGACACATTTCCGTCAATCAAACAAATCTCATTATTTTTTAAAAGTTTTATAAACTGTTTATTTAAAGTAAAGATCATTATCTACGAATAAAACAAATTCCCTAAGTGAAAATTTAAAAACTATTAATTTGCTGATTGAATTTACAAAGTTTATGCGATGTGTCAGTTTATCGTGTGTCGTCTGCTTACCATATAAATGCATACTTTTATTATCGTGCTCTAATTATCGACATCGCATGCTTTAACATAGGGCACGATAACCGGGGAGGGCACGTTAACTCCCACACTTACCCTATGTATAATAAGATGGATTGATTTTTTCTAGATTTCTCTTAATTGAATTTTTAGATTATTTTTCAATTTTTGTTTTAATACGATCGAAAAATTTATAGAAAATCAGTCTCTGTTATTGTAGACTGCAAAGAAATTTTGTAGAACCATCGTGAATACTTAAAAGTCAAAATGAATTCAAGAAAATTTTATAAAATTTCTTTGCAGTTCGCAATAACAGAGATTGATTTCTTCATAGATTTTTTTAATTCGATCGAGAAATCTATAGAATATTAATCTCTGTTATTGCGAACTGTAAAGAAATTTTATGGAATTTTCTTGAACTTATTTATTTAAGTTTAAAGTGTTCGCGATGATTCTATAAAATTTCTTTGCAGTTCGCAATAACAGAGATTAATATTCTATAGATTTCTCGATCGAATTAAAAAAATCTATAAAGAAGTCAATCTCTGTTATTGCGAACTGCAAAGAAATTTTATAGAATCATCGCGAACACTTTAAACTTAAATAAATAAGTTCAAGAAAATTCCATAAAATTTCTTTGCAGTTCACAATAAGAGAAATTTTTTTTTTTTAATACGATCGAAAAATGTATAGACGATCAATCTCTCTTATTGTGAACTGCAAAGAAATTTTATAGAATCATCGTGAATATTTGAAATTCAAAATGAATTCAAGAAAATTTCTTTGCAGATCACAATAAGAGAGATTGATTTCTTTATAGATTTATTACATTTGAAAATCTAGAAAAATCATTCTCTCTTATTATAAATAGCAGAAGAAATTTTATATAATTTTTCAGGATTTATTTTAAGTTCAAATTATTCATGAAACTTCCATAAAATTTCTTGTACTATTTATGATAAGAGAGATTGATTTTTTTAAATTTATTTTGATTATTAATTTTTCTTTCTTTTTCGATGATTCTGGTGACGAGTCTCCTCTTATTTGTTTAGATATTAGGGCCTAAAAATTCGAGAAAGTCCTTTCTCGAAAGGGCGTTCTAGAATTTTCACACTATTATTTAAATATATAAAAAGGAAACTCGTCATATTAATCATCAGTCGTTAATATGCATGAATGCATGTGTGTGCGTAAATGATTTTATATAGAGAGAAATGAGTAAATAAAAGAATGAAATATTAGAGAGAGAGAGAGAGAGAGAGAGAGAGATGATAATATGAATGAAAAAATTTTTTTTAAATACGCAAAGATATCTGTGTGCATGTGTGTGTGTATGTATATGTATGATATGTAAATTTTAAAATAAATGAGAGAGAACGAATGAAATTGTAAGTAAAAAAAAAAATGAAAGTTGTATGAAAATAGTATAAGGATGTATATAACGAATGTATGTTATTTTCTAGATGATTCCAAAAAGAACCCCCTCCCTGTTTAAATATAAAAAGAATCTTATATAATCTTATAAATCTTATAACACTGTTTAAATATAAAAAGAATCTTTAATAATCGAATCATCTAGAAAAAATAAAATAAAGCAACTAAATTTTGATTCTTTCAGTTTTTTCTCGATAAGTCAATTGAAAGTTTAAAATCTTTTTGCTTGATTCATCGAGAAAAAACTGAAAGAATCAAAACATATAAATAAGTGTTTCAAAATTTAGTTGGTCCTTTTTCTAGACGATTCGATTAATGAATCTACTTTCATTCTTAGTATTTAATGAAATAAGTATAAATTAAAGAACATTCAAGAAAATAATAAGATATAAAATTTTATTTCTTATAAATAATAAGAAATAAAATTTTATTTCTTATAAATAATAAGAAATAAAATTTTATCATATTATTTTCTTGAATGTTCTTTAATTTATTTTGTTTAAAAAATTCTAGAAAAATTCAACCTCTCTTGTATTTTATGAGAATATTATTCTTACAATCGTAAGAGAGATTGAATTTTTCTCAAACATTTCATGATAATTCGAGAAACAAGGCTTCCTTTTATAATTTAACGAATATTCAAGAAAGAGTTTCGTGAACAAAATTCTTCTTGAACCTTCATCTATCTAATTATAAAAAGGGAGGATTTTTACCTGAATCATCATTCATCGATCAGCAATCTTACAATCAACATCATCTTACTGAACCTTTATCTATCTACTCATATATACAAGACGGGCTTGTTACATAAATCATCAATATCGTCACAATGCTGCTTAAGTCCGAATGATTGAAAATATAAATAAATGTAACGTTATCACTGATGGCGCTGACTATCCGATCGGGCAGATGTTTCAGATAGAAAATATTCTCTCTGTTTCAGTTCAGGGGGCTTATTGAGTAATATCGTAACGTCTAACGGCAAGCTTAACGCCGACGCGCGCATGCGCAGTAATCATTTTTCAGCAAATACTATCGAATATCGCGAACGTTATCAGAGATCATGTTGACGTAACGACGAAAATGTTCTAAACTGAAGCGCTAAGTCGATTTTATCGACAAATTTTACAACCAATTTGAAGCTCGGTTGTAAATCGTACGTTAAATTGTAAAACGTTATATTATGCATAACATATGTATATGCATTGACAGAAAAGATTTCTAGAAACAAAAGAATTACTCCGACTTGATTTGATCATTCAAATGGAATAATAATTTCTTAGATGTAGGTAACTAGATGTTTGAATTAATTTCTTGCTTCACAGATTTTAAGTTATATCTAAGAGAATCGAGATATCCTTTCTGTCAGTGTATGTATATACCTATATATATATATATATATATATATATATATATATAAAGGGAACATTATTTTATTATTATTTACATTAGTAATCATAAAAATTATTTGTAATCATACATGGTTAAATGGTAAATTGTGTATAATTTAAAATTCAATTGGATCTGCAGGTTTTAAAGTGACTTATATGTACTTTAATAAAAACGAACAGAAAAAAATAATATAAATATTGTTTTAAATAAACCTATCTTATCACCAATAAAAAACGTTTTTCAATAAAATTATATATTAATCTAAATTTGCATATTTTATAGCATCAACTACAGTTTCTCGATTGAATTGTTAAGTTTGCTGCTGAACTTAAAAATATTAGTTTTTAAAATTTCGTCTTTCAAAATAAAAATATTGGCTTGGATAATGTTGAGTTAGAAGAATATATAATAGAAACATGAATACAGATATATTTCTAATATGAATGTTACGTGTTGTGTGTTTTAAGGCAAATGTTGTTAAAATTCCTTTTTTTCTGTATTGGGGTTTAAAATGAGTGGATCATAATATTTTTTCTAATTATTATTTTGGATGTATAATTATTAGCATATAAAATTAAATAAGTTATAAAATATTACTTAAGCTTTCATAATATAAGATCTAATATAAATCTACAAAAAAACTAGTAAAATTATAATTTATTTGCGTATAAATATGTCAAAAACTTAAACAATTTTTTTTGTAATCATGTTTATTTTAATGTAATAATTGTTTGAAATTCTTTTAATTTTGAATATTTATTTTGTAAATGTCTGTTGTAAAAGATTTAATAATAAGCTAAAACATTTTTTCATGTGTTTATTGATTACTTGAAAAAGTAGAGTCCTTAACGCTTTTCGACGTCGAAACGTTAAGTCAATCGTTATTGTTAAAAAGTTAGTGAATAACCCCCCTGGAGGGCCATTTAGAAAGCAAAGAAACTTTTGATTTTGCATGTTTGATGCTTCAAAAGCTCTTCAACTGATGACATTTATTTGAAGCATATCATCCCAAGTTAATATATATAACCAGCCTTTTGTAGTTCCTTAATTATAAAGTCTATCTCCTTGGTAGTATGCAGATTTGTATTAGTTGGAGATGTGAGAATACGAAGGTGATCAACTAATACATTGGGGTTGTCCCATTCTCCAATTCCATAATCTTCCAACAGGAGATCACTCATGTATTTAGATGAAGATGCGTTTCAATATTTCGAGATGTCTCAACAAGTTTCTGTGGAGGATCGACTATTGGTTTAAAAGTATCTCCAATCGCTTTCTCAAAATTCTCTTTTTCATATTTTAATAGATTGTATTTACGCTTAACTGCATTTCTCGCTTAATTATAAAGTCTATCTCCTTGGTAGTATGCAGATTTGTATTAGTTGGAGATGTGAGAATACGAAGGCGATCAACTAATACATTGGAGTCGTCCCATTCTATAATTCCATAATCTTCCAACAGGAGATCACTCATGTATTTAGATGAAGATGCGTTTCAATATTTCCAGATGTCTCAACAAGTTTCTGTAGAGGATCGACTATTGGTTTAAAAGTATCTTCAATCGCTTTCTCAAAATTCTCCTTTTCATATTTTAATAGATTGTATTTACGCTTAACTGCATTTCTCGCTTTGATAAGTTGATGTAGTATATCTTTTCTTCAACGAATGTCGGCCATATTGACGATTAGACGTTCAATCACGGAGTGTTGACCGCTCTAAGAGTGTGCTACATTTATAGCAAAACGCTCGAAACCCTTTCGATACCGACCAGCATTAATCGAACTATCTTTGTCAATCATCAAGAAACCATACTTATCATCCGTCCAACATCGTGAACAAAGATTTTTAAATTGTGTATAAGTCATGTCCGAATTGACATGATCATCATGCAAATGTCTCAAGTTGACATCATCTTGCCGAAAAATTATCAATACATTTACATTGTCTCTTACAAGATGTTTTGGTACATGAGCATAAGATTGACACAGATAGAAACAGTCAACATTCTTGTACCTTTCCATGTAGAAAAATGCTCTCACATTATCCTGTTTCTCGCAAGCTACATCGTCGTATATCATTATTGAATTAGGTAAGGCATCATCAGGTGATACTACTGACTCATGTTCGCTGAATGGGAAATATTGTATACCTTCTATAAGCCAGAGGAGTTCCTTCAAATACTTATATTTTGGTTGATTCAGTGATTTCGAGTATACACATACGTTCTCGAATCTCAGTCCATTAGGATGTGTAATCATTGCAAGTAGACTGTTTGTTTTACCACAGTTGGATGGTCCACAAAATATAGCTCGGATACTATCTGGAAGTAAGTCTCCATGTCTCTTTATCTTTTTTTCTTACTCGATTATCGTATCAAAATTCACGATCGAAAGTTTAACTGGATGCTCTTTGAAATTCATCTTGATGCCATTAGATCTCAAACAAGAGTAATCGATTTAGTATAAATAGAAGCCTTATATACTCGCGCTAGCATCAGTCTTCACGTGACCTTCATAGGGTGATAATCGTACACTATAAACAGCGACAATATCGACGTGGTAGAGGTTTTATCAATAAAATCATTAACGATCTTCTATTCGAACTTCACATTCCAGGATATCAGTACTGCGGACCAGGTACGAAATTAGTTAAACGATTAGCTCGAGGTGACCCAGGAATCAATCTTCTCGACAAGGCTTGTAAAGAGCACGATATAGCTTATTCTCAAAATCGTGAGAATATCGAAGCGAGAAACGCTGCAGACAAAGTGTTGGCAGAGAAAGCTTGGCAAAGAGTAAAATTAAAGGACGCATCCATAGGTGAGAAAGCAGCTGCTTTTGCTGTTAGTAAAGCGATGAAACTTAAATCAACATTCGGTATGGGGATTAGAAAGAAGAAGAGGTCAACCGTTATATTAAGTAACGTGATTAACGCAGCCTCTAAATCTGTAGTTCCCAACAAGTGTGCTCGCAAAGTCATTTTTTGGCATTGAAAGGTGCACGTAGAGCTGTTAAACCAGCAGGTGGTAAGAAAAACGTCAAGATTCCACGTACACTACCGATTCCAAAGAAAGTTTATGGATTTTTACCATTCCTTATTCCATTATTTGCTGGTTTGAGTGCAGTTGGAGGTATTACAGGTGGCGCTGCTGGTATAGCTAAAGCAGTCAACGATTCTAAAGCAGCTGATTCGCAACTGAAGGAGATGAAAAGACATAATAAGAAAATGGAAGAAATAGCTCGTTGGGAAAGGGGTTTATTTACAGCCAAGTAAGAGTGGACTCGGGCTTCGTCTAAAACCTTACCATGGTAAAGGTTTAAAAAAAAAAGATCGACGAAGTAAGATTGCTCGATCGAGCTCTCACTGATGCTGATATCATCAAGTATGCGAGAATTTTGAAAATTCCAAACTTTCGAGGGGTATTTATGTGCAATGCATTACCGAAAAGCGGTCCTCATTATGGTGAATCTGCTATAGTCAATCTTGATGACGCAGATGGACCAGGAACTCAGTGGGTAGCTTACTGCAAGCGAGGAAACAACGCAGTATATTTCGATAGTTTCGGAGATCTTCAACCACCTCTAGATTTAATGATATATCTAGGTGTCGATGAAATCAAGTACAATCATGAAAGATACCAAAATTTTGATACGTTCAACTGTGGTCATCTTTGTTTAAAATTTCTAAGCAGAGCTCTTCGTATATAAGGAGAGAAGCATGTGAACATCCTTCCTATATTATATTAAAGTGAAACCACTTTTTTCTCCGTTTCTCTGGTTCTCCGGTTCTCCGCATTTGTTAAATGTGTCTAATCTTTTGGTAATAAGAGTAGCAATTTTTTATTGGGCCCTATATAATTAGTCCTCATTAGTCATAAGCATCTTTTTGGGTCATATTTTTTTGGGTCTCATATTTTTTTGGGCCTTATATTTTCTTGCACCCCATATTTTTTTGGGTCCAGAATTTTTTTGGACTCTATATTTTTTTGGGTCTTATATTTTTCGCGCCCTATATTTTTTTGGGCCCAATATTTTTTTTTAATTTATTTTTTCTTGGGTTCTATAATTTTTTTGGATCCTATATTTTATTTAGCTCTATATTTTTCTGGGCCTTATATTTTTTGGGCCCAATATTTTTTTGGTCTGTATATTTTTTTAGACTATATTTTTTGGGCCTTATATTTTTTTGGGCCTCATATCTTTTTTTGACTTTATATTTTCTTGGGCTCTATATTTTTTGGGCCCAATATTTTTTCGATTCTTATATATTATTAGGCTCTATATTTTTTTAGGACCAATATTTTTTTAGGCCCAATATTTTTTTGAAATTAATATTTTCTTGGGTTTTATAATTTTTTTGGGTACTATATTTTGCTTAGCTCTATTTTTTTAGCCTTATATTTTCTTGCGTCCTATATTTTTTTGGGCCCAATATTTTTCTGGGCCCAATATTTTTTTAGTCTCTATAGTTTTTGGGTCTTATTTTTTTTTAGGCCCCATAATTTTTTTTTGACTTTATATTTTTTGGGCCCTATATTTTATGAGCCCAATATTTTTTCGATTCTTATATATTATCGGGCTCTATATTTTTTAGACCAAATTTTTTTTCGAAATTAATATTTTTTTGGGTTTTATAATTATTTCGGGTACTATATTTTATTTAGTTCTATTTTCCTGGGCCTTATATTATTCAGGCCCTACATTTTTTGAGTCCAATTTTTATTGGGCCTCATATTCTTTTCAGGCCTTACATTTTCTTGGGCTCTAAATTTTTTTAGGCCCAATATTTTTTTGATTCTTATGCATTCTTGGGCTCTATATTTTTTGGGCCTAATATTTATTCAATTCTTATATATTCCTGTGCCCTATATTTTTGGGTCCAATATTTTTTTGAAATTTATATTTTCTTGGATTCTATGATTTTTTTGGGCCCTATATTTTATTTAGTTCTATATTTTCCTGGGTCTTACACTTTTCGGGGCCTACTTTTATTTGAGTGCTATTTTCTTTGGGCCTTATATTGTCTTGGGTTCTAATTTTTTTGGGTAAAATATTTTCTCGATTCTTATATATTCTCTGGCTCTATATTTTTTTGAAATTTATATTTTCATGGGTTCTATAATTTATTTTGGTCCTATATTTTATTTAGCTCTATTTTTTCTGGGCCTTATATTTTTTAAGCTCTACATTTTTTTGAGTCTAATTTTTTTTGGGCCTCATTATTTTTGGCCTCTTATTTCTTGGCTTCCATATCTTTTTTGGTCCTATATTTCTCTAGGCCTTATATTTTTTTGGACCTACTTTTTTTGGAGTCTTATTTTCTTTGGGCCTCATTTTGTTGGGCCTCTAATTTTTTTGGGCCATTTATTTTTCTGGGCCTTATTGTTTTTTAACTTTTTTTTGGGTTTTCATTTTTTTAATCTAATTTTTTTACGGGCGCAATATTTTTTTTAATTATTATATTTTCTTGGTCTCTATATTTTTCTAACCCAATATTTGTCTGATTCTTATATTTTTTTATCCCAATATTTTTTTTATTCTTATTTTACTTGAGCTCTATATTTTTTTATTCTTATATTTTCTTGAGCTCTATATTTTTTTGGCCCAATATTTCTTTAAATCTTATTTTTTTTATTCTTATGTATTCTTGGCTCTATATTTTTCTGAGCCCAATATTTTTTGGATTTTTATATTTACTTTGACTCTATATTTTAAGCTCTAAATTCTGCCATATTAAACTAAATTAAACTTAATTTTCAATAATGTTCACACGACTTCCATGTCGTACAACTGGTAATGTTTGCCTGAACTCTCCTGATGCGATTACAGTTTTATCACCAAGAGATTGGTTCACATCGCATAAATCTTAAAAAAGATGATCAACTGCTTTAAAAGTAAATTTTGAAGTCATGGATATTTTATCTCAAATAATTATTTATGTTCCCTTTGTTTGCTTTCTGCAGAATTAGGCTTTACATTACAAGTTGTACAATCTGTTATATTTAAGAGGAAGTTGTATCTCTATATCCTTTTCTAATGAAAAATTGTAGGTTTTTAGTAAAACTAGTAGTAATTACAGAAATCAATAGTTGTCCGCAATTCGTACAGTAAAAAACAATATTTTTTCTACTGAGAACAAATTAATTCTCTAGCCTCACTCATGATTTTGTAAGTATGTCAAACTTTTTTTGAAAAAGAAACATTAAAATTAATTTCATCATTAATTAATTAATTTACTCCAGCGGCCTCTTAACGGTAGTTTAAATGTTGTATGCACGGTTTTTCCGTCGACTAATGAATTTGCTGCTATGGCTGTCCAAGCTACACATAAATAATGTATAGTATGATATTTGAAATAAACTATTAAAACGTTAGGTAAATAACTTTTTCCACTTCCACCTGGTCCATCTATAAAAATATATTTTTTTTTTACTTTAGTCGTTTAAACTTTTTATAGTAGGTTTAAATATTTGCCTTTGTTTATCATTTGAAGAATTTATTTTCATTTTTAATTTATTAAGAATATTATTATTATGATTTAAAATTGTTTGATTATTATCTTCTTCTATGAATGTGCTTATGTTAGGTAAATTGAAATTATTTGAAGAAAATCCATTGACTTGTAAATTATTTTTAATAAAATTCAATGCAAGATTTTCACCTATACTTTTTCGTATTTAGGATGGTATAACTTATCTTTATATTTTTCATATGAATTTCATGAATTTATAGGATTATGAAAAACGCAGATAAAAGCAAATGATTCATAAAGAATATTAAGGAATTCTGTTGAAGATGCTTTGTAACATGGCAGATTGGCCAAATTACTTTTATGTATATTTGTGGCGCATATAGCCGACAGAAGGAAGCATCCAACTACGGGCAAGACGGAAAGCAGACCACGCGAGTCAAATAGTTAAAACTATTACCCAAAATCGTTGGCACACACGTGCGAATTTATAAAGCATGTATAATGTGCACTGATATAGCTAGCGCGCAGCTTGACTCGAGTAGCTGAGCTTGGGTCCGTTAAGGATCGTTTGTCTCTCTCTTGCGGCGCGCGCAGCGTACAGCAAGAGGAATGAAGCCGAGCAGAGACAAGAAGGAATACCATTATTATTCCTTCTGTCGCCGGCGTCCGATAAAGAGCGTTTCGAATTGCGATATCGCGTAGAATTAATTTTGTGTGTGCGAATATCGTGAGCTTGAGTGAGCGAGAATAGATAGATTCACTATTCTCTAAATTATTTTATTGTGCTTAAAATTGTTGCGAGTGCACGATTGCTAATTAAAATAATATAATTTCTTCCTGTCTTTTTATATATTCCCTTCGTGCTTTTCTAATTCTTTATTTTTTATGTGTTTATTGCTCGTGTCTCTTTTAGCTTACATTTTTGTTAATATCTGCTTTTCGTCGTGCTAATAGTTATTTAATTAGTGCAAGCGGCGTCACGTACGCTATACGCGGCTGGCGTCCATTTCGAGCGAGCGTACGATTACTGTACAAAATTCTTAAATAAGGTTTCTCTTTTTTCTGGTTAATTAATTACCGCTTATATATATTTATAAATTAGTGCAACTTCCTGATCCCCAAGGTTGTCACAACTGACGCAACCAACGTGGGGCCGACAAAAATTTCGGTGAAAATTTTTGTTTAAAATCACGGGATCGAAAATTAAAAAGAAAAAAATTGTGCTTGAAAAAAACGGTGCTTAAAAATTAAAAAGAAAAAAAAACTATGCGTAAAATAAGAGAGGAACTGTGATTAAAATCAAAAAGAGAAAAAATTTGTGCTTAAAATTAAATAGAAAAAGAAACTGTGCTGTGAAAAAAAACTGTGCTTTAAGTGAAAGACAATTGGCTATGCCAGTGAAAAGAACATTTTTCTACTTAGGCGTTTCCGCTTCGCCACGTGGTCTCCATTACGAAGGACGCACACATGACGAGGCTGAAAGGAGGCGCTCTGACGGCCATTTTTGTTCTTGGCGTCGCTTGGTCTGAAGTAACCGCGACAATTTATTTTGCAGCAATATTTTTTTTAAAGTGCGTGCAGTAAGCAAAGAAATAAAATATTTTTTTTTCATTCTTTTTTGTTTTGTGCTAAACTTTAGCTTGAAAATTTTTTTGTACATACATAGAGCATTATTTTTAATTTGAGCGCGAGCCTTAAGCTAAATAATTTATTTGATAATAGCACTGCATTTAAATACACATACGCATAAGTATATTTCGATACACATACATATATATCATTGCTCATAAAGCTCATTTCCCTCTAGCTTCATCATCTTTTAGCACTACGTGTCTTAAAACTCCATATTAAGCAAAGCTGTTTTTTTATATAATATAATTCAATATTTTAAGTGTGCTGAGCAATTTATATTCCTATTTGTGCTTGGGCGGAATATATATCAATATCGTGTGCTAACTTAGTGCGTGTTGGTACACAATAGCTTACGCATAATTTTCTTTTGCTTCAGCGTGCACCTTGCTTTACAAAAATTTTAATATAAAATTGATCAACTATTAGACAATTCTATTTATTGTAGTATCTCTAATATAACTTAGCTTTGTTTTGTTTTACCTTTTTAAAAATCATAAAGCATTTGATAATTTTCTTTTCTTTTATTGCAAGCCAGAGCTATTGTGTAGTATATTCTTATTCGAACCTCCTAAGATAGGAGCTCATCATGGCATTAATTACTAGTAATAATTTTTTTCGTGCGTACCCTTGTGTAGTGTAACTTTTATTATAAATATGATAAGCCAACAGTTAAATGTAGAGCCCCTATGGATTTCTGAGCATATATGTAGGAATGATGTTTTTAGGGCAGCGGATGAAATATTCCAAATAGTAAACCGACTATCTGCGAAGCAGCTCGTTAGATACGGTGAGCGAGGAGTGAGCATGGCCTTAAGTTTTCAGATGTTTACAGAGCAAGTTGTACGATATGAGCTTAGAAGACGTCTTGGCGAAAGAGCCGCTGCTTGTAAAATAATAGTAGATGAGAAGACGTTAGTCGCGCACATCGAACTTAGCATCCCCCCAACAGAGCAAAGTGCGTGCAATCAATTCGTTAATCCCTTGAATAGCTTAGAAGATCCTATTCCTCCTAGCAATAGCAATGCAACTATTCATTCACCGACCACGTGTACCACGACTACATGTCCTTCTTTTAGTACAGCGAGCATACCCCATACTGTGAGAGCAACTTATTCCCTTCCTACTAATACTACAACGACGTACCAGGGAAGATATGATAGCACACCAACTCCTCATTTTTGTCCATTCTCGTATCTCCCTTGCTATCCTAATCCATGGAGTCATGTGCCGTATATTGCAGCACCCACTCGATATATGCCCGTCTCACAACCTTTAATACAGCCGCCCCTTTTTTCAACCGTTTCAGCAACTCCTATAAATCAACCCCCTGCACCAGAGCATACAAGTTATGCTTCTAACTTCAGAAAACTACAATGGTTGAACCAGCAAAAAGAGACTTGCAGAGCCCAGAACAACGTATGCCGACCCCCTCCAGCTCCGGATCAATCCTTATTCCCCACTACAGCTTGCACTGGTATAAAGTCGTCTAAATTGAGTGAGACAACTTTGATTTCTCCCCTTAAACTTGAAGATGCTCCGATGCATCAACACCCAATACCAGTGTTAGCATCAATTACTAGCAATCACCCTGTAACCCCTTTAGCTAAGACGTCAAATAAGAGCGAGCGCGTACAGAAGGAAAATCGTCGCCCCAAACCAAGAGCAAAGAGTAAAACTCGAAGAGCAAACCGAGCAAATAAAAAAGCACCAAAGACGAACCTACCGCCAATTAGGAAAAACTTTTGGCGAAAGCAGGTAGAGCCGTGCTTCAGGTGTGGTAGCTTAGGACATTGGCTGCGAGAATGTTCTCAGCCTACGAAGTGCTATGGCTGTGGACAAATCAACGTCCGCATCCGTGACTGCACCCAGTGTCAACAGAGCGAGCGAGCAGAGCAGAGCAAGAGCGAACGAGCAGAGCCAAACCAAAGCATGCGAGCAGAGCATAAAAAGAGCGAGCGAACAGAGCAAAAGAATAGCGAGCAAGTAAAGCACAAAAAGAGCGAGCAAGCAAAGCCAACCCAGAGCGAACGAGCAGAGCAGAGCAAACGAGCAGAGCTAATCCAGAGCAAGCGAGCAGAGCAGAGCAAGAGGGAGCGAGCAGAGCAAAACAAGGGCGAGCGAGCAGAGAAGAGGAAGAGCAAGCGAGCAGAGCCAAACTAGAGCATGCGAAGAGAGCAGAGCAAGAACGAGCAGAACAAAATAAAAGCATGCGAGCAGAGCAGAGCAAAAACGAGCGAGCAGAGCCAAAACAAAGCGAGCGAGCAGAGCTAAATCAGAGCATGCGAGCAGAGCGATGCAAGAGCGAGCAAGCAGAGCACAACTACGATCTCCTAAATTTTAGCTATGCGGAGTACATCTCTGCTACAGTGTGCGAAAAAGCAACCCATCGACCCGAGCCCTTAATTCAGCAAAACCCTTTTATACCATCATTAATATGCCTATATTAAACCCTCAAGCATTATATTTAGTTATTTGAAATCCTTATCAACCAAATTCACGACCCATCCAGCTAATCCAATATTTGTGCCATTTTGTGTGTTTATTAAATTACCCCTTTTCTTTTGCTATTTAAGTATTCCTTATACACATCGTACTGACATTCCTAACTATTCACACTGACACATGAGCAAGTGCTACATTTTAAATTTTTATGCATTACTATTACGTAATTAAGAGCAAAATTTATAAATAGGATATTTTTTGTGTAATTGAAAAATTGCTGCAAAGTATTAATTATAAAATAATTAATCTAATAAAATCATAGTATGCTTCGACACATACCATCAGAGCGTCACCTTTCAGTGAGTAAACCCGTAAATTTTCATTTTTTTTATTATTTCAAACAAAATGTAATTTAAAAAATTTTTTTGGTGTGTGTATGAATGAAATACATGTAAGAATGAGCTATGAGTGTTATTTTCTTTGGCTTTAAAAAAACTAGTTTTAAGATTTGTAATTTTTGTAAATAATATATGGATAAGCCAGTCGCGTCGTTTTACATTAAGCATTCTCATATACAGCGTGTAACACTTACACTTAATTTAGCTAAAAAGTAGCAGATACAGCAGGAGAAGAAGTTTATAAATACACTTCACACCGCTGCAGATAACACCGGTTATCTTAGTTTAAGCCCTAATGCTTTTCTTTTCTATATATGAATTTTCTTTTTTGTTTTAGTTTAACTTATGCCATTTTTTTTTCGTTTGATGAAAGTATTCGGTTCAATCGTATACTTCCGTGTGGTGGGGGGGGGGGGGATTGTAACATGGCAGATTGGCCATATTACTTTTATGTATATTTGTGGCGCATATAGCCGACAGAAGGGAGCATCTAACTACGGGCAAGACGGAAAGCAGACCACGCGAGTCAAATAGTTAAAACTATTACCCAAAATCGTTAGCACACACGTGCGAATTTATAAAGCACGTATAATGTGCGCTGATATAGCTAGCGAGCAGCTTGATTCGAGTAGCTGAGCTTGGGTCCGTTAAGGATCGTTTGTCTCTCTCTTGCGGCGCGCGCAGCGTACAGCAAGAGGAATGAAGCCGAGCAGAGACAAGAAGGAATACCATTATTATTCCTTCTGTCGCCGGCGTCCGATAAAGAGCGTTTCGAATTGCGATATCGCGTAGAATTAATTTTGTGTGTGCGAATATCGTGAGCTTGAGTGAGCGAGAATAGATAGATTCACTATTCTCTAAATTATTTTATTGTGCTTAAAATTGTTGCGAGTGCACGATTGCTAATTAAAATAATATAATTTCTTTCTGTCTTTTACGACGTGTGTGCCGGGCGATCGCGTGCGGGTTCCATTGCATATATTCCCTTCGTGCTTTTCTAATTCTTTCTTTTTTATGTGTTTATTGCTCGTGTCTCTTTTAGCTTACATTTTTGTTAATATCTGCTTTTCGTCGTGCTAATAGTAATTTAATTAGTGCAAGCGGCGTCGCGTACGCTATACGCGGCTGGCGTCCATTTCGAGCGAGCGTACGATTACTGTACAAAATTCTTAAATAAAGTTTCTCTTTTCTCTCGTTACTTAATTAATTACCGTTTATATATATTTATAAATTAGTGCAACCTCCTGATCCTCAAGGTTGTCACAGCTTCTTCCAAACATCTATCCCATTCGTCATCTTCATCAATTAATTGTTTTGCTTTAGCTGCCTCATAAAACGAATTGTACATCACATCATCAATAGTACGCAAAGCTTCAAACATGTAATAATGGCTCCTTTAACATGTAATAGTAATAACCTAATGAAATAACGTTCTCTATCTTTCGGACTTACTAAGTACATTCTACTAACAAGGAGAGTGCATTGCATTTGGGTCTTGGATTTTCTTCTAGCTTTGGGATCTTTTTTCTCACATAAAATTATGAAAAAAGCCGCGTCCATTCGGTCCAACGCTCGATTTTTTGCGAGTTATGAGCAGTTTTGTCTGTTTTGTTAAAAAAATTGCATCTGCTTTATAATTTTACAGTTTTCGAACTACTTATTCTCGAAGGTTTTTACTGATTGCATATTAAAGTTGAGATTAAAACCTTTCGATTAGAAAAAAACGCGTCCAAAAAGCTCTAGTTGTTAAAAACTTATAAAGGGATGAAAATTGAAATGAATTTCTGACTAAAATGTTGCATTTATTTTCTATGCATTTTTTGAGCTAAATATTTGCGCTATTTTTATTCGCCCATAACTTTTTAACGACTTGAGCTTTTTGGTCACCTTTTTTACATAATCGAAAGGTTTTAATCTCAACTTTAATATGCAATCAGTAAAAACCTTCTAGAATAAGTAGTTCAAAAACTGTAAAATTATAAAGCAGATGCAATTTTTTTAACAAAACAGACAAAACTGCTCATAACTCGGGAAAAATCGAGCGTTGGACCGAATGGATGCAGCTTTTTTCATGATTTTATGCAAGAAAAAAGATCCCAAAGCTAGAAGAAAATCCAAGACCCAAATGCAATGCACTCTCCTTGTAAGTATTGGTTCTCTTTTTTTTTCTTTTATTCCACTTTTTCAGTTTTCATCAAATGTATAAAAATTTGGTATCTCTGAATACAAGTGATTTAGTGCTTCAAAATCTTCTCTATTTAATTCAAAAGATGCTATTAAAAAATGTTGCTCCCACATTTTTTTGCATGATCATTTATTCTTTTCCTTCTTTAAAAAATACGTTTCGTTGATTTTCTTCATGAACGCTTAGACGTTTTATAGTATGTGAAATAACATGTAAAGGATATTCTCATAACCTGTGCATTACTTGAGGTGGACATAAATATCGTGTATTAATGTATTGTTGGGTTTCGTCATATTCATATTCAACATTTCTACGATTGACATTTTGAAAAGTATCTTTATTTTCTGATTGAAAATCCACATGTACTTGATGTATTTTAATGTATGCACAATTATGACCTTTATAACAATATTTGAATAAATATTTAATGCAGTGTACAGTGAAACAAACTTCTACGTTTATGTGTGCATTAAGTTTCAATAAATAAGTAAAGATTATAAGGAACAACAAATCCATTATCTGCGATTCTTGCTGTAAATTTATTTTTGAGAATTATTTTGACGCTATTATTTTCACGTTTGTATAGTGAATATTAATTGGATTTAAATGTTGTTGTACTATTAAATTTTCTTGGAAAATTTTCAGTACGTAGTTTCGTATTTTTATCCATGCACGAACAATTTATATTTTGCATACCACAGGGACCGCGTATCATAAATTGTTTAACAATACTATATAATTATGGATAAATATCTCCATTTGGAATTTCTGCACTTATTATTTTATCAACTTTTTCGGGAATATCAAATTTATCACTTTAATCCAAGAGTAAGTTGTTACTAACATATGCATATGCGGTAATCCTCGTTTTTGAAATTCAATCTCATAACTATATTTAATACATATTTATAATATTCCCATTCTAATCTTGCTTTTTATTATACGAGATGGGGCTATCTCCTTATTTTTTGCTACAATTATTAGTTTTTGCAAAAAAATTGATTCTTTAAATAGAAAAGGACAGAGATTTACGACCTGCTCTTAACGGGATGTCGGAGCTGCAGCAATTGAGTTTTGCTTTTTTTATTTTATCAATATCTTTTTTAATTCATAAATTAAACAAATATAATGACTTGTCCGCACTAAAGCTATATTGATACAATCATTTTTGTAAAAATAAAAAATCGTTTTGACTTGTTATTTTTTTATGAGCTTGGATTGGAAATTAGATATCAAACTCGATAAACCTAACCATAAAATACGATAAATTGAAAGTTTTCATTATAACTTTGTATGTATGATATTTTGGTGGATTTCTTGAGTTGTCCGCACTAGAGTTTAATCTAACAAATTTTTACTTTGTCGCAAAAAAACACGATTAAACGCATCGTTTATTCATAAGTTAGGATTGGAAATATCATGAGAAGTTGGGCAGATTCGTCATGCTCTCGAGTCCTGTTACAAATAAAGCTTATTTTTTATCTATTTCTTTTGATTCTTTTTTTTCTTCATTTAATTTAATCTCAACTGTGCTAATTTTATTATCGTTTTAATTTAAGTGAATTTCATCGATTTCCATTACATCAGTATTTGGTTTTTAAAAATTTGTATACGAAATGTCATCGTCAATTTCCATCAAAATTGTTTCATGATTCGAATTCTTTTGTTTACGATATGTTTCCATGATCTTTTTTTGTTCTGCCAATAAATACATTTGTGTGTTTTTTTCTAATAGTCCAAGCTTGGTGAAATCTAAATTTAATAATATTTAATTTAGACGTTGCTCATGACAAAAACTCCTCCTTATCATGTCCGGTGGATTATCGTAATTAATATTTGCATTATTATAATTTTGCAAAACTGGTAACATTCTTATTTGTTGCGTTCTAAAAATTCTTGATGAACGTTCTCTCATTGGAGAAATATCATATTTTAAACAACATGGACCTGAATTATCAAGTATTGCAATAGCAAAAACAATTGCAAATACGCCACAATCATAATTATCTGTTTGTGATTGTACTGTTTCGAATACTATGCTCAATTCTGATTTGTTTGGAAATAATTTGTTTATGTAAATCTCATGTTCATCTGGTAGATATTTGAGATTTAAACTGTCATATATATGAATTACCTTATTATTATAATACACACAAATCCGGTGAAACTTTTCCAAATTTCCGGAAAATAATAATTGTATAAATTCTCCATCAATCGGTACTGATTTAATATGTTGTGGTCTTTGAATTGGTAAAAATAATTGCATGTTGAATGAGGTGTACCTGTTTGAAATATTATTAAATTTTAATATATGAATATCAGTTAACATGAAAGCAATTCCACTATACAATCCCTGTCCTTTAACAATCAATTTATCTTTCTCAGTCAAAACCATTATTGAAAATTAAAATTCTTTTAAGAATTTTCAATGAACTTTTTCCAAAGATATTCACAAATTAATTGATTTTATATTAACTAATTTAATTTACTGCCTTTTTACTTTAAAAGCTGAAGAATAAAAAAAATTATGAAAAATGCTATGAATTAATTGTTATATGATAAATAAATAATAATAAAATTTGTAAAGATAATATAACGATAAAAAATGGTTATTTTCAGCAATCATACATTTATATTATTTATTATGTACGTAATACAGTTATTATATTATATATATATATATATATATATATATATATATATATATATATATATATATATATATATATATATATATATATATATATATTTATATGGGACATTTCACACCAACTGGAAGTGCAAAAAAATAAAAATCGCTGAAACTCTAAGAATATATTCTGTTTGTCACCCAAAATGTATAAAAAAATTTTCAAGGATTTAGATTGGAAGAATCAAGAGCCATAGATCATTGAAATTTGGAAATTTTTCAAAATTTTTGGAAAAGTACCAACTTTATGATTTTTTTTCTGAAAATCCTGATGTTTTACAGAGAAATTTATAAGAATACTTCTTGTTGTGAATAAAGAGGAGAGTGAGCATTATTTTTTACAGACCTAAATTCCGAAGTTTCCTATTGGTTCTTACATGTATTACATGGTAATTGGAATTACTCATTGTTTGCCACTTCAGAAATTGCTTTTCGAGGGATTATTTTCTTCTATTTTTTATTAACTTCAGAATAAATTTTCGATTGTGTAAGAAAGAGCCACCGATAAGGAGTTATGACAATTTGAAATATATATTTTAATGTATCATTTATTTTTTATATTGAATATAAATGTATATTTTCATCTATCATTAATTTTTATATTAAAAATAAATTATACATGAAAATATATATTTTAAACTGTTATAACTCCTTATTGTTGGCTCTGAATTACATGATAAAAAATTCATTTTTAACTTCATGTAAAATAGAAAAAAATAAGCTCGCGAAAAGAAATTTCTGAAGTGGTGAACCATGAGTAATTTCAATTACCATGTAATACATATAAGAACCAATAGAAAACTTCAACATTCAGGTTCTGTAAAGAATCATGCTAACTCTGCTCTTCATTTACAACAAGAAGTATTCTTATGAATCTCTCTCTAAAATATCAAGATTTTCAGGAAAAAAAATGATTATGTTGGGACTTTTCTAAAAATTTTGAAAAATTTCCAAATTTCAAGGATCTATAGCTCTTGATCCTTCTAATCTAAATCCTTGAAAATTTATTTACATCTTTTGGATATCAAAAAGAATATATTCTTAGAGTTTCAGAGATTTTTATTTTTCTGCTCTTCCAGTTGGTGTGAAATGTCCCATATATATATATATATATATATATATATATATATATATATATATTTATTCATTAAAAAAGTTTTTTGTGAAAAGAACTAAAATGAAAATTATTTGGAGTTATTTCTAATAATTGTATTCTTCAATTTATTTACATTTATTTACGGATATTTGCAGTATCTTCATTTAAAAAATGTATAAATGATAATAAACAATCATTATTTATCTCCAGCCTAACACTTTTTCATTGTTATTTACAGTTTTCAATATTTTTTAAATATCATTTGTTTATTTACAGTATTATTATACTTTGAAAAAATAATTTTTATACAAGGTGATGAAATATTCAACCATAAAATAATATATATATATATGAGACGTTTCACGTCAACTCACCTAACAAAAAAATAGAATTTGTCGAAAATCTATGAAAATGTTCCATTTGATACCCAAAATATACAAAAAAAAATTTTAGAGGTCGAGGTCAAAGGGGTCAGGATTTAAACGTGATGGAATTTTTCGAATTTTCCAAATTTTTTGCTAAATAAATATTTTAATAAATTTTTTCCTCAAAAACTATCAATTTCTCGTTGAAACTTAATAAAATACTTTTTCTTGGAAATTAGATGTAAAATTCACCTAAATTCTTGCAAATTATAATCTACTGATTTTTATGCTTACTTGATCGATTTAAACATACTATTTAGTATATCTAAAAATTGAGCAGGTTACATTGGCTTTTTAAAGTCTTATTTTTTTTGTTTTTTTTATGAGGAAAAAATATACGAAGCCTCCAATTGGGCAGCCTTCTCAAAGTTACTTAATTGTGCAAAAAAGTCTGAATAAATCGTTATTTTGGATCAATGATGAGATTCATGATTTTTTTTCTGAAAAACTATTGAATTTTGGGACAAATGTATGAAAATGTTTTTTATTGGAAATTATATGTAAAATGTATGTAAATTTTTGTAAACCATTATTTGCTAAACATCACAAATTATAAATGAAATTTTGAAATTTTAAAATTTATTTTTTATTAAATTTTTAGTATATATGGTTCATAATATCTTAAATTACAATTTGTAAAAACATGTTTATATTCTACACATGATTTCCAATAAAAAACATTTCCATACATTTGTCCCAAAAATCAATACTTTTTCAGAAAAAAAATCACGAATCTCATCATTGATCCAAAATAACGATTTTTTCAGACATTTTTGCACAATTAAGTAACTTTGATAAGGCTGCATCTGGAGGCTTCGTATTTTTTTCCTCATAAAAAAACAAAAAAAATAAGACTTTTAACCTGCTCGATTTTTAGATATACTAAATAGTATGTTTAAATCGATCAAGTAAGCATAAAAATCAGTATATATAAATTTGCAAAAATTCAGGTGAATTCTACATCTAATTTCCAAGAAAAAGTATTCTATTAAGTTTTAACGAAAAATTGATAGTTTTTGAGGAAAAAATTCATTAAAATATTTATTTAGCAAAAAATTTGGAAAATTCGTAAAATTCCATCACGTTTAAATCCTGACCCCTTTGACCTGGACCTCTAAAATTTTTTTGTATATTTTGGGTATTAAATAGAACATTTCCACAGATTTTCGATGAATTCTATTTTTTTGTTAGGTGAGTTGACGTGAAACGTCCCATATATATATATATATATATATATATATATATATATATATATATATATATATATATATATATATATATATATATATATATATATGTTGCATATCACAAGAAAATTTACACATCAAAACTAATTCTCTAATGTGAAGAATAAAAAATTAAATTAATAGAATTTTGAAATTTTGATACGGGAATACTTTTCATAAATAACTTTTTTATAACTTTGAAAAATGATAAATTTTTTAAATAACTTGTGGTATTGAATGCTAATTAAATTTAGTTTTAACATGAAGATAATTATTCAAGTTGGAAATGTATTTAATAAAATAATATAACTATTCATAAGTTATCACTTAAGGAGGTACCTTCGTCCACCACTCGAGTCAAATTTTTAATATGCTTATTTGATTAAAAGTTACTAGATATCTCTCCTCCCCAAGAATATATGTTTTGTATGGTGATTTTCACATACTTGATAGAATTAGCATCAATATAAAAATAAAGAAATAATTTTTATTTGAAACTAAAAAATTAAAATTAATTAAAGAGCCAAGATCATCATTTTTACTGTCCAAATCATTTACATGCTCTTTTTACGAAATTTAAAAATTTGAGGTTATGGTGTGTTTTTGTCACCATTCGCTATGTACGATAAAAGTAACTAGATTCGTACATAAATGAATAATTTATTCATTTATATTTCCGAGTGAAAGTAATGAAAGTTTCTGAAAATTATTTTATAAGTTGCCAGTAATATTATGTTTATCCTCAAAAAATTTCATTTTATTCTGTTTTGTAAATTTTAAGATCAACTACAATATTAATGTTTCCCCATAAGAACCAATGTTATATAATTATTCTAATTTCTCATTAACGAGATAATGAATCTTTATGAAATTTTATATGTGCATTTTAGACATAAAAACAAACAATTTTGCATAGTTTCGACCAAATCTGTTTTGTCATACTTGTTTGAGGAGTTTAGGTTCCAATATTATTTACTAATATTTTTCTATTTGGAATTAGAAATCTAAATATCTTGAAAACTAATGATTAGAATCATTTGAAAATTTAAATAAATAATCATCATGGTATATACTACACTTTGAAAAATTTTCTGGTAACTATACCAGTTTCCTGTAAATAATTACATGTTTTAGCGATATAAAGTTACATTTTTATGTAACTTTGCATCACTGAGTGTAGGTCCTACTATGATCGCGGTATTTTTCCCGTGCTTAGCAGTGTAATATTACAGTCAATATCAACATGGCTGTCCGGTAAAAATACATGACACGGATACTTTCTTTCGCGACAATAGAAACACATTTTAAACACAATAAGAAATATTTTATTCTTATTAATTGATTAACATAAAGTTATTAAATAATCTTTTCAAATTTAATAGTGTCATGAGTAATAAACGTTCAACGTATATTTTTTATTAAATTATATTGAATGTAGGTTAGAAACGATGGATCATGTAATTTTACCGGTTTTCATGTGTATAAACACGCTCAGCAAGGGTCCCGATACTTACCATGCTCAGCGATGTAAAGTTCCGAAAAATTTTTTACTGTGTACAAGTTAATACATTCCTTTTATAGAAATTCAGAAATAGAATGGAAAGACATCAGTTAAATATGACAGTTAACTTTTATATCTTCTCATAGTGAAATATAATCAAACTTTGACAACAAATTCAACATAATAAAATAATTGTACTTTCAATGATCATATTTAATACAAATTTTAGAGTGATAATACAGAATATTATTTTTTTCTGCATTTATAATAAGTGTTTCGCAAATGATAAGTGAATTTTCTTTTAAAATGTTTACTTTTTTAGGGAAAATTTCACTTCTATCTAGATAGTTCATAAATATATATTCATAATTATAGACATAATAAGAAAAAATTATTTATATTTCATATATTTTCCTATCTTTATAATTGACTATTAAAAAAATTTTAATATCAAATGAATATTTTTTTTAAGTGTATTTCATAAGAATTATGTTTAATCGATATTAAATAGAAAAATTTTATTTCATGTAATGATAATTTTTCAAATGAGGTAATTTGATGTATTTTAAAAATTAATATGTTTCTCTTATTAAAAATATTATTGCTTTAATGAAATGAATTTCAATATATTTAATTGTTAACAATTTTTATTTAAATGACAATTCATTTAAATACAAACACGTGTACAAATGAAAATGTAATTAAGGTAAATATAATTTTAATTTATTAAAATGTAATTTTAATATATTTAATTGTTAACAATTTTTATGTAAATAACAAATTATTTAAATACTAACACGTGTACAAATGAAAATGTAATTAAGGTTAAATGTATGTTATTTATAAAAAATTGTTAAAAAGTAACTTTTTAAATAATATATTTTCATGAAAACTAATTTAAATACTTTATTCTCTGAATGATAACTGAATTAAATTTAAATTTAATAAATTTAGTTATATAATTATAAATATATAATATTTATATGTCTGTTCATTGAATAAAATTATTATTTTTTTAATATGTATATTAAAAAAATAATTATTACAATGGATTGTAATTAAATAAAAATGTTTATTTTAATAATTATAGCGTTGAAATTTATTTTGATGAAAATGTTATTTGATTGACATTTACAGTATTATTTTAAATATATTTGAAAGGTTACATGTCATCAATGAAAAAATATTTATTTATTTAAATTAATAATTTAATAATATCAAGAATTTTCTAAAAAATATAATATTTATGATATGCAAACCTTACTTGTGATACATACACTTTGTAATATTTGTATCTCATTAAAATTTTATATTAGATGCAAAAAGGATTGTTAAGTAATTGCTAATAGTTATTTTATTATTCTGAAATATTCAAATTTAAAATTAACTAAAAATATGTATTTTAATCTTATGGTTTTTTAATTTAAATTTCGTATTTCATGTATATAAAATACATTTGTGATAATATTTTTATTAGAAATAAACACAGAATTTTTTTAAAGCATGTTTCACGTAAAAATTAATTTCATAATTCAAATTCATGGTCATATATTAAGAGGAGGTCGAGTATATCTGTCCTTTTCTAATAAAAGAATTGATTTTTTCACAAAAATTGATAATTGTAGCAAAAAATAAGAAGAAAGCCCCATCTCGTATAATAAAAAGGAAGATTTTCTTTTATGAGGAAAAATTATTTTTATCGCTTCGTTTTTAAGAAAACCTTGAAAAACTGAATCGTCCATCCTAACCTTTATTTTTCAAGTTTTTCAAGGTTTTCTTAAAAACGAAGCGATAAAAATAATTTTTCCTCATCAAAGAAAATCTTCCTTTTTATTATACGAGATGGGGCTATCTCCTTATTTTTTGCTACAATTATTAGTTTTTGAAAAAAAATAGATTCTTTGATTAGAAAAGGATAGAGATATACGACCTGCTCTTAAGGTCTGGAAATTGTAGTTGTTACTCAGTTCCCGGTTCTCAGTTTATTCATATCAAATATCGTACTATCTTTGTTTTTCTTATGGAAGTAGATTGAGAAGTAGTCACTTGATGGAATTAATTATACGCTTTTTTACTTTAAGCACATGTGTACATATATTTTTATATTATGTTTAATCAAATTATTTTTAATTTTATTCAGTACTCAAAATTAACTTTAGTTAATTAATTCTTATTTACTCAAAATTAGTCATTTATACATAATAATATAATAAAAGAAAATTCAACCAAGCGACGTTTGGAGCGGAAAACTTTAATATAATTAATACCAACGTAAAACCCATTAAATTGTGTAACAATTTTCAACAGTTGATAAATATAATGTAAATCATATAATATATATATCAATTTTAAATTACTAATAATTAATTTAAAACTCGAAAGTAACTATTTTAAAACGTAATATGGAAGATAAACATGTATCGTTTTATTCCTTAAATATCAGGAATTAAAATATTAATTATTAGTAATTTCAAAGTGTTATATATTATGTCAATAATTCTATATTTAATACTTTTTAATTTCAATAACAGAAAAAGCCGCCCGAAAAGAGATTAATAATTACATTTCTTGCGAAATATTGCCCTTGAATCGAGTAGGTGAAAGATCAGTCTTAACACCAAAAAAAAGACACTAAGCATCGCAAATTTACGCTCTTACTTCATAATATAATAGTACCAACATTGGTGCCTAAAATTCAAGCTATAGTACTACTTGAAATTATGTCGCCACTCTTTTATTAAGTACCTTCGTACATAAATTAGATATACTTGATTTAGAACCTATTTTAACAATACTTTCCTTTCTCCGTGCAGTCGTTAGTTCTAGTAAACGTCAAATACCGTTTTCGATTCTTTCATGGTTCGTGATTGAAACACGTGATTAAAAAGAATGAATTCCTATTATATTTTTTCATTGATTTTAATGCAATTCAATTGAACAGATTCTTCATTCATCATGATATAATTTGTATTTAAACAATTTTTATGCACATTGTAATTTTAATTAATCTTTTATATAAAAATATAAAAATTTAATTTAGTACAAAACTAGAATATTAAAATTCATAAGTTGCGGCAATTCTATTTTATTTTAAAATTGGCTAATTTATATATAATAATATAATATATGAAAATTTAACCGGGCGACGTTAGGAGCGAGGTATTTTTTGCTAGTTAACTTATTATAAGTTTGACAGTCATCATGGAAGTATTGTTGACGTTAAGTCTTTCGGATTAAACATCGGTACTCGAAGCACAATATTTTCCACCGTTTGATTTCTTTCCGAAATCACTTTACCGACAGGTAGTTACGAGATCGAAGATATAGAGAATTTTCTAAGCAAGACATTGGCTTATAAAAATATCTCGATCAGTATAAAACCGAATAATAATACTCTTTGTAGTAAAATAAAGTGCAATCGTTCCATAGAATTCCGACCCAAAAATTCCATAGGACTTTTATTGCGATTGGCTAAACGCGTTCTTGCAGCAGACGTCACTCATAGTTCTGATTTAACAGTAGGCATCTTGAAGGTCAACGCTCTAAGAATAGAGTGCGATATTACCTGCGGTGGATATATAAACGGTCAACGAGTGCACACGATACACGAGTTATTCCCAGCAGTACCGCCAGGATAAAAGATCATCGAAGTTCCTTCACCGGTCATTTACCTTCCGATCGTCGTCAAGAGCATAGATCACATTCAAGTGCGCATAGTCGATCAAGACGGACAACTCGTTAACATTCAAGGAGAAATTATTACCATCAAATTATATCTGAAACTAGCGTAATGGGAATCGTATTCAATTCCAAAGTTGGAAAAGGCTATAAGATCAGATCAATATGGCGACCGACCATCAGTCGGTCAAGAGCAGACAAAGCGTTAACATGGCAAAACATACAGTTTCTAAAGAGTCTCGGCCTTCGAATCGCCCCTGGTGGAAAATAACTCGTTTATTCTTTTGTTGTTTACAGAAAAATGAAAGAAATACTAAGCATAAAGTCAGTTGTAAAGTATGATGAATCAATCGAACATTACGACGTACGCGCTCATCAACCATACTCAGCATCCAACTTCAACAACAGTGATGAGATCCGTATAGCAATTCAACATCAACATTTGTGTCTTCTTTCATCGCGCAGTTCGCTACATATTTGTGGCAGACTAGTGAAAGCCGATGGAACTGTTGTAACTAATACTAAATTAGTCAATAACACCATCTATCATATGTTTGAGGGAATACGTTACGAGATCAACGCAGTAGAAATCGATAAGTGTAAGAATGTAGGTTTGACTACTCTAATGAAAGGTTGGGTTTCGCTCAATCCCAGTCAAAACTTGATTATTGAAAACGCAGGATGGCTCGATGTCGAAGAAACACAGCAGTTGACTAACAATGCAGGTTACTTTGATGTTTCGATTCCTCTAGCTATGATTCTCGGCTTCGCTGAAGATTATCGTAAAATTGTAATCAACTTGAAATACGAGCTCATTCTAACGAGATCGAGAAATGATTTGAACGCTGTCGTACAGACAGCACCAGACCCTGCTCATCCTAACGCGTTTGAGAATTTCAAGATTGAATTGACTAGAATAGAATGGCTCATGCCTCACGTAGTAGTATCAAGTGCGTACAAGATTCAACTATTAAATCATGTTGAAAAGGATAAACCAATCGATATGAGTTTTCGTAGTTGGGATTTGTACGAGTATCCATTACTTCCTACAACACCTATGCATGTTTGGACCATCAAAACTTCCAATCAGCTGAAAAAGCCACGATTCGTAATACTAGATTTTCAAATAAATCGAAAAAGTCAGAGAACTATCAACGTAAGTCGCCTTCATCATTGCAATATCAGTAATGTAAAGCTGTTTCTCAATTCTCAATATTATCCGTATGGAAATTTGAATTTAGATATCCCTCATAATCAATACGCAATGTTATACGATATGTAACTTTCAAAGTGCTCACTATTTTAAAGATATCGAGCCTATGCTAAAAAAGCAACATTTTATCGAGTACTTACCTCTAATCGTAATCGATTGTTCTAAACAAAACGAGTGCCCCTGTGGATGTTCGACTGGAATTCGAATCGAGAGGTAACTTTTCAGCCGGCACTTCTGCTTACTGCTTAATCTTACACGATCGTGTAGTTCAGTACAGCGCCGCGAGCGGTAACGTACGAAAACTTTTGTAAGTAGTGGGAGAATCATTATAAAAAAGCTGACTCGTTAGTAAGAGTCTCAGTCATGATGGAGTACTTGGTGGATATGCAAGGCTTTAAACAGTCAGGAAACGACTACATTCTCAAAGAATTAGCTATAGTTCCTCTGAAAGATAATTCCGACCCCGTTGTACTTTTATTCGAAAAGCCTTATCCTTGACGTCGACTATCGGATAAGTACAAGAGAGAAAACATATGGCTAGAAGAACATTACCATGGTCTATCTTAAGATTCAGGAAATATTCCCTACACAGATATAGGAAAATTACTCAGACAGGCATTACATGATGCTAGTAGAGTCTTAGTTATGGGCTCTATCAAGAAAGCGTGGTTAGAGCGATTCAAGTTCAAAGTCCATGATGTAGCAGAAATGGGCTTCCCACCGCTAGACAAGATCAAACTCATCACGGTTTGCCCCCACCATAATGGAGCCTACAGAGCTAGTCGTGCGCTTTACAACGTAAGACTCATGGAAAAATTTCTCACTGAAAGTATTTCCGAGAAAATGGAGTGTGAGAAGTTATAAATAGCAGATGCTTTCCAATTTCACATTCATTCCAAAATGGCAGAGGCTTCAACGAGCATGGGAGGTGGTAACTCCTCAAATTCCTCAGATCAAAACTCCTCTGATCAAAATTGTTCAGAGTATACCCCGCTTCTTCGTAACAGACGAAAGAAAAATGTAAACTGGAAAGAATATGTAGATAAAAAATATTCCAGTATGCAGCAATCATCCAAAACTCCATCATCGAATATTAGTGTAAAAAATTATAATTTAAAAAATATTTGAAATTTCAATAGTAGATAAGGCAAAGCGCTCGCGAATATTGCTTCATCCGGCGTTCTCGTTGGGTTATTGGGACAGTCATGCACAGGTGGCCCCAGAAATACTATGGGGGTTCTGGTATACTTGGGTTATTGGGACAGTCGTGCAATAGCACAGGTGGCCCAGAAATGCTATGGGGGTTCTGGCCCACTTGGGCCAGCTTATCTACTATTAAAATTACATAATTACTATAAAAATTAATAATAAAAATTTAAATATATATAAATAAATAATATGAACAAAAATGATGGAATGGAATCCAATTGAAGGAAATAATGTTGAAGTAAATGATGTTATCGATCAACAAACAATGGATTATTTAAATAATCGAATTGAAGACCACTTAAATTATGAAGAAGAATATGAATATTATTTAGAAGACCTAAATGATAATATTTCAGAAGATACAGAAATTTCTCGATTAAATAATATTATTAATTCATATATTGGCGAGAATGAAGAAAAAGTTGAATACAATAATTGGAATAAGGTACCAGAATATTATAAATGTTACGTTAATAAAATTATAGAATATAAAATCAAAATATGTGAACCAATAACAGAATATGATATTAATCAAAATTATCAAATTTATTCTAGATATTTATTACGATTAGCTAATATTATTAAGAAAATATTAGATTAAAAAATTATAAAAGTAAGTATAGTACAAAGTAAGTTTAATATTTCAAAATTATTTTGTTTTATATATATACAAATTAAAATCATTAAAATAAGATAATGAATATTAATAATGATTACGTCACTTATTTTTGAAACAAATTTTTAAATTTCAGTATAAAATGTTGATATATCTTAAAAATTGTGAAAATAAGTCAAAAGATATCGAAAAGGATTTATATCAAAATAATCCTATTATTTCCAAGACATAAATAAACATTATGATGTATCAAATATAATACTAACAATATTTTTATAAAAAATAATTATTTAAAAATTTTTGTATAGTTTTAAATTTATTGTAACCTTGATCATTAATATCATTTCATTAATAATAAGTTATTTTTTCACTTATATATTGTACAATATCACTATTTTTTTATTCATATTCAATATATAAAATAAATTATATTATAAATATATAACTAATCTATGTAACATGATCTATAAAATAAAGTGGTTTTCAGAGCTCCTGGCGAGGGTTTCCACTAATTAAAAAATCTAACGCACCGTAACGTCACCTCCATATTTCACACAGTTAAAATATATTAGTTAAATTAAAATCTATATTTCAATATTAAAAAATTTATACAATCAAATTAAATATATGAATGCAATTCATCATAATAACTAGTTTGAAATATAAGGTGGTGTGGAAAGTCGTTACTCAAGACTATATGTGACTTTTATAACGATAAACAATTAAATATAAAATAACATTTTTAAAAATAAAATAAAATATAAGGTCAATGATCCAACTACGGATAGCATCCAAACTATGATAATTTTGTATTCTTTGTATTACGAAAAAGGCAATATTTATAATATACAGAAAAAAAATCACTTTATTAATTAAAATATTTTCGCGCGTTTCCGCATTATTGCTGAGCAGAAAAAAAAACGAGTTTAAAAAAAAATATTAAAACAGCAGTCTTTTCTCAACTCACAAAATTCAAAATGGCTTTCTTATACACGTGAAAGATTAAACAATTCGCAGTAGGAAAATTTTGTATGTATGTATGTGTGTACGTGTGTGTGTGTGTGTGTGTGTGTGTGTGTGTGTGTGTGTGTGTGTATATGTTTATGTTAAAGGTGCACGTGTGTATGTGTATGTATGTATGTGATAATAATGCAAAAAATATTTACGTAAAAAAAAGTCTTAGATCTCCGTCTCAATATAATGAAATAATAATAATATTTATATACACATATTGAGACCTCACTCGATGATTTTATTCATCATATACTAAATAAACGTACGTTATAAGTAATATAACTTTACAACTGACGTTATAATTATAATTATATGTATGACATCACAAATATATATATATATATATATATATATATATATATATATATATATATATATCAGGCCCGGATTATAATAGGGGCTAGACGGGGCTGTAGCTCTGGGCCCCACACAAGTGGAGGGCCCCCTAAGGAATAAAAAAAAAATTTTATAGACTAAATAAATTAGTAATTAAAATAAATTAATTTTAGTTCATCGATTTAAAAAAAGCATGTAAATTTTTTATTGACGGTATTTTCCATAATGTGTGTGTGTGTGTGTGTGTGTGGATGTATGATTTCACTTAGTAAATTGTATCTCGAGAACTACTCGATGGATTTGCTTCTAATTTTGCATGGAATTTAGTTTTTTGACTAACTTACTGGGAAGCTATTGATAATATATATATAAATATATATATATATGTATAATTGCCAAAAATAACCATTTTTCATCGTTATATTATTTCGAAAAATTTTATCATTATTTATCATATAACAATTAATTCATAGCATTTTTCATAATTTCTTTTATTTTTCAGCTTTTAAAGTAAAAAGGCAGTAAATTAAATTAGTATATATAAAAGCAATTCTTTTGTGAATATCTTTGAGAAAAGTTCATTAAAAATATAAATTTAAATGGAAAGACTCTACTGGGTATAAATGTTGAGAGCGCGGTGGCGTAATGGATAGAGCTCTTGCCTTCAACGCGGAGGGCATGGGTTCGAATCCTGGCCAGGTACCTCTAACTTTTTTTTCGAAAGAAAATAAGTGTATGTGCCATTTATATCGCGACTCTTTAAAAAATCCGACCTCATTGGGTATCGGTTGATTGTTGGTTACAAAAGTGGCTGACCATCCATCGGTAGTCAAAGTTTTCGGTATGGTGGGTCTGACAGTCCTAGCCTGATGTAATGTGTTAAACAGATGCCGGGCGGGGGACTTCCTCGACTTCATCATATATAAAAGGTTAATCATATAGAGGACAATATCCTTTATATATTAATCTTTTTTTTTAAAAAAAAAAAAAAAAAAAAAAACTGGGTATAAATGTTAAAATTACACTAAACAAAATTTATTTCGAAGGATCAATGAAAAAGATTATCAAAAATAAAATAAATGAAAATTAAAAAATGCGTTTCGGTTCCAAATTAATTCATTAAAAATGATTCAAAATTCTGAAAAGAATTTCAATTTTCAATAATGGTTTTGACTGAGAAAGATAAATTGATTGTTAAAGGACAGGGATTGAAGCCTCATTCACTCGTATTTGTTCCAATTTATCAGTGCTCATTTTTTCTTTGGATTTCAATTTTGTTATCGTAGTATTCTCTAATTTTTCTTCATATTTTTTTGGTTGTTTCTCTTTAATTTTTATATAAGCTTCTTTCTTGCGTAAAGCCTCATTCGCACGTGTATGTTCCAATTTATCAGTACTCATTGTTACCTTGAATTGCCATTTTGTTATCTTAGTATTTTTTAATTTCTGTTTATATTTATTTGGTTGTCCTGTTTTCATTTTTATATAAGCTTTTTTCGTACGTAAAGTTTCTTGAACACGTCTTAGTTTTAATTTATTATTACTTTTTTTTCTTGCATTTTCATAATAATGTCTTTTTTTGAAATTTTTTTATATTTATGTGATTGTTCTGTTACCATTCTCCTATCAACGGGATGTCGGAGCTGCAGCAATTAAGTTTTGCTTTTTTTATTTTATCAATATCTTTTTAAATTCATAAATTAAACAAATATAATGACTTGCCATCACTAAAGCTATATTAATACAATAATTCTAGTTAAAATAAAAAATCATTTGGACTTGTTTTTTTTTTATAAGCTTAGATTGGAAATTAGATATCAAACTTGATAAACGTAACCTTAAAATACGATACATTAAAAGTTTTCATTATAACTTTATATGTATAATATTCTGGTGAATTTCTTGAGTTGTCCGCACTAGAGTTTAATCTGACAAATTTTTACTTTGTAGCATAAAAACTCGATTAAACGCATTAGTCTAGTCGCCAGAGAGGTCACCCTGGCCTTTTTAATTTAGATGGGAACATTAAAATTTTTTTTATGTATTTCGACTTGCTGAACACGAATATCGATAGTCTTTTACGATCTGACAGTCGAGTAATTTGTTATAAACAATTTAAATGTTTAAAGCGTTGTATCTTTTGAACTAGAAGTGATGGAAAGATGTAACTAGGTAAGTTTCGTTCTTTAATCCATAACAAACAAATTGATTTTTTATTTATCTAGAGAAAGTTATTAGAACCGAAGATATTGTTAATTAAGTGCAAAAAGTCGACGCAACATCGAGGCGCCTGGACAAATTGAACTATAACTCAGCTTCTAATGAATATTTTTCATCGGCTGAGGTCTTATTTTAAAGGTAAAAGTGTATCCTACATTTATATGTGATAAAAAACGATTTTTAACGATATAGAAACAAGTGGGAACCGAAAAATGTTGATATTTTTGCTGTTTTTTTGTTAGTCTATTTGTTTATAAGAGTATAAATGAATGTTCCGGGTTAAAAACTTAACAATTAAACGTAACGATGGGGTTTTACTTTTAGATTAATAACTATTGATATTTGAAAAAATACTGAATACAATTGAAGTTATCGACGTTTTAACGATCGCTCGCGCCGCGGCGAGGCGTTGGTGCGCGGCATTCGCCGAGCAGCCGTCATCGATGGCTAAGGAAGGCATCTCTTGGAGATTACTTTTACCCGTTCTAAATTGTCATACACTAATTTTGAAAGTGAATTGTCGACAAGTTAGTAACTTTGTTAATTATCAACACATTGTTTTTTCAAATGTGTTTATAAAATTTTAATTGATATGATCGTTACATAAGTTTTAATAGAATTCACGGAGAAAAACTTTTATTTAATTTACGTATCAATCAAATAATTTTATTTATTACAAGATACAAACAGAAATAACATTTTTTCTGGCTACAATAATGTACATGCCGCACTGTGAGCAATGAGATTATGATACCGTCAAATCTATCTATCAATTATATATTCAAGATTGTCCTTTATTAATAAGTATTTATAGAGACATTTGTATACTTAAATGATATTTAAATGTTTTTTTCATTGTTTGTTAGATTTTTACAAGACTTATTTTTCATGCACGCACAGAATGAACAAAATTTTAAACGTTTTTTATTACAAGGGCATGTAGAAGAGCAAAGTTGTACATTTTTGTATTTTCAAATTTCTATCTTCTTCAACAAAACCGAACAAAGTCGAATCAAGTTTGATTGCTGCCTTATTAATACAAATTTGTAAATATTACGATTAATCATGAATTATATCGTTGTATTTATTATTAGACGTTTTGTAGACTATTTCAAAAACAAATGTGCTGATAATTAAAAAAGTAACTAACTTGTCTCAAAATTAGTGTATGACAATTTAGAACGGGTAAAAGTAATCTCCAAGAGATGCCTTCCTTAGCCATCGATGACGGCTGCTCGGCGAATGCCGCGCACCAACGCCTCGCCGCGGCGCGAGCGATCGTTAAAACGTCGATAACTTCAATTGTATTCAGTATTTTTTCAAATATCAATAGTTATTAATCTAAAAGTAAAACCCCATCGTTACGTTTAATTGTTAAGTTTTTAACCCGGAACATTCATTTATACTCTTATAAACAAATAGACTAACAAAAAAACAGCAAAAATATCAACATTTTTCGGTTCCCACTTGTTTCTATATCGTTAAAAATCGTTTTTTATCACATATAAATGTAGGATACACTTTTACCTTTAAAACAAGACCTCAGCCGATGAAAAATATTCATTAGAAGCTGAGTTATAGTTCAATTTCTCCGGGAGCCTCGATGTTGCGCCGAACTTTTTGCACTTAATTAACAATATCTCTGGTTCTAATAACTTTATCGAGACAAAGAAAAAATCAATTTGTTTGTTATGGATTAAAGAACGAAACTTACCTAGTCACATCTTTCCATCACTTCTAGTTCAAAAGATACAACGCTTCAAACATTTAAATTGTTTATAACAAATTACTCGACTGTCAGATCGTAAAACACTATCGATGTTCGTGTTCAGCAAGTCGAAATACATAAAAAAAATTTTAATGTTCCCATCTAAATTAAAAAGGCCAGGGTGACCCCTCTGGCGACTAGACTAATGCGTTTAAGAGCAGGTCGAGTATATCTGTCCTTTTCTAATCAAAGAATTGATTTCTTTACAAAAACTAATAATTTCAGCAAAAAATGAAGAGAAAGTCCCATCTCGTATCAGAAAAAGCTAAATTTTCTTTGATAAGAAAGAATTAATTTTATTGCTTCGTTTTCAAGAAAACCTTGGAAAACTTAAAACATAGAGGTTAGGGAAAACAATTTGGTTTTGAAAAAAATTATTATTAGAAATTATTAGTTTTTGTCAAAAAATCAATTCTTTGATTAGAAAAGGACAGATATACTTGACCTGCTCTTAATCGAGTTTTTATGCTATAAAGTAAAAATTTGTAAGATTAAACTCTAGTGCGGACAACTCAAGAAATCCACCAAAATATTATACATATAAAGTTATAATAAAAACTTTCAATGGATCGTATTTCAAGGTTAGGTTTATCGAGTTTGATATCTAATTTTTAATCCAAACTCATAAAAAAATAACAAGTCCTAATGATTTTTAGTTTAAAAAAAATGATTGTATTAATATAGCTTTAGTGCTGACTAGTCATTATATTTGTTTAATTTATGAATTTAAAAAGATATTGATAAAATAAAAAAAGCAAAACTCAATAGCTGCAGCTCCGATATCCCGTTAATAGGAAAATGGTAACAGAACAATCACATAAATATAAAAAAATTTCAAAAAAAAGTAATGATAAATTAGAATTATGATGTGTTCAAGAAACTTTACGTACAAAAAAAGCTTATATGAAAATGAAAAAGGACAACCAAATAAATATAAACAGAAATTAGAAAATACTAAGAAAACAGAATAGTACTTCAAGGAAACAATAAGTACTGATAAATTGGAACAAATACGTGCGAATGAGGCTTTACGTAAAAAAGAAGCTTTAATAAAAATTGAAGAAAAACTACCAGAAAAACATAAAGAAAAATTTGAAAATGCCAAGATAACAAAATTGAAATTTAAGGAAAAAATGAGTATTGATTAATTGTCACAAATACGTGCAAATGAAGCTTTACGTAAGAAAGGAGCTTATATAAAAATTAAAGAGAAAAAAACCAAAATAATATAAAGAGAAATTAGAAAATACTAAGATAACAAAATTGAAATTTAAGGAAACAATGAGTACTGATAAATTGGAACATATAGGTGCAAATGAGGCTTCACGCAAGAAAAAGCTTATATAAAAATTAAAGAAAAACAACGGAATAAATATGAAGAAAAATTAGAGAATACTACGATAACAAAATTAGAATTCTAGGAAAAAATGAGTATTGATTAATTGGTACAAATACGTGGGAATGAAGCTTTACGTAAAAAAAAAGAATATATAAAAATTAAAAAAATACAACCCAAGAGAAAGCAAGAAAATTAAAAAATACTAAAATAACAAAAATGAAATCCAAGATAAAAAAAGGTACTGATAAAATGGAATGAATACGTACAAATGAAGTTACTCGTGAGAAAAAAGCTTACATAAAAATGAAAGTAGAACAACCAAATAAATATAAAAAAATTGAAGATATTAAGATATAAAAAATAAAATCAATTAAAAATAGAGATACACATAAATTGAAAAAATTGCATGAAATAAAAATTAAGCAAAAAAGAGACTTATAGAAAAGTTATTAGTGAACAATATAATGAATATGAGAGAATGGTACAAATTAAAAAACAAAAATTGGAAAATGCCGTTATTATTAAGAAAACACAAGTTAAAAATGAAAATTACAATAATAATAATTATAATAACAATCATAATATTGTATTGAACAAAGTTATTGATGAAACAATAAAGGGCAAAGTAGAAAAAAAATTAAAGAAATTAAATGAAGAATATGAATTAAAAAAATTAATTCGAAACTGATTGGTTGCATAACAAATATATATTTCGATGAAAATCTCATTTCTGAAAATAACATTGGTTCCATCACAAATACATGTGTTTATTGTGATGCGAAACATTTTGCTTACGAATATACCAAAAGTAACGATTTCTCCAATTGTTGTCATTAAGGTAAAGTAGAATTGTTAGAAAATCCTCCTTACCCAGAACAATCAAAGTTTTTAGCTACTGAATTAACGAAAGAAATTATTGATTTTCGACGAAATGTAAGGTTGTACAATAATGCTTCAGTGTTCTCAAATTTTGGTGCCAATTTTGATACGTTACCGGGTATGGGACCACAAGTTATTAGAATATATGGACAAATTTACCATAATGTATATGCGTTACATCTTAATAAAGATGAAGCACGTAAATATGGACAATTTTATATTTTAGATAATGAAATGGCAACGATTGAACGGAATAAGTTTAATATAAATATAACATTATTAAAACATTTAGATATCTTGATAAGAGACATTAACCCTTATGCTTAAGCCTATAAAATGATGCATAAAGTAGAGGTAGAACTACAACGATGTGCAAAAATCTATTGTCTTCCAAGAACTGTTACTAGGTCTATTGTCCGCAATAATAATTTGGATGAAAATAGATATAATCTACCTACCTTGCAATAGTATATGTTGGAAAATACGATCTTCCTGAAAGATCGTCTTCTCGTTATCCTATTAAACGTGATCCTATTGTTCATCGTCTTCACGTTATCCTATTGAACGTGATTTTGTCATTTACCCTAAGTATGCTAAACCAATTAGTATACCGAGAATCAGCAAACACACAAATCCTATGACATATCCGCTTATTCATCCTAATGGTGGTTTTGGATGGATGCCAAAAAGAAAGTATTGACTGTCGACAAAATGTAAGATTATACAATAATGCTTTACCGTTCGCAAGTTTTAGTGCTAATTTTGATAAATTGACAGGTGAAGGACCACAAGTTATGAAAATATGTGGACAAATTTATCATGATGTGTATGCTTTGCATCCTAATAAAGATGAAGCACGTAAATATGGACAATTATATAATTTAGATAATGAAATTGCAACGATTAAACGTAATAAATTCAATACAAATTTAGTGTTATTAAAAGAATTAGATAATTTGATAAGAAACATTAACCCTTATGCAAAAGCCTATAAATGATGCATGAAGTAGGAAAAGAAGAACTACAACGATGTGCAAAAATCAATTGTCCTCCAAGAACAGTTACAATGTCTATTGTCCGCAATAACAATTTGGAGAAAAATAGATATAATGTACCTACCTGTAATGAAGTCGCGATAGTATATGTTGGAAAAGATGATCTTCCTCCTATCGAACTAGATATTGTCATTTACTCTAAGTATGAAAAACCAATTAGTATACCAAAAATTAGCAAACATACAGATCCTATGACATATTTGCTAATTTATCCTAATGGTGGTTATGGATGGATGCCAAATATGAAAAGTAAATTTGGAAAAACCAATATTTCAAATTTGAAATTTAATAATTATAGATTTAGGGTTAGAAATGAATTTAATACATTTCTTAGTTTGGGAAAATTATCTCAACAGTTCATTGTCGATACTTTTCAAAAAGTTGAAACTTCCAGATTATATTTCATACGAAAAAACCAAAACGTATTAAGAAGTGATTGTTACAAAGGTGTAATGGACTATTTACATAACAAAAAAAAATTGGATTCTTAAAAAATTGGAAAAATGGTAATACTACCGTCAAACTTTACAGGAAGTCCACGATTTTTAAAACAAAATTACATTGACTCAATGACACTTGTAAATTATCGTGGTAAACTTGAACTTTTTGTAACTATGACCTGTAACCCACATTGGAAAGAAATAACTGAAAACTTGGAAATTAATGAAAACGCAATAGATATACCAGATATTATAACAAAAGTATTTTATCAAAAAGTAGAAGAATCAAAAAATTTAGTAATAAATAAGGAAATATTAGGAAAATGTATTGCATAAAGTTATGTAATTAAATATAAAAAACGAGGATTACCGCATATGCACATGTTGTTACTCTTAGATAAAAATGATAAATTTGATATTCCCGAAAAAGTTGATAAAATAATAAGTGCAGAAATGCCAAATAGAAATATTTATCCAAAATTATATAGGATTGTTAAACGATTTATGATACGCGGTTCCTACGGTATGCACAATATAAATTGTCCGTGTATGGATAAAAATACGAAATAATGTACTAAAAATTTTCCAAGAAAATTAAATAATACAACAGCATTTAAATCCAATGGATATCCGCTATACAAACGTAAAAATGATGGCGTCAAAATCATTCTCAAAAATAAATTTACAGAAAGAATCGCAGATAATGGATTTGTTGTTCTTTATAATCCTTACTTATTATTGAAATTCAATGCACACATAAACGTAGAAGTTTGTTCCACTGTACACTGCATTAAACATTTATTCAAATTCTGTTATAAAGGTCACGATCGTGCATACATTAAAATGCATCAAGTAAGTGTGGATTTTTAATCAGAAAATAAAGACACTCTTCAAAGACAATTGTGAAAATGTTGAATATGAATATGACGAAACCGAGCAATACATTAATACACAATATTTATGTCCACCTCAAGCAATGCACAGATTATGAGAATATCCTTTATATGTTATTTCACATACTATAAAACGTCTAGGCGTTCATGAAAAACATTAACAAAACGTTTTATTTAAAGAAGGAAAAGAAGAAATGATCATGCAAAAAATGTGGGAACAACATTAATAGCATATTTTGAATTGAATAGAGAAGATTTTAAAGCACGAAATTACTTGTATTCAGAAATACCAAATTTTTATACATTTGATGAAAAACTGAAAAAGTGGAATAAAAAAAAAAAAAAGAAAACCAATACTTAGTAGAATGTACTTAGTAAGTCCGAAAGATAGAGAACGTTATTTCATTAAGTTATCACTATCACATGTTAAAGGAGCCACATCTTTTGAAGCTTTGCGTACTGTTGATGATGTGATGTACACTTCGTTTTATGAGGCAGCTAAGGCAAAACAATTAATTAATGAAGATGAAGAATGGGATAGATGTTTGGAAGAAGCATCTTCAACAGAATTTCTTTATATTCTTTATGAATTATTTGCTTTCATTTGCGTTTTTCATAATCCTACAAATGCACGAAATTCATATGAAAAATATAAAGATAAGTTATACCATCCTAAATACGAAGAAAATAAAGGTGAAAATCTTGCATTGAATGTTATTAAAAATAATTTATAAGTCGATGGATTTTCTTTAAACAATTTTAATTTACCTAACATTAGCACATTTATAGATGAAGATAATCAAGCAATTTCAAATCATAATAATAATATTCTTAATGTATTAGAAATGAAAATAAATTCTTTAAATGATAAACAAAGACAAATATTCAACTCTTCTATAAAAAGTTTAAACAACCAAAGTAAAGAAAAATATATTTTTATAGATGGACCAGGTGGAAGTAGAAAAAGTTATTTACTTAACGATTTAATAGTTTATTTTAAATATCATACTATAGATTATTTATGCGTAGCTTGGACAGCCATAGCAGCAAATTCATTAGTTGATGGAAAAACCGTGCATACAAAAACATTTTAACTACCGTTAAGAGGACGCTGGATCTCTCTATCCTTTTCTAATTGAAAAATGTAGGTATTTGAAAAAACTAACGATTATTGATAAAGATTGAAAGTCATCCGCAACTTGTACAGTAAAAAGCAATACTTTTTCTAACGAGGACAAATTAATTATGATGCTTTGTTTTCAAAAAAAGTTTGACATACTTACAAAATCATAAGTTAGGCTAGAGAATTAATTTGTTTTCATTAGAAAAAATATTGATTTTCACTGTACAAGTTGGGACAACTATTGATTTTTAGTAACAACTACAATTTTTTTCAAAAACCTACATTTTCTTATTAGAAAAGGATAGAGAGATTCAACGTCCTCTTAAATATAACAGATTGTACAACTTGTAATGTTATGCCTAATTCTGCAGAAAGCAAACAAAGGGAACATAAATAATTATTTGGGATGAATATCCATGACTTCAAAATTTGCTTTTGAAGCAGTTGATCGTCTTATTCAAGATTTATGCGATGTGAACCAACCCTTTGGTGGTAAAACTGTAATTGTATCAGGAGATTTCAGGCAAACATTACCAATTGTATGACATGGAAGCCGCATGAACATTATTGAAAATAATGTTTAATTTATTTTTTTATGGCAGAATTTAGAGCCTAAAATATAGAGTCAAAGTAAATATAAGATTCAAAGAAATATTCGGCCCAAAAAAATAGAGCTCAAGAAAATATAAGAATCAAAAAAATACAGAACTCAAGTGAAATAAGAATCAAAAAAATATAGGGATCAAAAAAGTAAAAGAATCAGACAAATATTGGGCCCAAAAAATATAGAGACCAAGAAAATATAATATTTAAAAAAATATTGCGCCTAAAAAAATATAAGATTCATAAAAATATTTGGCCCAAAAAAATATAAGAATCAAAAAAATATAGAGTTAGAGTAAATATAGAAATAAAAAAAAAAACAGGCCCAAAAAATTAGAAGAATCAGACAAATATTGGGCCCAAATAAATATAGAGACCAAGAAAATATAATAATAAAAAAAATATAAGATTAAAAAAATATAAACCCAAAAATAAAGTTGAAAAAAAAGGCCCAGATAAATAAATGGCTCAAAAAAATTAGAGGCCCAAAAAAATGAGGCCCAAAGAAAAAACTGGTGTGGCAGTCTTTGGGTCTGGCCGACAGAAGTGAAACTTCTTTACGAAATTATAGAACTCATAAATGTTTATTTAAGTTCTATTACTGTTTTATTTAATTTTAAAATAATTTTAAAACTGAATAATTATAAAATGAAATAAAACTAAATTAAAATAATTCAATTTATTTAAGGAATAAATTTTTTTTAATTTTAAATGAGATGGTGTATAAAATTCTTCTTAATAATATTTATTTTACAAAAATACAATTTAAAAAATGTAGGGAAGAGAGGGGTTCACCATAAAACATTATAAAGGAAGAAAGAAAACGAGTGCTATTGCTTTCTTTATTTATTCAGATCAGATTCAGATATTTGTATTGCATATATATTATACATGTATACATATACTATATCTGTGCGTTTGACATCAAGTCAGTCCCGCAAATTTTTCTTTATACGTATTTAATACCTTGATTTACATGTAGGAGGCGCGGACGCTCCTCCTATATATATACACTTCCGTTTCATTAGTTCCGTTGCATGTACCGTCATGAAATCAATTCACTCCCGTATAATTTTTTTATACGGCTCTTATGGGAAGTGTATACCGTCGGTAAAGAAGTTTCACTTCAAAAAGACTCGAAAAAAAGTAAGTCCAAAAAAATAAAAGGTATAGAGAAATACAGGATCAAAAGAAATATGGAAGCCAAGAAATAAGAGGCCGAAAAAAATGAGGCCTAGTGAAAATAAGACTTTAAAAAATGTAGAGCCCGAAAAGTATAAGGCCCAGAAAAATATAGAGTTAAATAAAATATAGGACCCAAAAAATTATAAAACCAAAGAAATTATAAACATGAAAAAAATATGGAGCACAGGAATATATCAGAATTGAATAAATATTAGGCCCAAAAAAATATAGAGCCCAAGAAAATATAGGGCCTAAAAAAATATTGGGCCTAAAAAATATAGAGCCCAATAATATATAAAAATCGGAAAAATATTGGGCCCAAAAAATATAGAGCCCAAGACAATATAAAATAAAAAGAAAATATAGGGCCCAAAAAATATGAAGCCCAAAATATATAGAGACCAAAAAAAATATTAGGCTCAAAAAATAGAGCCCAAAAAAAATAGAACATAAAAATATTGGGCGCAGAAAAATATAAGGCCTAGAAAAATATAGAGCTAAATAAAATATAGGTCCCGAAAAAATTATAGAACCCAAGAAAATATAAATTTAAAAAAAATATCGGGCCCAAAAAATATAGCGTGCAAGAAAATATAAGGCCTAAAAAAATATAAAGCCCAAAAAAATATAGAGACCAAAAAAAAATTGAACCCAAAAAAATATAGGGCGCAAGAAAATATAAGACCCAAAAAAATATAAGACCCAAAAAAATATGGCCTAAAAAGATGCTTATGACTAATGAGGACTAATTATATAGGGCTCAATAAAAAATTGCTACCCTTATTACCAAAAGATTAGACACGTTTAACAAATGCGGAGAACCGGAGAAATGGAAAAAAAGTGGTTTCACTTTAATATTATATAGGATATTTATAATCTCTCAAATAAAACCCACCCTTACAATTGATAAATTATTTACTTATACCAAATAAATTATTTAGTTTATCAATAAAATATTTATTTAAGATGAATAAATATTCATTTAATTTAAATATTAAGCTTTATAGATTGAAATAAATATTTATTTGAATCGATAAATTATTTGTTTATAACAAATAAATTATTTAGTTTCATCAATAAAATATTTATTTAAGATAAAAAAAATAATTATTCAATTCGAATATCAAGCTATAGATCGAAATAAATAATTATTTGAGTTGATAAATTATTTGTTTAAAATAAATAAATTATTTAGTTTCATTAATAAAATATTTATTTAAAGTAATTTAATATTGATTCAATTTGAATATCAAGCTACGTAAATTGAAATAAATATTTATTGGAATTGATAAATTATCACAATAAATAAATTAATTAGTTTTATTAATAAAATAATTATTCAAAGTAAATAAATATTCAATCAATTTAAATGCTAAGCTTTATTAATTAAAATAAATATTTGTTTGAATTAACAAAATTTTTGGTTGATTCAAATAAATTATTTGGTCACATCAATGAAATATTCCTTTAAAATAAAAAAAATATTCAACCAACTTGCATATTGATTAAAACAAATAATTTTAATAATTAATACAGTATTTGATTACAATAATCCACATTACTGTTTAGCATCAATGATCATAATGACCAACTTTCTAGAACATGTATATTGTGAAATTTATTTGTTTTTATAACTAAAAAAACCTTTAAGAGCAGGTCGACTTTTTCTGTCCTTTTCTAATCGACGAACTGATTTTTTCACGAAAACAAATAATTTTAGCGAAAAATAAAGAGAAAGCCCCATCGCGTATTAAAAAAAGCTATATTTTTTTTAATAAGAAAGAATTGATTTTCTCGCTTCGTTTTCAAGAAAACCTTGAAAAACTTAAAACATAGAGGTTAGGTTGGACAATTTGGTTTTTCAAAGTTTTCTTGAGAACGAAGCAATAAAACTAATTCTTTTTTATTAAAGAAAATATAGCATTTTTTAATACGCGATGGGGCTTTCTCTTCATTTTTCGATAAAGTTATTAGTTTTTGCAAAAACTTAATTCTTCGATTAGAAAAGGATGGAGATACGTGACCTCCTCTTAAAAAGGTAAAAGTGCGGCAAGTTTGCTTTCTTCTCTTAAATAATAAGAATTTTAATTCTATCTTCATAAACATTTTTTTTAAATTACAAATTATTTCAATTACATTCTCCAAATATACCTTTTAATTTTATTAAAGAACTTTATAAACATTAAAATAATGCCTAATTCTTATTCACACCACTAATTGTTTATAATAATTTTATATATACAATATTAATAATAAAAATACGCTTTGGAAAGTTATATATGTATACAATATTAATAATAAAAATACGCTTTGGAAATCAATGGAGCTAGTATTTATTCCTTCTAATATCAAAATATAATAGTATCTAATAATGTTTGTTAAAAATTTTTTAAATATTTATTTACTTGAAACATTTTAAAATAATAGTTTCATAATTTTCCAAACAAGATATATTTTATCATAATAAAGTTTTCGAAATAGTATTAAAATAATCAGTAATTCTTACTCACATTGTTGATTATTAATAATAATTTTATTTAATGAAAAACAAAAATTTATTTATAACAAAAATACGCCTTAGAAAATTCTGAAATCAATATAAGTAAGTCAAGTTTTTATTGCCACGTATATACACGGAGAGAACAAATCGGGAATACTTCCTTGCGTCCTCTACTGCTAAAGTTCCGTACGCACGTTTTTGGAAATATGCCTTGAGTACAAGCAACGATTCCATAAGCCATTGGGAAAAAATCCGTATGCTCTATAAGCAAGGAAGTATTCCCGATTTGTTCGCTCCGTGTATATAATACAACAATTTCATTAAGATTTATTTATTTATCAGAAACATTTACCATTCACCAAAATATACTTTACAGTTTACCTTAAGAGCAGGCCGGATTCGCTGTCCTTGTCTAATTGAGATTTTTGTTATTTACTCAAGTATTAATCGGTGTATCTGCAAATTGAAGGCTAAGCGCAATAGATATTATTATTACAAATATTTATGCACAAGAAGAAAAAAATCCATCGCTTTGTTTTTGAGAAAAGTAAGTGACGCGAAAATATTATAAACATAAACTTTTACTTTGGCATTACTTACTTTTATCAAAAACAAAACGGTAGAATTTTTTTTCTTGTGCATAGATGTTCATAATAATAATATCTATTGCGCTCAACCTTTAATTTGAAGATACACCGATTAATACTTGAGTAAATAACAAACAACTCAATTGTTACTCGGTCGGTATCAGGTTCTACTCCGGCCTGCCGTTAACCCTTAAATGGTAACAACATTTTGGCATCCCTGAATGATAACGATAGGTTACTCCTTTCTGGCGCTTTAAAAATTATATTATTATATACTATTAGAAATTGATAATAGCTTTATTTTTATGTTAAGATTTTATGTGAATTAATAAATTAATAAAGTTAATTAAAAACCAGGTGTGGCAGTTGTGGGGACTGGCTGACAGAAGTTAATACTTTTTTTGGTTTAGTGACAGTCTTGCTTCTCATAGAATGAACAATTTTCCGTCACGCTTTGTTTAAAAATATATTTCATATTAAATTAATATGTATACGCACAAAAAATTATCAACTCATGAAGTAGAATAATGGTAGTTCTGGGTAAAGAGAAGACCTCCTAAATACATTTGCAACTTACTAAGCTACTTAGAAGCGTACAGAAATTGTTTAAATAATAAGCATATAATGATAATAAATATAAAATGTAACCTTAACTTCCGTTTCCTACCCCTGAAAAGGATTGCACAAAGTGCACATACAAAGAGAATAAAGGAAAGAAGAAAAAGATACTCTATATTAGACCTGTTTTTAACACAGACATCATGCTGTGACTAGTCCGGGGTCTTTATGTTTTATATGTTAGTTGTTAGTAAAATTAATAGACCTATTATAGGCCAAAACTCCCAGGACTTAGAGTCTTATCAGGATCATACTCTTTAATATTCAACAACTTTTACTTTCTCAAGATAAGGCATTAATTATTTAACACAATTTCATGCACAAATATTTAACAAGAGAAAGTGATATCCTTACTGATTATTTCTTTATTACTTTAATATTGACTTTTAGACTAAAGTATTTATCACGACATTCACAAAATAAATTACAAGTGAACATAATAATCAATTTTAATTGTTACTTTTATTAAAAATATTAAACTCTAAATTCAATAAGTTTTTCTTCGTTGTTACTGCTACCGGTAAGGAGTTGGTGTTTATCCAACTCCTCGCATACCTGCAGAAACAAACGAATTAAGAAACACTAGAACACAAGTATTTAGTTTAAAGTTGAACTTTATTTAAAGAGAGCTGGCCAAAGATTGCCGTACAATGATTCGGCTTCGATCTGCTTAAGCGTCGATCGAGCCGCCGCGGCCGCAGTTCTCTCCTACTGCAAAGTGGAAGGAATACCTTTATATATTCTTTATGATACTATTACAGGTGCGCTTGGATGTGTGCTAGCATACGTCATTCTATAGGCGTGTATCGACGCACATCTAAGCGCGTACATATATTCTTATTGATTTCCATCTTGTGCGCCGGTATAATTTGTAATTGATCTGCCGCGCCGACGCACAAGATAGAGATAAACATTATTTTAATTCAATGGTCTGTACCTTAGAGCATATACTCCTAGAGGGAGTAAGTTAAATGAGAAGAGCGTGGTCAGTTTTTGCAGAATATGAGAGAGAAAGAAGAGTAAGATTACCATTCTTGACTCTTTCGCACTTACTAGTTATTGGCTTAGTGCAAGAGAGACAGGAATGGTAGATATTATCTTCTTTCTTTCTCGCAAGGCGACCACGACTTTTTAACATGACATACTCCCTCCAGAAGTGTATGCTCTAAGGGTCTGTACTTTTAACGCAATGATTCGAATTCAAAAGAGAATAAGTTTATTGCTAATTATCTTTTATTTTGTTCTTTTTTCCAGCTAATTCTCTCTCAAATTCTCTTCCTTTTCTTTATATTATATTTAAGTAAGATCACAAAAAACAATTAATTTATTAATATTTTTTAATGATTTTTGATAATTATTATATTTAATATGGGAATTATATATTATAATAATCTTTTTTGCAAATTTAAAACTTAACTTAATAATAGCCAAAAATATAATTAATTTTTTTTTTCATAGTTTTTTAAAAATTTTAAAAAGCGCACAGTGCGTATGTGAATTATAATTGCAGTTCTAAACTACAGTTTAGTCGATGTTTTTCTTGAAACTTTCAATCAAGCACTAAATATAAATCATTTGAAAAATAATAATTTTACTGTAAGCATGTTAAAAGATTAGAATTTGGCTTTTTAGTATATCTACCAGCTATTTCAATTAATCTATGACGGAAAATATTCGCAAGACTATTCTACACTTTAAATCTAGGCAGCGTGATGACATGGCTTTTATTTGTAAACTTATTCGCGATTTGCCTACGTTCCCCTACTGACAACTAACCTCAGACCGTCAAAAATTCACAAGAACAATTTAGATGGAAAGCGCTTATTTAAATGGTATTATCTCTGGTTCTACTTGTCACACAAAAAAATCAAAATAAGTAATAAAATTTTATTCTATTTTTACTCTTTTTTAAAATTAAAAAAAAATTTCAAATTAAAAAAAATTTTTTTAATTTTATATTTTTCAATAATTACTAAAAAATTCAAACATAAATGAAGAGAATTAAAAAAAATCAACTCTGATTTTTTTTGTTCTGATGCTTTTTATAAAGTTATAAGCAATGGAAACATCAAAAGTGAAAATTTGATTAACAATTACGCTTGACATATTATTATATACATTATCATCATTTTCATAGAAATAAATTTTAGTTTTTTTAAGAAATTAAAATAAAAATATTTGAATTATTTGAATAATTTTGATTCGAATTTGATTGTTTACATGCTTAACAATATATACGATCACTTGCAACTTTATTGAAAAGTCTCGTAACAAAAAAAAATCTGCAATGAATATTAGATTATTGAAAATTCTTTCGATTTCCATTCGAATTGTTTTCAAAAATTAATTTAAAGAATAAAATAAAAAGTTAGTATTTTGTATCTAATTTAATTTGTTTTCATGATATTTGTTGTGCGACTATCAGAGACAATACTGTTTGAAGGAGCGCTATATATATACATACATACATACATATAGCGCTCATACATACATACATATAGCGCTCATACATACATAATACATTCATAATACAAACATACAGGAAGTTTTAAATAATGAACGCATTAGAATAAAAAGCATTATACATACTGAATGCTCATGTGGTAACTCAATACCCAAACAGCATATACACAACGATCTGTACGCTGATGTGCCGAAGTGCCTTCTCTCTCCCCCCCTATATACTTAGCTTGGGCAGTGCGTATTCGCTTGCTATATTCTCTCTCAAATCAAGCTTAAATATATGTTGCTTGTATAGTATAGTGTTTCCTCTCTCTCTTATTCTTATAACTCAGTTGTGTGTGCACGCACAGACTGGGTCACACGCACACAACATATATTAAAATGTAACGTGACGGCAACTTAGATTTTTATCTCCAGCAAATTTTCGAGGCGCGCCAAAAGAAGTATTAACTTCAAAAATTTTGTAATAAATGCAGTAATAATAGAAATAAAGATGACGAAATTACTTGTATTTTAAACATCTAATGCAAAACTAAAAATTGAAGAGAATGATGTTATTGGGATTGAATGTGAGCGTGTAGAGGGGGCAATATGGCCGACTTAAGCTAACCTTTTCCTATACAAAAACTATGTATAAGATTAGCTAAAGTCGGCCATATTGCCCCCTCCACACGCTCACATTCAATCCCAATAGTTATAAACACACTTGCCAGGCTCATACTCCCATAGCTATAGATGAAACATTATCACTCTTTATCTTTTTGACTGTTTCAACAACTATATACTATTTTACTCAATTTGACAGATAAACTATTTCGAGTGTTTGAAAGTTACAAATAAAACAAAAAAACGCATCAATATTTTTTAATTACATCATTTGAACTAATCAATTTAGCTGATTAACAGTAAACCAGATTATAAAATACATTAAATAATCAATTCTGTATTAAGAGCAGGTCGTATATCTTTATCCTTTTCTAATCAAAGAATTTATTTTTTTGCAAAAACTAATAATTGTAGCAAAAAATAAGGAAATAGCCCTATCTCGTATAATAAAAAGGAAGATTTTTTTTGATAAGGAAAAATTATTTTTATCGATTCTTTTTGAAGAAAACCTTGAAAAACTTAAAAAATAAAGGTTAGGATGGACGATTCAGTTTTTCAAGGTTTTCTTAAAAACAAAGCGATAAAAATAATTTTTCCTCATAAAAGAAAATCTTCCTTTTTACTATACAAGATGTGGCTTTTTTCTTATTTTTTGCTACAATTATTAATTTTTGTAAAAAAATCAATTCTTTGATTAGAAAAGGACAGATATACTCGACCTCCTCTTAATGAATATTTAGTTACAAAGTAAAATACATTATACTGTAAAATTTTAATTTTTTATGAAGTTATAAGTGTCGCCGAGGCGAGACCGCGCCTCTTGATCAACAAGTATTTTTGAAGTTAAAACTTCTTTTGGCGCGCCTCGAAAATTTGCTGGGGATGAAAATCTAAGTTGCCGTCACGTTACATTTTAATATGTGTTGTGTACGTGTGACCCAGTCTGTGCGTGCACACACAACTGAGTTATAAGAATAAGAGAGAGAGGGAACACTATACTATACAAGCAACATATATTTAAGCTTGATTTGAGAGAGAGAGAGAGAGAGTATAGCAAGCGAATACGCACTGCACAAGCCAAGTATATAGGAGGGAAGAGAAAAGGCACTTCAGCACATCAGTGTATACAGATCGTTGTGTATATGCTGTTTGGGTATTGGGTTACCACATGAGCGTTTAGTATGTATAATGATTTTTATTCTAATGCGTTAATTATTTAAAACTTCCTGTATGTTTGTATTATGTATGTATTATGCAGGGCCGGACTAACGCATAGGCAGCATAGGCAGCTGCCTATGGGCCCCCACCATGAGAAGCGTTGGAAAAAATTGTTATCAATTTATTTTTAATTATTTTTAAGTTTATCTTGAAAAATACGAAAAAAAATTAAATTAAAAAAATATTTTTTAAAAACGCCCGCCAAAGTATAAAAGGGTTATACCCCATATGAAAATGATTTTCATAAGAGATTGTGTAAAAATGTGAATAACTGTTAAGGCGACTACGGAGGTTAGGCTAAATTTTTATTTTGTAGTTTACAAATTAAACTTTTATTTTGTAAAATTTTTTGGATTTATAAGTTTTCTACCATTCTATGGGTATCAAAGAATGGTGGAAAATTAAAAAATCTGAAAAATTTCATGTATTAAAAGTATGATTTGTAAACTAAGAAATGAAACCTAACCTAAGTTCCGAGGTTGCCTTAATAACTGTAATAAACTTGCGGAATTGAGACATTAATAAGAATTAATAAGAGTAAAAAACAGTTAATAACAGTTAATAATAGTTATGAACTGTAACAAGGCAACTAAGCTGCCTGTTACGAATTAGCATAACTTAAAACATATTTATAATATAATTATTCATTGGGCCATGCTGAAGCTATATGCCTGCGTCATATAGCATCAACACACATACACCTTAGATATAAGCTAAAGTTGCGAACTGTTAAGGCACAAGGCAAAGGAACAGATCGACTTTAGATAGATTTGCGTAAGCCTGGCTACAACCGATACGCACTATAGAAAACGCAAAACCTTTTTATGTAAAGTCTGAATTCTCTATTCCTTGCGAGCACTCACAGGCTGTAGGATTTTGATAAATTTCCACTAAAGATTCTCTCTTAACATAAAATAAATTATGTGATTATTGCATCTGCCACTAGCAGTAAGCAACATCACAGCATTTTGATTCATGTAGTATAGCATAACATGACATATATCCGTCTATGTTAGGCAAGTCTCACGCTTCAGCATGTACTACAGCTAGCAGCTATTGCGGGCATATAGGATGCGCGCGCAGCTCATGGGCCTACTGTAGCTTGCTGCGGGCTCAGCCACGCCGGAACAGACAGACTGTTCCTAGCGGCGTGCCTGAGCGCAACTCTTATCGTCGAACATACCATACTATAATTATAGTACCAAGTGCGAAATTACGTATTAATATACGTTTCTTATTTAATAATTCTTGTGGAATAATTCCTTGGTACAGCTTCTTTTTTTTCTTATTGTTTGTGTAAGTTCGTGAGTGAGTGTTGTGTATTATTTTTAGCTTCAGCATTTATATATTTCTATTTCTTTTTTGCTTTTGCGTTGCTCGTGGTGCGTACGAGCGTATAATATTTATTTCATAAAATTCTTTGTCGCGTTCTTCCACGGCTGGCGCCCATAGTGATATTAGTGTTATAACAACTAATAAACTTTCAGTGAATTGAACATTGTGATTGAATAATGACTCTAATTTTAATTTCCCATAATTGTAATACACTCTTATTGAAAACTTCCACCCGAATCCCCGGTGGACTGTTACAGAACGCTAAATAAAAATTATTAACTGAAAGTAATGTTTATTAATAGTTATTTATAGTTATTCACATTCATACACATTTATACACATTTATTAACAGTTACCCACATTTTCCAAAATTTTTGAATTGGTGAATAATTTATTATTATTTATACTTATTTATAGTTATTTATATTTATTTTCAATTAGTTACAGTGAATTATAGTTATTAACACTTTCTTACAGATCACATTTATCAACAGTTATTAACATTTTTTCACATTTACAAAATTTTTCGCGTATATATAAAAAAAAACGATTATACGTGTGAAAATTTTTGAAAGTGTGAAAAAGTGTTAATAATTTTTAATAAATGTGAATAAATATGAATAAATGTGAAAAATTACGAATATTTGTAAATAACTATAAATAACAGTAAATTATTATTATATACAGTTAAGAGCAGGCCGGATTCGCTGTCCTTGTCTAATTGGCATTTTTGTTAATTACTCAAGTATTAATCGGTGTATCTGCAAATTAAAGGTTAAGCGCAATAGATATTATTATTACAAATATTTATGCACAAGAAAAAAAATCTATCGCTTTGTTTTTGAGAAAAGTAAGGAACGCGAAAATATTATAAACATAATCTTTTACTTCGTCGTTCCTTACTTTTCTCAAAAACAAATCGGTAGATTTTTTTTTCTTGTGCATAGATATTCATAATAATAATATCTATTGCGATCAACCTTTATTTTGAAGATACACCGATTAATACTTGAGTAAATAACAAACAACTCAATTGTTACTCGGTCGGTATCAGGTTCTACTCCGGCCTGCCATTAATCATTATTATTATCTATTCGTAACAATTATTAACTGTTATCAACTGTTATTTACTGTTATTAATGTCTCAATTGCGATAGTTTACTATAGTTATTAACAGTTATTCACATTTCTTCACATTTATACACAGTTATTAATAGTTATTCACAGAAATTATTTCCATATGGGTTGTTTTAAAAAATTTTTCGTTTCCTTACATAGGCCCTCACCAAGTTTTGCTTACCTCAAAAGAGGACGTTAGTCCGGCACTAGTATTATGTATGTATGAGCGCTATATATATATATATAGCTCTTTCAAACAGTATCGTCTCTGATAGTCGCACAACAAATATCATAAAAACAAACTAAATTAGATAAAAAATACTAACTTTTTATTTTTTTATTACATATTGTAAAATATTATGATTGTAATACGTATCTTACAACAATGTTTAGCGAGCGACCACTTTCATATTAAAAGCTCTTTTGAACCTTAAATTTTTATGATATAATTCATAAAATGTCTTGAAATTATTTTTATTTTCATTTGAAAAATCGCTTTGTTCAAGAACTTTAACCTTTTATAAATAATGGTTATTAAACATTTTAGTGTCTAAACACTGAAAACACCTTTAAGTATGGAAATATGGGCCTGGCAAGTGTGTTTATAACTATAACATAACTCTCTTTAATTTTTAGTTTTGCATTAGATGTTTAAAATACAAGTAATTCGTCATCTTTATTTCTATTATGACTGCATTTTTTACAAAATTTTTTAATTAACTTTATTAATTTATTAATCCACATAAAATCTTAACATAAAAATAAAGCTATTATCAATTTCTAATAATATATAATAACATACTTTTTGAAGCGCCAGAAAGGAGTAACCCATCGTTATCATTGAAGGGTGCCAAAATGTTGTTACCATTTAAGGGTTAAGATAAACTGTAAAGTATATTTTGGTAAATGTTAAATGTTTCTGATAAATAAATAAATCTTTATGAAATTGTTGTATTAAATATATACGTGGCAATAAAAACTTGACTTACTCATATTGATTTCAGAGCTTTCTAAGGCGTATTTTTGTTATGAATAAATTTTTGTTTTTCATTAAATAAAATTATTATTATAATAATCAATAATGTAAGTAAGAATTACTGATTATTTTAATACTGTTTGGGAAACTTTATTATGATAAAATATACCTTGTTTGGAAAATTATGAAACTATTATTTTGACGTGTTTCAAATAAATAAATATTTAAAAAAATTTTTTACAAACATTATTGGAAACTATTATATTTTGATATTAGAAGAAATAAATACTAGCTCCATTGATTTCCGAACTTCTTAAAGCGTATTTTTATTATCAATATTGTATATATAAAATTATTATGAACAATTAGTGGTGTGAATAAGAATTAGGCATTATTTTAATGTTAATAAAGTTGGTACACTGAAAAGACATCGGCCCTCACCCCGCCAGATAGGTATGGCCGAGGTGGCGCTCGTGCTTCAGCCTATTATAGGAGCAGACCGGCGCTTGTACGGAGCCAACCGGCACTTTAGCGGCGCCGGCTTGAGCTACATTTAGTAAGCCGTAATGGCGGCACTGTATACTATGTGTTAGCGGATACTGCAAGAGGATGGGCTCGTGCTTGTGCGATGCCGGTCACACAGTCTATGTAAGCTATGGCGTTTGGCGCCACTATAGACAGGTGGACGCCTGTATCTACGCCGATGTCTTTTCAGTGTATATTTGGAGAATGTAATTAAAATAATTTGTAATTTAAAAACATGTTTATGAAGATAAAATTAAAATTCTTATTATTTAAGAGAAGAGAGAAAACTTACCGAAACCTTTATCTTTTTAAAGGTTTTTTTAGGGGAGCTTTCATAAATTTCTTAAAGTCTAGAATTCTTCTACTTTTTATATTGAATAAATACAATATTCCAAAGTTCTGTAAGATCATCATGACCTTTATTAACTCTAGAAGTTTGATTTTGTAATTGCCTTGTATGATCTATGTGAATTTCAGTACTTGGGCCACATGGACCTGTTGGGCCCATTTCCCAAAAATTTTCTTCTATGCCAAAAGGTAATATATGATCTTCTAGAACCCCAATTTTTAACCATACTTCTTTACATTCTAAATCTGGTTTCAAGTCTAATTTTTCATTACCTCTGAAGTATGTTACATACAAAAAATCCTTATTTAATCCATAAATTTGTACCAATAGTTCCCAAGCATATTTACAAGCTTCTCCCTAAAAAACAAAAATCAGTAAATTTTTCAATGTAATTTATCTATAAAAATATCAACTTTAAGAGTCAGCTGCATACCGACACACCCAACAAGCAAACGGTGTCAAAGAGAGAATTAAAAAAGAATTCTTTATGTATACTTTCGTAAACGGAAGTATCAATAAAGAGTTCTTAACGGCATGTCGGAGCTGCAACAATTGAGTTTTGCTTTTTTTATTTTATCGATATCTTTTTAAATTCATAAATTAAACAAATATAATGACTTGTCCGCACTAAAGCTATATTAGTACAATAATTTTTGTTAAAATAAAAAATCATTTGGACTTGTTATTTTTTTATGAGCTTTGATTGGAAATTAGATATTAAACTCGACAAACCTAACCTTAAAATACGATACATTGAAAGTTTTTATTATAACTTTGTATGTATAATATTTTGATGGATTTCTTGGGTTGTCCGCACTAGAGTTTAATCTTACAAATTTTTTCTTTGTAGTAAAAAAACTCGATTAAACGCATCGTTTATTCATAAGTTAGGATTGGAAATATTATTAGAAGGCGGACAGCTTCGTCATGCTCTTAATGATTGCTTTGTTTATTCGCAAATGTCCGACCACTTCAGTTTTTAAAGTATTCACAAAGTATTCTTAAACAATTCTTTTGATTAAATCACATTCTCAAAATACTTTTTTTAATCATCAAATTATAAATAATCCTTCTATTTTACATGATTATGAAAAACAAAAAATGTTATAATTGATTAAAAATAAGCTATTAAATTTAGAAAAAAAAAAAAAAATTATTTGTTCGAGACTCGAACCACGGTTCTTGAGGATGTCAAACAAAATAAAAAAAACTGTTGCCCATGACTTAGCCTACTTGGCTACCAACTCATCTGTTAATAAATTCTCGAAACTTATACATGTTCATTGGTATAAGCATAAGAAATGTTAGTAAATTTGTTAATTAATTATTCATGGTTAATAATATTAGCCAAACTACATTTTTATTTGAATAATTTAAGTAAAAATTTATTAAATATTCAAGAGATACCTTAATTCAATAAAAGAAATTTTTTGTGAAGTCATGATTAATTTAATTTAAATTGAAGAATGTTTAGATTTAGATATTTGTTTAAATTCTCAAAATGAGAATTTATTTAAAACATACTTAATATTTATATATTTTGTTTCATAAAATGTTAACAATTTTTTCGTTTAAAATAGATAAAAAATATTTAAATTATTACATGATTAATTAAATTGAATTTTTACAATTTATAAAATTATCAGGAATTTCAAGTTTTCAATTTTGAATTTCATGAAAATCAAAATTAAAAATGATTTTAAAACAATCTGAAAAGCGATAAAATATCCATTACATCTTTCGATTTTTGAAAGTGACTAAGTTACTAGGAAATCAGTGTTTCAAAAGTAAACTTTTTGACTAATTTATGAATACTTTGGATTATGATTACTTTTTCAAAAAAGAATTCTTTATGAATACTTCTTAAGAGGAGGTCACGTATCTCTGTCCTTTTCTAATCAAAGAATTGAGTTTTTTACCGAAACTAATAGCTTTAGCAAAAAATGAAGAGAAAGCCGCATCTCGTAATAAAAAAAGCAATATTTTCTTTGATAAGAAAAAATTAATTTTGTTGCTTCGTTTTCAAGAAAACCTTGAAAAACTTAAATCATAGAGGTTAGGGTGGGCAATTTGGTTTTTCAAGGTTTTCTTGAGAACGAAGCAATAAAATTAATTTTTTCTTATCACAGAAAATATTGCTTTTTTTGATACAAGATGCGGCTTTCTCTTCATTTTTTGATAAAGTTATTAGTTTTTGTAAAAAAATCATTTCTTTGATTAGAAAAGGACAGAGATACGTGACCTCCTCTTAACCCTTTTAAAATATTTATAAAGATACGTTGAAGAGTTATTTTTTATTTAAATTTTTTGGAAGAATACTTTGTGAATATTTTATGAATACTTTATTAATATATTCTATTAACTTCAGAGCGGACATTTGTGAATTCTTAAAGAATTCTTTTTTCCAGATGTGTGCTTATTGGGCAGTTACCTGTTTTACCGAATCTATTTAAAATTTATTTTTTATAAAAACTAATAGCTTCAGGCAGAAATAAAGAGATGGTTTCGATTCGTGTAATAAAAAGCAATATTTTCTCTGATAAGAATAATTTAATTCCACCGCTTTATTTTCAAGAAAAGTTGGAATAACTTGAAAATCCCATCATTTGACACTTATTTCTAATTTTTCAAGTTATTCCAACTTTTCTTAAAAACGAAGCAATAAAATTAATTCATACTAATCAAAGAAAATATTACATTTTATTAAACACATCGAAACCATCTCTTTATTTTTGCCTCTTGCTGCTAATTTTGGGAAAAAAGTCAATTTTTTAATTAGAAAAGGACAGAGATACAGCAGACTCTTAATTTATAATTAAAACTTAATTTATTTAATTTATTATTAAAACTTTACTTTAAAATAATCTTCAAAAGACCAATTGCCCAGTATTTCAAAAAATGTATGATGATACAAATCATTACCAACAACATCAAAATTTTTATTTTTTTCACCGACTCTAATACATTTTTGTGAATGAACTACTCAAAACGCTGGCGGACTATGTTCACCTAAGAGGACATCTTTAAACTGCAAATTCAAGATATTTTAAAATTTGAACAAAATTGGACTCTTTATTTTTTATAAATGCTTGATTTTATTTGATTTTATTTATTACAAGGAAATTTGTGTGAAAAAATAATTTTCTTATTTTAAATATCCTATATTATATTAAAGTGAAACCACTTTTTTCCATTTCTCCGGTTCTCCGCATTTGTTAAATGTCTAATCTTTTAGTAATAAAAGTAGCAATTTTTTATTGGGTCCTATATTGGGAACTCACACACTTGCGCTGATCTCTCGTGGCAAGGCTGTGAAATAATCTAAAACACAACTTTGCGTTGAGTAGCATAGCAATTGGTGTTTAATTTTTATTTTTTAATTGAAAACTAATTACAATGTAATAAAAAGAGTTCAAAATGCATCTCTTCCCGAGAACAAACCGAGGTTATGTAAACAAGCAGAATATATTTGACAGCTCTGCGAAGATAGATTTGTATGAAGCGTGGACAAGTAGACGTCTGCAAGCAATAAGCTATATGAAGTTACCCTCACTGTTGAATGTATATTTCTTATTAATTTCACATTTTATTTCGAATTGGGTCTGATAAACCATTTCTCCTTGTATAAATTTACGTTTTGCACAATTAGTGTTAGCGTATTTACAAATATTTTTCACGGTGATGATGTTTGGACTAAAAAACTAATGTCATTACATTTAAGCCCAGCTTGTACTGTGGAATTCTGTCGCCATGTTAGTATACTATATATATAGGTTACGCCTTCGTATGAGTTCCCAATAATTAGTCCTCATAAGTCATAAGCATCTTTTTGGGCCATATTTTTTTGGGTCTTATATTTTTTTAGTCTCTATATTTTTTTGGGCTCTATATTTTTTGGGCCTTATATTTCTTTGCGTCTCATATAATATTGGGCCCAATATTTTTTTAATCTCTATATTTTTTTGGGCCTTATATTTTCTTGCGCTCTATATTTTTTTGGGCCCAATATTTTTTTTTATTTATATTTTCTTGGGTTCTATAATTTTTTTGGGTCCTATATTTTATTTAGCTCTATATTCTTCTGGGCCCAATATGTTTTTGTTTCTATATTTTTTTGGACTCTATATTTTTTTGAGACTTATATTTTCTTGGGCCCTATTTATTTTTGGACCCAATATTTTTTTGGTCTCTATATATTTTGGGCTTTGTATTTTTTGGGCCTTATATTTTTTGGGCCCTATATTTTTTTGGCTTTATATTTTCTTGGGCTCTATTTTTTTGGGCCCAATCTTTTTTTTTAATTTATATTTTCTTGGGTTCTATAATTTTTTTGGGTCCTATATTTTATTTAGCTCTATATTCTTCTGAGCCCAATATGTTTTTGTTTCTATATTTTTTTGGGCTCTATATTTTTTTGAGACTTATATTTTCTTGGGCCATATTTATTTTTGGGCCCAATATTTTTTTGGTCTCTATATATTTTGGGCCCAATATTTTTTCGAAATTAATATTTTCTTGTGTTTTATAATTTTTTTGGTTACTATATTTTATTTAGTTCTATTTTTCTGGGCCTTATATTTTTCAGGCCCTACATTTTTTTGAGTCCTATTTTCTTTGGGACTCATATTTTTTTTGGGCCTTATATTTTCTTGGACTCTATTTTTCCGGGCCCAATATTTTTTTTAAATTTATATTTTCTTGGGTTCTATGATTTTTTTGGGTCCGATATTTTATTTATCTCTTTTTTTCTGGAACTAATACTTTTCGGACTCTACTTTTTTGGGTTCTATTTTCTTTGGGCCCCATATTGTCTTAGGTTCTAATATCACTAACAAGTTTTTTGAAATCGTAGCTAAACTATATTAATTATTGAATGTAATTAATATTTATTGATGAGACTCAACTTCTAATAAAAATATTCTAAGTATATTGTAAAAATACTAACGCAAACTCTTCGACGCTACGTATCTCTAACAGTTTACATCGTTCACAAGAGTATAGTTGCGTACACATGAGAATCATGGAATATGAAACGCGCATGCGCATGCGTATAAAACCGACGACTGAACGCAGTACTTTTTCTTCTTTCAAAGGGAAAGAAGTACGAACTTTAGGCTGGGAGATGGGAAAAAATAATTTTTTCAAATTATGTTTCATAAAATTTATGTTCAAACGATAAAAATATTTTTATATCATGTAATGATAATTTTTCAAATGAGGTAATTTCACGTATTTTAAAAATTAATATGTTTCTCTTATTAAAAATATTATTGCTTTAATGAAATGAATTTCAATCTATTTAATTGTTAACAATTTTTATATAAATGACAATTCATTTGAATACAAACACGTGTACAAATGAAAATGTAATTATAGTTAAATGTATGTTATTTATAAAAAATTGTTAACAAGTAACTTTTTAAATAATATATTTTCATGAAAACTAATTTAAATACTTTATTCTCTGAATGATAACTGAATAAAATTTTAATTTAATAAATTCAGTTATACAATTATAAATATATAATATTTATATAACTGTCCATCAAATAATATTATTATTTTTTAATATATATATATATATTGAAAAAATAATTATTACAATAGATTGTAATTAAATAAAAATGTTTATTTTAATAATTATAGCGTTGAAATTTATTTTGATGAAAATATTATTTGATTGACATTTACAGTATTATTTTAACTATATTTGAAAGGTTACATGTCATCAATGAAAAAATATTTAATTATTTAAATTAATAATTTATTAATATCAAGAATTTTCTAAAAATTATAATATTTATGATATGCAAACCTTACTTGTGATACATACACTTTGTAATATTTGTATCTCATTAAAATTTTATATTAGATGCAAAAAGGATTGTTAAGTAATTGCAAATAGTTATTTTATTATTCTGAAATATTCAAATTTAAAATTAACTAAAAATATGTATTTTAATCTTATGGTTTTTTAATTTAAATTTCGTATTTCATGTATATAAAATACATTTGTGATAATATTTTTATTAGAAATAAACACAGAACTTTTTTTAAGCATGTTTCACTTAAAAATTAATTTCATAATTCAAATTCATGGTCATATATTAAGGTCTGAAAATTATAGTTGTTACTCAGTTCCCGGTTATCAGTTTATTTATATCAAATATCGTACTATCTTTGTTTTTTTTATAGAAGTAGAGTGAGAAATAGTCACTTGACGGAATAAATTATACGCTTTTTTACTTTAAGCACATGTGCACATATATTTTTATATTATGTTTCATCAAATTGTTTTCAATTTTATTTAGTACTCAAAATTAACTTAAATTAATTAATTCTTATTTACTTAAAATTAGTCATTTATAGATAATAATATAATAAAAGAAAATTCCACCGAGCGACGTTAGGAGCGAAAAACTGCAATATAATTAATACCTATTAAGAGCAGGCCGGATTCGCTGTCCTTGTCTAATTGAAATTTTTGTTATTTACTCAAGTATTAATCGGTGTATCTGCAGATTGAAGGTTAAGCGCAATAGATATTATTATTACAAATATTTATGCACAAGAAGAAAAAAATCTACTGATTTGTTTTTGAGAAAAGTAAGGAACGCAAAAATATTATAAACATAAACTTTTACTTCGGTGTTCCTTACTTTTCTCAAAAACAAAGCGGTAGAATTTTTTTCTCTTGTGCATAGATGTTCATAATAATAATATCTATTGCGCTCAACCTTTAATCTGAAGATACACCGATTAATACTTGAGTAAATAACAAACAACTCAATCGTTACTCGGTCGGTATCAGGATCTACTCCGGCCTGCCGTTAACGTAAAACCAATTGAATTGTGTAAAAATTTTCAACAGTTGATAAATATAATGTAAATCATATAATATATATATATATATATATATATATATATCAATTTTAAATTACTAATAATTAATTTAAAACTTAAGGGGTGTCCTCATACCGGCACAGAGATCTACCTTATCAACATTTAAATTATGCATTTTGATAAAAATGTAACTATTTTTGATTAACATTCATAGAAGAGGCAGATTCTTAACATTCTAAAGAATTTATTGCAACGTTAAAAGACAGAATAAAAGTGAAAATGAAAACAAAAACTGCATAATACGATTATTCATAACTACATTGAAAAGTTAATTGTACACTGAGAGAAATCCTATAGTGAATATAACTATAGATTGTATTAAAAATTACTATATTATATAGTACGAGTGGGACATTTCTGCGTTATAATAAAAATTACTATATTACATAGTAAAATTTATGAAAACAGATATGCAGAAAAAATTTTTTTTTTTTTTTTGTACCCGAAATTTGTCATTGAAATTTTTTAAATTTATTTATTTTATTAATTTAAATTTTATTAATCAATTTTTTAAAAATAAATTACCTAAGAAAAAAACGGACATGAAGTGGAGTCGAACCCGGGACCTCGAGACTGGAAAGCGTGAACGTAACCGACTGCGCCATTACATGTTAGTTATAAAATTTCGAATCGTCTACATATGTTACACAACTATACTTTCAATTCGGTAGAAAATTTTGAGGTTAGAAACAAATTTACAGATCATTGACTCGACATTACTATTTGAAATAGTAAAATTTATTATATTCATAATAAAATTTATTATTTTTATAACATTAATTTCAACATAAGAAATCAAATATTTTTACTCTGTCATAACAAATTTTACTATAGCATAATTTTTACTATGTAATATAGCAATTTTTCTAATAAGATATAGTTTTATTTCTTAAACGATTGTTGCCAAGCTTATCAAAGTTATAGTAATATTTGTTATAAATGTAATAAAAATCGATATAATGCAGAAATGTCCAAGCTCTCCTATAAAATATAGTAATTTTTATTACTATCTATAACCAAAGTTATAATCTATTTTTCTCAGTGTATTAAGCAGTTTTCGCCTTTATTTTTACCCTTATATTGTCTTTTAACTTTGCAATAAATTCTTTGGCATGTTAAGAATGTGCCTCTCCTACAAATTTCAGTCATGAATCGAGGGGCTACGCACTTCTTGTCCTCTTGGGAGAACAAAAAAGAGTACATTGAGAGACTAAAGAGGACTTTAAAGAGGACAAGATCACAAATAAACTCTTTAATTTTTTAGAGTACATGGGCGAAGTTGAGAGGACTCGGGAGGACTTGAGAGAACTCGGGAGAACTTGAGAGGACAAGAAAGAAAACTTAAGAGGATATAAAAGGACATAAAAGAGAACTCAAGAGAACTAAAGGGAGTCCTCTTTTGTACTCTCACTGTCCTCCGTAGTTCTCTTATGTACTCACATTGTCCTCTTCATTCTCTTCTGTACTCTTGCTGTCCTCTGCAATTTTTTTACTTTTCAAAATAATCGCGAGTACATTGAAAAAAAATTCAGAGGACATCGGAGGACATGAGAGGACACGAGAGTACACACTTTCAATTCAGAGGATTTTTTGAGAGGACATGAAGTGCGTAGCCCCTCGTCATGAATAGTTAAATTTTTATTAAAATTCATAATTTAAATGTAGATAAGGTAGAACTTTATGTCGGTATGAGGATCCCCCTTAAAAGTAACTATTTTAAAACGGATTATGGAAGATAAACATGTATCTTTTTTTCTTTAAATATAACGAATTAAAATATTAATTATTAGTAATTTTGAAGTGTTATATATTATGTAAATAATTCTATATTTAATAATTTTTAATTTTAGTAACAGGAAAGCCGCCCGAAAAGAGATTAATAATTAGATTTTCTGCGAAATATTACCCTTGAATCGAGTAGGTGAAATATCAGTCTTAGTACCAAAAAAATGACACTAAGCATCGCAAATTTATGCTCTTACTTCATAATATAATAGTACCAACATTGGTCCCTAAAATTCAAGCTATACCCTGGTAGAAAATGAAACGCTTTTTCTACCATTTTATGGCCATTTCTTTAAAGTGAAGAGCAGAAAATGGGAATGTTTTATGGCCATTATTTGAACTAATATGAAACGTTTTTTTCAAGCTTCATAGTGCTAAAAAATGCTAATAAAATGTTGAGTCTGATCCACTATTATTTGAATATAGATAGTTAACAGTAGAGTCTATCAAATTGTGCTCTAATTGATTACTATTAAGAGGCGGTCGGAACCAAATCGGTGACTTGCGGTATATATCAAGTCAGCATTTTTCGCTTTACGATAATATTTTGTATATTTTTATGGCTTGAACTATTTCAAATTATTCTTTATATACATGACTAGAGGAAATGACTATATTTTTACATATGAATAAGTAAATTAATTATTATAAGCATTTATTACAAATATCAAACTGACTTGACATATACCGCATGCAAAAAACTGTCGTGTCGATTGTTAGGTGGCATTTTTCGCTTTATAACAATATTTTGTATATTTTTGTGGCTTTAACTATTTTAAATTATTCTTTATATACATGACTAGAGGAAATGACTATATTTTTACCATATTAATAAATGAATAAATTATTATAAGCATTTATTACAAGCACCGAACTAAGTCACTGATTTGGTTCCGACCGCCTCTTAAGAATCATTTAAGGTTTTTTCTTGAAAGTTATCATTAATCATTAATAACTATTTGAAAATTAATTATTTAAAAAACAAAAATATGTTAACTGTTACGTTATGATTATTGATAAAAAATTATCAAAATATTTTATTTTTTTAATAAAATAATTTAAAAAAAATAATATATGAATATATATTAAAAAGTTTAACTCACTATCCTATTATCCTCGATTCCAGCTTTGATAGTTCTAATATTTTTTCGTATAGATCTCCTTGTCAGATGTTCTCGTTGTAATTATCATAATTCGTTGGTTTCGGCACGGGGGTCACATAGTTGAAAAATTCTTCACTTGACAATTTAAACACCGGCGTTTTCATAATTATAGGGTTTATACTGAGGATCAGTCGCGCCTAGTAAAACACGAGTATTTTATCTGTATACACTTGGTGTAAATTTGTCTTATAAGCTGCAAATTCCAAATCTCTTTTACACCGAGATATGTTGATTCCCACTGAACCCAATTTCTGCATATTAACGAACGGGGTCATTAGCGTTATTTCTCGTTCTCTTGAAAATTTATGAAAAACCTCATCATTGAGAGCTGCTCTTTGTTTTCTATCTTCTGATAAGAGAACGACCACTTCGTTTGGCTTGCGTTTCCTGTACGCACTCTTTCGTCCAGCTGTTGATTGAGGTATTTCATGCATTACCTCTATCTCTGCTCTCTCGTCATTTTTATTTTTTTCAGCACTGACACTTACACTTTCTGCGCATTCTCTTTGATTATTTAATGCGGCTGTATTTTCTTTTTCGATACTCATTTTTAATTGATTTTTTGCTCGTTGCACTTCTGCTTCATCCAATCTTTCTTCAATTAGTTGATCTAACCACGACATTACACTTTTTGCGCATTCTCTTTGATTATTTAATGCGGCTGTATTTTCTTTTTCGATACTCATTTCTAATTGATTTTTTGCTCGTTGCACTTCTGCTTCATCCACTCTTTCTTCAATTAGTTGATCTAACCACGACATATCCGCAGATATTTGTATTTCAAAATTCATTTTTTTAAAAAATTGTTTTTTAAACTGTAACTTTTTAATTTTTATAATACCACGGGAAAACAAAAGAAAACGTTATGTATAACTCGGTTCTCTAAAATAAAATGAAAATATTTGAAGAAGTCAAAGCGCAGAAAGGTAGTTTTCTTCTAGTTTTGTAAGATGGACATAGAAATCGAGAAAACGTTGTGGACATTTCATCTGATATAGAAAATTTTAGAACAAAATCATCTGGTCCAAGTGAAAGGTACAAAGAAAAAATTAAAGAAAAAACATTTAATAGGTTTTACTGCAAGAGAATGCACTTAAGAAAAGATAGAAGAAAGTAATCGACATGTATACTCTGCAGGGGTGTTAAAGGGACAAAAAAAAGGGGACGTCCGGTGGTATAGCGATGAGTAGATTAGTAGGCATCATGTTTAGATGTTTTTTTTTTGCACTGACACTACTAACCAGATGTTTTTTTTATAGTAGTTGCCTTTCGGAAAAGATATTTTTGGAGTCGCAAGGCAACAGGTAAACATCCGTTATGTATTTTGACCATTTCTATACGTATAATATTGTTTTCCTTTTTTGCCCGATGACCGATTTTCTTTTAAAATTTTTCTTGCAGCTTGTTCGTAGACACTATTTTTTTTAGACGCGTAATATTGTTTTTCCTTGTTCCCTAAAAATCGATCTTCCCTTTCAGGAAAAGCAGTATATAAATAAATGGCGAAACTATTATTGCCACAGATAGTATTTTGTCTTAGTGACGAATAGAAGTATAAACTTTAAGTGTCAAGTGATTTTATTGAGAGAGAAATCATGAGGAATATTGATGAAAATGAATTTCGTAAAATTATATTTCGGATTGTTGATTATTTAATTAACGCGAGATTGTGTTACGTTATACAGCGTAAATGCGATTCTGCATGGCGCCTGAAAGTACAGCGTATGTCTATTTTACAGTTGAAAAAACAATTTGGTTGTATATTATCGTGTGTGACATTGCGCATGATTGCGCGATTGTTCAATATGATTTTTAAAGAAAACGATCTTGCTGTAATAGCAGCAGGGGAATACGTAATATCGAAAAATCTACATGATGCCTACGTACTCCAGGGTCTGTTAAACGAATATAACGAGAAACGTTGTAAGTATAAAAAAAAATGTTTAAATTACTAATTTTATTAAACTTTTTACCGAATATATATAATTTTTGTAGCAATTTCAAAATGAAAATTTTTATACATTTCCTTTTTTTAAAAAAAAAATGATAGACATTTTTGTATATAACTTTAAATATTAAATGATTTCTTGGTCTTATATTTTATATAACACGATTTTGAGTTGTAAATACTTAAAATATTATATTTTAAGGAATGTAAAATATCGTGATTACAGTTTTCAAAAAAAATTTTTTTTTCTAATCCATAAGTTTTCAAAATATCTCTTTAATACAATCTTCGATTTCAAATTTATGTTGAGTCGATTATAAAGATATTTCGAGAAATTTTTGAATAAAAAGATTACAAATCTGTGAAACTGTAATGTTGGTAGCTACTTATAAATCATACATCCTATTATATCATCTTAACCACTATTATTATCAAAACCAATAGCTTACATTTTTCATATTAGAATAATTTTGTCTAATTTTACTAATTTTTCATGCGAATACTTTTTAAAAATAAAAGCTATTTTTTAAATAATTTAAAATATCATTTAATAAACATTAAGATGTATTAAAATTATTATTTTTATTGTATATAATAATAAATCACTGATGCTTATAAGTTGAAATTGAAAATTATGCAACGTGTATATATATAATTAATATATGATTCATTTTTACAGCTCTTGAAATATTACTAGCTAGTAGTAGTAGTAGCGAGAGCGAGAGCGAGAGCGATGATAGCAATGCAAGCGATGTGGAAACATTATTTGAACAACCAGTCAACAATCCCGATTTGCCGAGTACATCTAGAAATACCGTTCGACGGCGTTTGTTTTACGATAACAATGAAGTAACTCGTAACGAAGAAGAAGAAGAAAGTGTGCGAATTGTACA